>CM076577.1:1300427164-1300754175 GCA_034641835.2 Pinus albicaulis | reverse complement strand
GGATAGTAGGGAACAATGAGCTCCCTCTTAATTCCTGCTTCCCTACAATATGCAATTAATTCCTTGGAAGTGTATTCCCCACCAATGTGGGATCTTAGAGTCTTTATCTATCTTTCGGTGAGGTTTTCTACTTCAACTTGAAAATCGAACTTCTCAAATACTTCATCCTTTGTCTTGAGAACGTAGAGCCATGTCTTTCTAGAATGGTCATCTATAAAAGTTATATAGTAGAGATGACCTCCAAGTGATTTGTCAGACATGGGCCCACACACATCAGAGTGAATGAGGTCTAGTATTTCTTTAGACCTAGTCTCACTATTTGGAAATAGCTTTCTTGTATGTTTCCCCAAAGAGCATCCCTTGGACACACCTTCATGATCTTCCTTTATATTGGGGATGCCATTAACCAATTGATTGAGAGTGGGAATAACTTTGTAGTGTAGATGACCATACCTCCTATGCCATAGCTCAATAGGACAAATTTCCATATGAACCAAAGCATGAGGAGGTGGAGTTATGACCCTATACAAACTTCCTTCAAGAACTCCAATAACTCTAGCTTTATCAATTCTAGAGTCTTTGCCCCAAACCAATACATTTCCATCAACAAAAGCAATTCTATCTCCTTTATCTTCTAAACAAGAAATAGAAAGCAAATTCTTTTTCAAACCTAGAACATATAGTATGTTGTTGAGGTGCAGCTCTGATCCACTTTCCAACTTCAAAGACATTGATCCCAGGCCTCTAACAGCATAGTTGTCACCCAATTCCACTACATGAGAAGATGACTCCTTTAATAGTGTATGAAGTTGTTTACTTTCTCCTATCATGTATCTTGGTGCTTCATTATCAATGATCCATGCATTGTCATCATTAAGAGATCCTGTAAGAGCAGCCAAAAATCCTTGAATTTTGACCTTGTTGAATAAGTAGTGGATGACCTTCTTGATCTAGCTTCCAGCAGTGTTGATACCCATTCTTATATAGCTTATCAAAGAGGGAGAATCCATGTCCAATCCTTTTGAGCCAACAAGGTGATATTCAAACTTTCATGACCTTAGCTCTAAACCATGTTGAGAAATCAATGTAAGTAGATTGGGGTTTCATTTCTCTTTCTTGATAATTATTTGTGAATTATGTTGCCTTCTTTTACTTCTTTATTAGGTTATCTTTCATCAAGCAATTACCAAATTATGTGTGTACAAAGATCACAAGAATACAAGAGACAAGATATAGGCACTATGCCAAGGCAAAACCACTCTCTAGGGGAAAACCCAGTCAAATTTCTCTTCCTTCGATAGTTTACTTTGAGACTCTTCACCCTAGACATAGACCAAACCTTCCCTCCACAACAAGTCAGCCTTTTCAGATCTTCGACCCAACAACAGCAGCAACTTGTCCTCCAACAACTTCGACTATGCAGCAGTTCTAGCAGCAGCAGTAGTAACACAAAAAGATTTCGATCTCCCAAACTAGGCCACAAAATGGAGAGAGACCACCACCAAAATTTCGATTTTTCCCTTCTCTATTACGTTGACCCAACTCGCATTCCTTTTGACTCCTTTGACCAACTTCGCTCTTTTTCGTATGCAACAGTATATATCGAACTTGCTTGAGAAGTGATGCTCCAAATGAATTCGATCTCCTTTTATTTATGGCTCCAAGTGAGGTCGAATTGGTTCCCTTTAGGCTGACTTGATCTCCTTAAGGCCGACTTGATGTGGAGGTACTATGAATCATATTTGACTCAATAATAAACATTTTTACATGATTCAAAATCCCAAGAAGGGTCTATTTAAACATACAATGACTCTATAAACTCAGAATAAATCCTAGAAGTCCACAATGGGGACTTTGACCTAAAACATAATGACCGAAGCATGAAACTCATGCTTTAATAAGTCCTTGTAATAATAACAAAAATTATTTTCTTTATTCTTTTGACAAGTGCATTACATAATGACTCAAATACATTTTATGAAGACCGAACCTAGTTACATTCTTCAACAGGAAGCAAGGTGATATACTCTCTAGAAAGGGCTGAGAGGATTCTTGAGGCTAGGGTTTGGGAATATATCTTCCAAAGGTGATTCCTAGGCCTAAAAAGCCCTATGGAGAATTGGTCTTTGTGTGATCTTTGTGAAATTGGCGTTAGGAATCACTCCCTATCCTATCATTGATCATACATTCTTGTGATTCCTCATATATCGAAACTCCTCCCATCGGTGAAAGTCTGTGAAGAGTAGTGAGCTTTAGCTAAGGTGGCAGTGGGTTATCGCTCCATTGTTGCCCTCGACTATTGCCCTCGACCTAGTAGTTGCTCTATAGGATCCCCTCCTAGGACCCCTACTAGTTTGAGTAGTTACATTTTGGCATCGTTGTCAAGGACACGAAACGTGTCTTTTGTGCCCCATATGACATGTCACATTATTGATATATCATTTCGCGACTCCATTGGGAGAACGAAGCCCTAGTTCTTCATTGTACTTCAAGGTCAATGCTTGTAGGGTGAAGCAAGCATTTTTCTAGGCATCTTTTAATTCGCCCTGGCAACTCCTACATAATTTACATGTATATCTCAATAGGATGTCTTTCTTTGATGATTTTCCTGCTTTGGACATCACTAGCATCCTTGGGTGCCTTAATCATGTCACGGGAAGGATGGTACATGGGGTTCCCATATTTGATGGTGATCCACCCTCCGCAATTGATCATGTGGAAAGATTTACTGTGCATGCTTCAAAGGAGAAAGTGGTCCACCAAGATGTCCTTATATTATTGTTCATGAGCTCTCCCCATGGTCATAACTCATGGTTGCATAATCACAAACCTAGAAGCATTTCATCTATTGAGGCGTTCATTGATGGCTATCTTAGTCATTTTCAAGTATGCCCCACATTAAGCATTCAAGAGGAAGACGTCATTAAGCATCAGCAAAACCTTGAAAATCTAAGTGATGAGCGAGAAGACAATTCCTCCTTGGGTCCACATGATGAAAACAATGATTTTGAGAACACATGTGTTGGGGAGGACGAGTCTATGGAAAGTCGAGTTGAGGCTAACATTACCTTTCTCAAGGATATTACTCCTGGTGACACTTCTTTTGAGAACCTTGGGGACGGTAATCCCATTAGCCCTTTGGAAGTTGATATTGGAGATTATTTTCATATTGAAAAGGAGAAATGGGAAAATGTTAGTCCTCAATCCGATTGTGTTCCCATTTATGATACTGACGGGGAGGATGAGGTTGGGATTGGTGTTCCCTTTATTTATGATGACATATCCATCGATATCGTTGGGAAGGAGGATCTCTATTTTTCCTTGCATGAAAGAGGGTAGTCGGAAATAATTGATTCTCCTTTTTGGGAAAACACTATCTTTGATATTAATAATGAGGGAATTGATAGGGCCCTTGCTCCTACCTTCCTTCATTGTGGGAGAAAAAATTCTAGGAGTATATCCAAATAACTTGAGCCTTTAGAATATGATTTTCAAGAAAGGAGTCCCATTGAATACAATACCTCACCTCCTCCATTGCCATTCCTTCTTGTTCATCATTTTGAGTCATCCGTAAGTGATTCCCTCACCCCTTGTCATATGATCTCAAGTGACCATGAGCCTTTCCCCCTTCTGAGTATAGTGTCAAGGAAGAGCCCCTCATGGACTATACTTTATCTCCTTAGACACACCCTCAAGGTTTTGATCACTCCATGACCTCTCCTCTCCAATGTGACCATCATCTTGAGCAACCTATTTGTTGCACTCCTTTCCCTCACCCTTCGTTCCCCTCTCATCACAACCCTATGGCATCTATAAAGCACAATATTATGAGCAATGATTGTGATAAGAAGTTCTTAGGGGTAATCATTCGTTCCACCATTGTGTACTTAGAAGGAAGGCCCCGCACTTCTAGGTTGACTCATTTTCCTTCTCTTAGGGATTCCTCTTACCTCGCATGGAAACCATATTTTCCCACCTACCACCCGCTTCATCCTCCATGTGGTTGTGTCTGCATTAGCTTTGGGATTTGCTACATGAGTAATCATATAGGTTGGTACATTTATATTGATGTAATGATATGTTCGTTGCACTGGATTTATGATTATACTTATTATTAGCTTTGTACCATATGCATCTTACTGTAAGATGCATTACATGCTTATTTTCTCATTAGAACTAACATCATATAATATTTCTCATGATAGATTAGTTGCATTTAGATTAAATTTGCATTTTTTACTTTCTTGTTGATTTTTACAGCCTAATATTAAGCATGGGTGATCATAGGACACCACGAAAACATGTTGCGTCATGTGCTTGGTGTTTGATATGTGCAGGTAACAGGTCTACGATACCAAGAGATTGTCGGTGTTCTCATGACCTCCCATTCGAGTAGAGCTTCGTGCACTTTCCCGTGAACTCATGTCTCAATTGCAGCTAAATGCTACCCACCACCTATGGGTAGTGTATATAGAAGAAATTTTTTCTCCTAGATGGTCGTCAGTGGGCAACCCCTTGCAACCACCAAATAGCTCAATGTGCCATTGTCGCCACCCTCTGAGCTAGCCATGTGGTCCCTCAACCACTTGTAATGGTTGTATGTTTGAACTTGAAGGTGGGCCTCTCGACAGCAAAGGTATGGCTTTTCATTGGTATAGTTGAGTAATTTTCCTTACTTGTCATGGTAACTTTTGGGCATGGATTGGTGGGGGGATTCGGTGGAAAGAGTGGGTTAGGTTTGTATTCTTGTCTCCACTACCTGATTTTGCGGTTACCCTTGTATCCTATTCCCGTGGGATCTCCTTTACTAACCATTAGCTTTAGGCATAGTTTTAAAAACCAGTAGGCATGAATCGGAGACCGGTCAAAACCGATCGGTTCATTAGGCAATTGGATCAAATTGGGCAAAACCCCTAGTTTTAGGGCTGACTTCGCCAAAAAATCACAAAAAACAGACCAAATTGGTCGGTTTATGACGAAACCAGTCGGTTTATGGTCAAACCGATCAGTTCCGTCGTCAATCGGTCATTTTATGACAGAACTGGTCGGTTTATGGTCAAACCGGTCGGTTACATCATATACTAGTCAGTTCATTGCCAAGGCCGCAGTGGACGGTGACGAACCCACACGGACTCTTTTTGGAAGCTTCTTGGGTGTTTTGAAGGGAAGTAAGGGTTGTTTCCCTCCAAAAACACCCTTTGCAAGCCTTTAAAAAGATCTCACCCCCCTCATTTGCCTCACACATCTCATTTGGAGTTTTTGTGAGTTTGATTGGGAGCTTGGAGAGTGTTGAGTTTTTGCTGTAGTATTCATCTTGGAGGCTTGGAGTTGGACTTGGAGTTATTTTGGAGATAGTTTGGATTTGTTAGCAGAGTTGGCATCTTCAAGAGGAGGATAAGGAAGCTAGTTTGCATTTCTAGGTAAGGATTTTCACTTGAAAATTTTCTCATTTCACTGTTGTCCATGTATTAAATTTTTTATGTGTTCTATGCTATCAAATTTTGTAGGCTACATACGCATTTCTTTTCCTAAATTTATCTTAGGTTTTCCATTTTTCTTAATTGCAAATTTTAATTATTTCAAGCCAACATGGCTCCAAAAGCCAAAGATACTACATGGGCTAATTGTGATGTGATTGATGGACAAAATGATATGCAAATTTTGCAATAAATCTATTGGAGGTGGGGGTATTCTCAAATTGAAACAACACTTCACTGGGTTAAGAGGCCAAGTAAATCCATGTGAAGCACCAAATGAAGTGTTAGGTCCTGTTAGGGAAGAATACCTTGCCGAGTTTTAAAAAATTTAGGACAATAAGGCTAGGGAGAAGGCCATCCAAGAAGAAATTTCAAGGAAGAGGGAATTATTATAAGCCATGAAAGAGAGTGGGTATGATGATTATGATATTCAGGACTCCTCTTTCATCCCTTCCACCAATGACCCCTTTCACTATTTTCCTCCTGCTCTTGGCCAACAATCTAAAGGAACACAGATAACAAACATCCGAAGTTATTTCTCATCCACTGCCTCTGCTAATCCTACTTCCTCCCAGCCATGTCGTCAACCCACTTTGGATGAACATTGGAAAAAACAATGCAAAGAATCTTCTTATCAATACATCACTAGATGGTGGTATGATGCAGATGTCCCATTTAATGATGCTCGCTCACCTTATTACCAAGCTATGTGAGACTCTGTTATAGCTGCAAGAAAGGGCTTCAAAGGCCCTACTATGCATGACTTGAGGGGAGATCTTTTGCAAAAAGAGATTTCTTCCATTGATGAGTATTTGGCTGAGTATAGAGAGGCATGGCTCAAAACAAGTTGTTACGTCATGTCAGATGGATGGACGAAGGTTACCTGGGAGCGGGAACGAAAACAGGGAGCAGGAGCGAAAACAACATTTCAGAAACTCTCGGTCTGAGAGCGAATTAGGGAGCGAATTTTTATATAATATTTATTTTTTTATATTTTGATGCATGTATGTCAACTAAAGCATGTAGAATGTGAATTAGATATAAAAAACATAGAAACATAGATTGAACCATATAACATCAATCATCTAGAAGTTATAATCTTTATCAACCACATCCACAAGTTAAAAAAATACAACATATTGAGTCTCATGATTCATCAATCTTAAAGTTTCAAGCTTTCAAAATTCAATACATAACACTTATCATCATTGATCACCAAAGTTGTATTTGTAAGCTCAGTGTACCATTACAACAAAGAATATCTAACATGAAATGAAATGTTATAAAATGAAATGAAATGAAACAACTTTCAACTTTCACGAAGCATCATATTCATAATTCATTACCAATGAGTTATAAACTTATAATTTTCAACTTCAAACTTCAAACTTAACTTGTCATATATTGTTTACAAAAAATATCATAATAAATATGAAAGAGTCAACAATTACAAAAAGTTAAAAACTACTAGAAACTAGAAAAGACAAGTAAATCTATTATCTATTGCTTGGCCTCTTGCCACGAGAAATGTCTAATTTTTTACCAGATCGTGGTACTAGTGATCTTCTAGGAGTCTCCTCCAACAATGTCGCACGACCAGAACTAGAAGGCACATGCCCTCCACATGAGGATGTAGGTGGAGGCAGAGGCAGCAAAAAAACAATAGTTGGAACTCTAACACGGGTACTGCTAGTGGATGGTGGGGGTGGCGGTGGCATGGTTGTTGTTGCTTCATGATCATCTCTCCAAAGTTCTGCTTCCAATTCTTCTAGATGTATAGTGTCATCTTCCAAATTATCACCCTCTGGGTTGTTGTCCCAAATTTTATATGATAGATCCTCATAAGCCCGATCACAATAATGACTCAACAACCTCAAGTTGTAGTGCACATAAACCAAGCTTTCTGCTCAGTTTTCATTGAGTATGTTTCTTCACACATTAGGGATGAAGTTGTAGGTGCTCTAACACCTCTCTGCAGAAGAAGTATTGACAACCTGTGAGAGAACTTTTTTTGCCAATTTTGGCAAAAGTCCCATGCCGCCATATGCTTCCCACCATGCGAGAGCATCAAATCTGTCTCTATCTTCCATTGCATGAAAATAATCAAACAAACCAGTGCAACCGAAGTATCTACCTAATTCAATATGCAGATTAGCACACTCCTCCTTATCAGAGACCAACTTGTCTAATGTTTCTATATATCCTTTTGATACCTCTGGATCTGTATGGGGTTTGATCCTAACCCCACCCCCAGGTGAAGGTTGGCCCAACCAAGATGGAGAGTAGTATTTTGGCATAAGGATATACGCCAAGGCATGTAGTGGAACATTAAGTTTATTCCATCGTGCACACACACAATTGTAAATCATTGTATACAAGTTGGGATCATTTTCCTTAACATTATCTTTTATTTGCCCCAAAATGTTATCCATCTGCTCATACACCTCCCCAATCACTGGTTTATATGTTTCTGCAAAATTAATCATGCTATAAATGGGCTTGGTGAATTGCAAAACTTCCCTCACATGTGCCCAAAACAGACCATCAAGTGTGGTCTCCTCCACTTGTTCAAAACCTTGTCTGTCAACTGTTGTTGAAGCCTTGTCCTTTAATATCAGTGTGGACTTGATACCATGCTAGCCAATGACTCTCTTACTTTCAAAAGGCGCCTGAAGGTGAGGTAATAGCTAGCAAATCTAGTCTTCGCAATCTTCAACAGCTCCAATCTTGAGTGACTCCGGAAAATCCCATGGGTATTGCGATGATTTGTAATAAATTTTACCATTTTTTTGCCTCTCTTGTACAAATCACCAATCCATTTGTATTAAGGTTATTTGTTTTTAATAATATCATGCATCAAATGGTTTATTGTGTGAACCAAACACTCAGACCAAAATATTTTGGGGTATCTATCCTCAATAATTGATCCTGTTGCCTTACAATTAGTAGCATTATTAATGATGATTTAGCCGACATTGTATGGCCCAATACGTTCAATTGTTTCAAGTAATGGTTCTGTAATGTTGATGTCGGTCTTGAACTTTTCTGAGTATTCATAAGTTGAAAGGACGATTGCACCACTAACAGACACAGCAAGAACAATTATCAATGGATTGCCTTTTACACTTTTCCATCCATCAGATACAATGGACACCCCATGTTCATTTCAACAATTTGTCATTTTACTTAAAGAATGTGTTATTTTTGCTTTTTCATGATCAAGTCCCGCAGTTCTAGCCTTGTCAAACCCAGGGCTCTTGTATCCTTTGGGGGCATCATTAATGGCAAAAACCATTTCATGCCAACAAGGTGAGCGCAAAACATTGAATGATATCCCACATGCATAGAGAAACCGTAATTTTTTGAATCCACATCATTCCTACACCCTTCTTTAAGGAAATCTGATATGGCTCTACGCCAAGGTTACTTGGAAGCGGGAGCGGGAGCGGGAGCGCGGAGCGGGAGCGAAGCGCGGAGCGCCATTTTTAAAAGTTTCCGGGTCCGGAGCGTTTTCGGGAGCGTTTTTATATATATATATATATATATATATATATTTTTAATATTTTTTATATTTTTTATATTTTGATGCATATATGTCAACAAAAACATGTAGAATGATGAATTAGACATAAAAAACATAAAAACATAGATTGAATCATATAACATCAATCATCTAGAAGTTATAATCTTCATCAACCACGCCCACGAGTTGGAAGCAGAGAACATATTGACTCTTGAGTCTCGCAAATCATCAATCTGAAGGTTTCAAGCTTTCAAAATTCAATATATAACATTTATCATCATTCATTTCAAATTTCAATATCTAACATTTATCATCATTGATTCGTTGATTTCAAAATTCAATATACATTTATCATCATTGATATATATATTATAACATTTATCATCATTGATTCATTGATTTCAAAATTCAATATACATTTATCATCATTGATATATAGCATTTATCATCATTGATTCATTGATTTCAAAATTCAATATATAACATTTATCATCATTGATTCATTGATCACCATATAACTTTCATGAAGCATCATATTCATAATTCATAATGACTTGTAAACAGTAAACTTATAAATGCCAACTTCAAAGTTTCACCTTTCAAATTCAAAGTTCAAACTTAAATTGTCATTAAAAATTTAAATATATGAAATCAGTAGCAAGTCAAGTTTCAACTGTTCAACTGTCAACAACAAATAGAAAATAGTAAACAACAAATATATTTTATCTGGCTGGCCCCTTGCCACGCCCACAAGAAATGTCTAATTTCTGTGAGCCACGAGGAACTGTTGGTCTTCTAGTACTCTCAGGAGTACCATGACCACGACCAGAAGGTGGAGGTTGGATCTGCAAAGGAACAATAGTGTGATATCGAGGAGTGGCACTGGCACTGGCACCCGCACTGCTACCAGTAGATGGTGGGACTGGCCCTGTGTGTGGCGGTGCCGCTGATGCTTCATCATCATCCCTATAAAGTTCTGCTTTCAATTCTTCTAGATGTAACGTGTCGTCCTCCAAATTATCATCCTCTGGGTTGTTGTCCCAGACTCTGTATGATTGATCCTCATTTGCCCGATCACAGTAATGGCTGAGCAACCTCAAGTTATAATGCACATAAACCAAGCTTTCAGCTCGGTTTTCATTCAGCCTGTTTCTTCTCACATTGTGTATAAAGTTGTAGGTGCTCCAACACCTCTCTGCAGAAAAAGTGTTCACAACTTGTGAGAGAACTTTTTTAGCCAACTTTGGCAAAAGTCCCATGCCGCCATATGCTTCCCACCATGTGAGAGCATCGAATCTGTCCCTGTCTTCCATTGCATGGAATGAACCAAAGTTAGCAGTGCAACTGAAGTATTTGCCTAATTCAAAGCGCAATCTAGCACACTCTTCCCTGTCAGGTACCAATTTGTCCAATGCCTTCCTTCTTACCTTCGCCTTCACCTACGGATGCATTGTGAGTTTCACCCTAACCCCATGTAATATTCCCAATTAGCCTTGCTAATTGGAATATTTCATTTTTGTTTAATTTTGCCGCTTTAGTTGGAAATAATAAATAAAGAGAGAAATAAGAGGGGTCACCTCACTTTAGTCACCTCACTTTATAAAATAAAGTGTTTTCCTAGTTGATTAACGTTATAACTTAAAGAGGGGGCCTTGGGGGTCCACATGAGTATGATGGGGGAGGCATCAGGCTGACCCAAGGTAAACTGCGCAGGTCAAGGGAGAGTTAAGTTTTGGAGGGAGTTTGGCATTATAAAAGGAGAGGTTCTCACCTCATTTGGATCATGCATATTTTGATATTGATATTGAGAGCTAGACTTTTGTCTGCTTCAGCACGCCGGTTGTTTAGTCGGTCTGCAGCACTGTTTAGTGCACTAGTGTCTCCGGTCGGAGATCTCACCCTTAGCCTCGGGGGACTTCGAGTGCCTGCCCTGGTAAGGTTATTTCTGGTTTCACCCTTAGCTTCGGGGGACTTCGAGTGCCCGCCCTAGTAATGAGTTCTTCGGGATTCTAAATGAAATCTCCCGATGCCAGATTGCGCAGATCTAGCGGGAAGCAACGATTCATGACGAGAGCCTTGGTCAGTCTTGGGTAAGGGACGTTGTTTCGACGGGGAAGAGGAAGGGCCAGCAGTCTGAAGGCACGGTGATAGATCTGACCTTAAGTTGTAAATCGACGAATATTCTGCAGATCTCGTTATGGAGTTACGGATACGGAGGGGTAGCACTAGATCCCGCCAGGAGATTCTTGGTCTGAGGAGATGATGGCGAGATCCGGCCTAGATGCGAGAACATCGAATCCGGCCTTTGAGGTTGCGAAGTCTGAAGAGATATAGCCAGATCTAGCATAGATACGAAAACTATGTGAATCTAGCCTTGTAGGACGCGGATCTGGAGAGATAGTAGCGAGATATTACCTTGTATGACTCGAGATCTCCTCTCAATTTGCGCGGGCGGAAGGAAGACGGGGACTCCGGTCGGGAGGACGCGGGTACGATGGTGAGGTCACATGTGGGGTTCTGGCAGCATTTTTCAGTGTTTGCAGCCTTGAGGAGTTGGTCATCTCATCTGGAGGATTTGTGGGTAGATCCAGCCCTTTTGCCAGCATATTTCTTGAGCTTCTGAGCTGTTCCTGAAGGCACAACGTTTTTGTAGGAGGAGGGTTTCTGGGGGCGATTTTCGGAGGTGGTCCGTTTGGTAAATGGTTTCTGGGTTTTGTCCGGAGCAGTGAGTATAGGTGATCTGTAGATTTTTAGCTCATTCCGGCAAGGGGATCAGCCCCTAGCTTCGGTTTCTTCCAGCAGCTGGGATGCAGTTTCTGTAGCAGCCATTTCCTATTTTTCTGAGAGGATTCTGTACTTGCCTTGAGCAAGGATAGGTGCACTCACTCTGATTTTCTTGTACTCCTCTCTATGTACTTTCAGATTAATAAAATGGCTCAGTTTCCTGGCATTCTATGTGTATTGGTTCCATGATCTGGTTCAGCATTGTATTTTCTATATCGGTCTAGCATATTTCTGTTTATTACTGGTTATTTCCCTTTGGGGATATTACAGTGGTATCAGAGCATAATTCTGGCTCAGCCTGTGGTTCAGAAAAGAGATCATACAGAGCAATAGCAGTGCAATATCAGAAACGCAGTTGGAAAAAGGGCCAAAATAAAAAGGGTCAAATTTTGAAGTTTGGAATTAGGAAAAACGTTTTCTGGGTTTTTCTGGGTTTTTGGCGAGGATCACTTTCCCAAATTCCTAGAATTTTCCGAGTCGTTTTCAGTGGGTAAATCGAAGGTCGAAGTTAAGCAGCAGTATGGCAGGAGATGTGAGTCCAGCTCGATATGCAGCCGTTTTTGCAGATTGGCAGAGACCCTATATGCCCACATTCACACCCGAGGACACAGAGACAGGAGTGCGGAGAGGTGCACAGAGGGATAATCTAGCTCAACATGCAGCCATTTTTGCAGAGTGGCAGAGCCTGGGTCAGGAATTCATGGATGCTTTCCCTTTTAATCAATATATCCAGTTCCGATGTGGCGGCAAGTCTTATGATCAGGAGCGAAACAAGGGACGTGGCTCCCACCGTGATGACCACCGCACAGCTAGTAGAGATTATGTTCAGCTCCAGCATGATAGTAGACCTCACGACTTTCACAGAGGGAACAAGCCCTCACATGATCAGGGCTTACAGCGCAGAGAGGACAAATTCCATCTACCGACATTTGACGGGTCATCCAGGCGCTCAGGAAGAGCTTGGGTGGACAAGTTGGATACCTCTTTCCAGCTTGACCGAGTATCGGAGAAGAAAACCATTAAAATGGTTACCTCGCACTTGGAGGATGAGGACACACAGGATTGCAGGGAGTTCGAGGATACACCTAGTGAGACACAGGACTCACCATCATTAGAGACCTCCTTGACCGTGCCGGTTGATATCATAGTGGAGGAGATAGAGCCTACCCCGGTAGAGCCATCCATCGAAGTGATGACTGGAGCCGTGTCCGAGTCTTCGGATGGTAGCGGCACACGACAGATGGGTGAGGTATCAGGAGATATATCCATTATCGATGAGGCACTAGGGGATACAGAGGTATCGGATGATGGTCGCAGACAGCGGTATCATCGGCTTCGGACGGACCTTCGAGTTTTGAGGGAGAAGGCCACGTCAGTACGAGAGACCATTTTGTTGCAGGACCAGGAGCTGGAGGGTATGAGAGTGACTTGTGCCAAGTCGGCGGCCAAGTTGATCCGCATTGGGGAACAGCTGGATTCCCTGATGGTACAACCTGAGGGCACATTGCAGCATCAGATCATTCCCCTTCAGGTATGCATGGATGGGACTAGTAGTGTTGTTGGAGCATCTCCTTCCGTGGGAGAGAGAGAGGCAGAGCCACCTAGTCAGGTCTCATATGTTGACTTGGATAGTGGTATGAGACGATCAGAGTTGTACAGGGTACAGCAGCCACGTGTGGAGATTGGATGGCGAGAGGTTTTGAGTTGGTACTCGGTGGAGCAGACTATGGATGAAGGGGAGGTCTCAAGGAGAGATCTCACTAGAGATGCACTTCGACACACCATGGGGTGCAATGACTTTCTTTCCTTCTCACAAGAGCAGATAGAAGATGGGGGACATCTTTGGATGGATAACATCTCTCATGCTTGTGTTGGACATCCCTTGAGCCATACACATCATGATGGGAGGTTTTTGCCTACCACCTATTTGATTCTTGATAGGGTCTCATTGATCCTTGAGAAGTTTATACTTCAAAATCCCATGAAGTGCAAAATCAGGAATTTGATTTGGGAGGATGGTAGCCCTCATGGGAGGAGTACCAGGATGAGGAGAAGGAGGCATCCACAATGTATTGAGTGGATGGGGTTGATGAGCAAGGAGCTAGGAGGCTATTTGCAGGTCTATGACACCAGGCAGCAGGAGGCTTGGCTGCGCTGGTTACTCTTGAAAGAGTTCGGCCATCACTTGGCAAACACTCTTCCTAAGAGTAGGAGGATGGGGAAAAGATGGATGGATACTTGCATCATTGAGCAGCATAGAGTATGGATGCATGGTGTTGATGTGTTACTCATATCATTCATTGTGTCTTCATCATATGAGTTGGTTGAAGGAGGTATGGAGAGGCAACACAATGTCTTGTTGCTTGGTTTGTTTCGAGGAGAGCAAGGGCAGATCTGCTCTCACACTTTGTATGATGTTGCAGGAAGAGGAGATGGCACTATCTCCATGGTCTTTGATGATGATTGGGAAGCACTTCCATCTTGGAAGGTATTCCATATTTATTGCAGCATTATTAGAGGAATCCTTGACAAGGAGCATGTCAAAGAACAGAGTCTTGTATTGACAGGAGCTTATTTGCATGAGCTCACAGCGTTGTCATTTTGGAGCAGAACATTACGGATGGAGTGTGCGCAGCAGGGATATGGTGGATCTATAACCCATAGGTCCCAGGATCACTTCATATTTGTTGTACTTACAAGAAGTAATGATTATAGAGACATCTATGGCATATTCTTCTTGACTTGGGTTTCCCAGCATAAGGAGGATTATCTTCTTGCACCACATGAGACATTCGGCATTTCCTTCATTTTGCTGCTGATCATGTCTTCATTTGCTGATATATATCAGATTTGTATGGGAGGCTTGATTATGAGGGAGACACATGAGCTGGATGTATCCGTGAGTGGGAAAACTTCTCACAATTTCTGCACTACATGTTCTAATGGGAGCATGGGAGGAGGCATGGCCACCACTACTATGTATGCGTTCTCTTTTGATGTGGGCCATGAGACTGATATTTACAGCCATGGGCAAATGTTTGGACCTATGTTGTTGTCATATCCAGCCATTTACTATCCATTAGTAGATGTGATGGATCTTGTACATTGCTTGCCATGTGACTTTCTGAGGTTGCGGTGGATGAGACTACGTTGTATCCTTGTGAGAGATTGTTTGCATTATGTATCCTCATGTAGAACCTTTAGCAAACATCTCATTAGGGTGATCCGTGATGACCATGTCATATTCTTCATGGATGGTTTGTTTTGGGCCAGCTTGTTCTTCATTGATGGAGGAACCTTCTATGGTGGATTGTTTTTCACTTTGCCATTGGAGGGCAATGATTTTGCAGCCCAGGATCAGCATAGACTCTACACTTGTCATGAGTGGAGAGAGGGACAGCGTGGGGTAAGCTATGATGCTTGCCAAGTTCATATTTCCAGACCACCTTCATTACCAGAGCTTGAGGTGGAAGGAGATTTTCAGGAGTTGCCTTGTTGGGAGGTGGCTCATTTTGTCTGGGTGATTGCTTGGAGATGGAGGATCCACAGGAGGGAGATATTCCTCATTATATTTTCGACTCCATGCCTTGATGGGAGAGAGATGATGAGCTGGTGCACAGTCGATGGGACAACTTACAAAGCCATAGATGCAGAGCAGCAGCGGTCATGGTCTTCAGTCATAGCTAGAGGCAGTGAGCAGTCCGAGCCATGGGGCTTGTACGATTATTGGCCAGAGTGGCGATGGGATCCGGGAGGACTATTGATTGGCTGGTACCATGAGAGGCCAGTTTGGGATCCTGGCATTGAGATATCCCTTCATATCAGGATGATGCAGGAGACAGAGAGGTTTCAGTGGGACCCAGGCACATTTTGCAGTATCGGCGGGAAGCATCAGCTAGAGAGTAGGCTTGTCCGAGCATTGCTTGAGAACAAGCCATTTTTGCCGGATGAGGATGCCACTGGGGAGAGTGAGCAGAATTTACAGCATCCATCACTTCAGTTGCTTGAGGACAAGCAACGTTTTGCCGGGGGAGACTGTAATATTCCCAATTAGCCTTGCTAATTGGAATATTTCATTTTTGTTTAATTTTGCCGCTTTAGTTGGGAATAATAAATAAAGTGAGAAATAAGAGGGGTCACCTCACTTTAGTCACCTCACTTTATAAAATAAAGTGTTTTCCTAGTTGATTAACGTTATACCTTAAAGAGGGGGCCTTGGGGGTCCACATGAGTATGATGGGGGAGGCATCAAAGTCAACTCGGCTAATCAAGCAAGCAGTGTCAAGTGAGAGTTAAGTTTTGGAGGGAGTTTGGCATTATAAAAGGAGAGGTTCTCACCTCATTTGGATCATGCATATTTTGATATTGATATTGAGAGCTAGACTTTTGTCCGTTTCAAAGACGTCGGCTGTTTAGTCTTGGGCTCGCGCATCGTTTAGTGCACGGCGGTCTCCTGGCCCACAGATCTCACCCCAGCCCTTGGTGTGAATTTCAGGCTCCGGCCTTCCGGTCTTTTTATTTCGGTTTCACTCCTTAGCTTCGGGACTTCTAGTGCCCGCCTCTAGTAAGGTTAATTGGGAAGGTCTTATCTTCTTGATAAGATAGGCCATGCCAGCATCTACAGAAAACGCAGTCGCGCAAAGAAGGACGTTGTGACAGCCTTGGAGTGAGGACGCTGTTCCAGTAGGAAGAGGAAGGACGCAGATCTGAAGGCACAATGATAGATCCAGCCTTGGAGATTGTAGATCTGAGCAGATATTTGCAGATCTGGTTCTGTAGGTTGCAGATCTGGAGGGGTAGCACTAGATCCAGCTTGGGAGATTGCAGATCTGAGGAGATATTGGCAGATCCAGCCTAGTTCTGAAGAGATAACATCAGATCCAGCCTTTGAGGTTGCAGATCTGAGGAGATATTGGCAGATCTAGCATAGATCCGAAGAGCTAGCAGCAGATCTAGCCTTGTGGGACGCAGATCTGGAGAGATAGTAGCAGATCCAGCCTTGTAAGGACTAGATCCTGCCAGACCCGGCGCAGAGGACGCGTATCCGATGAGTAGGCCCTGTGTGGGACCAGCAAGATTTTTCTGTTGTTTCTCTTCAAACTTGAGGAGCTATCATCCCCATCCTGATGTGATTTGTATAGATCCACCCTTTGCCGTGATATTTTTGAGCTTCCGAGCCGTTCCCGAAGGCACAACGTTTTCAGGAGGAGGGTTTCGCCAGGGCGATTTTCTGAGGTGGTCCGTTTGGTAAAATGGTTTCGGGTTTTGTCCCGAGTGTGCTGAGTATAGATGATCCGTAGATTTTTAGCTCATTCCGGCAAGGGGATCAGCCCCTAGCTTCAGTTTCTTCCAGCAGCTGGGATGCAGTTTCTGTAGCAGCCATTTCCTAATTTTCTGAGAGGATTCTGTACTTGCCTTGAGCAAGGATAGGTGCACTCATTCTGATTTTCTTGTACTCCTCTCTATGTACTTTCAGATTAATAAAATGGCTCCGTTTTCTGGCATTCTATGTGTATTTATTCCATGATCTGGTTTCAGCATTGTATTTTCTATATCTGTCTGGCAATTTCCTGTTTATTACTGGTTATTTCCCTTTGGGGATATTACACCCCACCTCCAGGTGCAGGTTGGCCCAACCAAGATGGAGAGTAATATTTTGGCGTAAGGATATATGCCAAAGCATGCAGTGGAACATTGAGTTTATTCCACCGTGCACACACACAGTCATGAATCATAGCATACAAAATGGGATCATTATCCTTAACAATATCTTTTATTTGCCCCAACATGCTATCCATCTGCTCATAAACCTCTCCAATCACTCGTTTATCAGTATCTGCAAAGCGAATCATGTTATAAATGGGCTTGGTAAAACTCACAATTTCCCTCATACGTGCCCAAAACTGAGGGTCAAGGGCGGTCTCCTCCACATGTTCAAAACTTTGCCTGTCAACCACTATTGCCGCCCTGTCCTTTAATAGCTGCCAGTGTGGGCTTGATACCATTGCAGCCAATGACTCTCTTACCTTCAAAAGGCACCTAAAGGTGAGGTAATAACTAGCAAATCTAGTTTTTCCTATTTTCAACAACTCCAATTTGGAGTGAGTACGGAAAAGCCCATGGGTATTGCTATGATTTGTAATAAATTTGATCATTTTCTTACCTCTCTTGTACAACTCACCAAGCCATTTGAACTGAGGTTGTTTGTTTTTTATGATATCATGCATCAAAAGGTTCATTGTGTGAACCAAACACCCAGACCAAAAAATGTTGGGGTATTTATCCTCAACAATTGCTCCTGCTGCCTTACAGTTAGCAGCATTATCAGTGATGACCCGTATCACATTGTATGGCCCAGTCTTTTCAATTATATCAAGTAATGGTTCTGCAATGTTAATGCCGGTTTTGAATTTATCTGAATAATCATAAGCTGCCAGGAACACTGCACCACTAACCGACACAGCCAAAACATTTATCAATGGTTTTCCTTTTACATTGGTCCATCCATCAGAGACAATGGACAACCCATGCTCATTCCACGAACCCGTCATTCTAGCCAAAGAATGATTTATTTTAGCTCTTTCATGATCAAGACCCACGGTTCTGGCCTTGTCATACCCAGGGCTTTTGTATCCTTTGGGGGCATCATTAATGGCAGAAACCATTTCATGCCAATAAGGTGAGCGAAGAACATTGAATGGCACCCCACATGCATATAGAAATCGGTAAACTTTTGAATCCACATCATTCCTACACCCTTCGTCTAGGAAATCGGATATGGTTCTACGCCTTAATCCAGTGCCACTGCTTCCAAAACCACTGGCATGGGTGGAAGTTGAATGTGTTGGGCCTGAATCAGCGATACCCTTAGATCTTTTAGATGATCTCTGTATGGCAACCCCCTCTTCCTTCCTATATATCTCTCTCTATGGTGCTGGCATAGAAGTACAAACTTTGATTCCAAAATTTTTAGTTCCATCTCCTGGCATTATCCCACAAAGGTGCCTTCTCAGACGGGTGTATGAACCATGGTATTGTTTATTGCAATAGGGGCAAATAAATTTAGTGGTTCCACCACCTTTCCCTCCTTCTTGTTTTTGAACATATTTCCACAAAGGATATTGGTCTTGTTTAGTTGGGGATTCTAGGTTCTCAGGGTCTCCACTTCCCACTTCCTCCTCAGCATAATCCTCCTCTTCAGGATTTTCTTCAGATCCACCATAACCCTCCTCTTCATCCTCCTCTTCTCTGATTTGTCTCTTTCTTCTAGCACTCTCCAACACCATTATCACAAAGAAAGGAACCAACATGAGGAAAATTCCTAGCCATATAGCCATGATGGAAACAAGTTTCAAGTTTCTAGAATCTAGCCCGCAAAACAAATGGAAAAATGCCAAATGGGAATAGGAAATGCAACATAGGAAAAAAACAACTCATTTTAAAAGTTTTAAATCCAATAAAATGCAACATTCAAGCAAAATTCAAGTTTTCATTTTCAAACAATTTAACAATCTACAAATTCATCTTAGAAAATACAAAATTGGATTAGAAGGCCTACCTCTTTCTTGCAATCCTCCTGTCAGCCTTGCTCCTTGCTCTCCTGTCAGCTTTGCTCCTTGCTCTCCTGATTCCTGTCAACCAAACCTTGCGCTCTCGGCTCTCCTTCTCGCTCAATCTCAATTCTCAACTAACAAACAATAACTAACAATGAAACCCCCCCCCCTTTTATAAAAATCGAAATTTTTTCATAAAAAAATTTCCGCGCGCCGGGGAGCGTTCGGGAGCGAACGCTCCCCGAACGCTTCCCGCGTTTAAAAAACGCTCCCGAAGCGTTTTTTTAACGTCGGAAGCGCTCAGGGAGCGTTCGCTCCCGAACGCTCCCTGAAACGCTCCCGAAAAAACAGGGAGCGTTTTTTCAGGTCGGAAACGCGCTCCCGAAAAACGCTCCCGACAGGAAGCGTTTTCGGAAGCGCGTTTCCTAGCGCTTCCGAAAAGCTCCCGCACGGAGCGAGTTTCCGGAGCGGGAGCGAAGGGGGTACGAAGCTTCCCCGCAACCCTGCTCTACGCCTTAAAGAGATGTTTGTTCTTGTGCCTCCCTATCCACAGGCATGGGTGGAAGTCGATGGACTTCTTTGTGCATGATGATGTGATTGTGAACTAGGTTCAAAGAAACCCTTTGATCTTTTAGATTTGTATTGGGCTTCCTCCTCTTCCCTTATGTATTTTGCTCTATCTGTTGCTGACACACTTACACAAGCTTTGATTCCTATTTGTTTATCTCCATCCCATGTCCTTTTCCCTCAGAGGTGCCTTATGGCACGTGTGTATGAACCTATGTAAATGATTTTGCAATGGAGGCATGTAAATTTTTGTGGTTCCAACCCCTTTCCCTGCTTCAGGCCTAGAAACATATTTCCACAATGGGGTTTGGTCTGGTTTAGTTTTTGTCCCGTCATCATCTCCACTCTCCTCTTCCTCCTCACCAAGGTACTCTTCTCCAGGGTTTTCATCAAATCCACTATAACCCACTTCTTCATCCTCCTCTTCATGAACAACCCTCTTTCTTCTACTCTCCAACATCATAATAAAGAAAAAAGGAACCAACAACAAGAGAATGCCAAGCCATATAGCCATGATGTTTGAAGTTTTTAGCCTACAAAAAAATGGAGGAATGGGAATGGGAAAGAGAGAAGAGAACATTTTCATTTTGCAATGAACATATAAAAAACAAAAATGCTAGATTAGAGTGTAGATCCCACCTCTTTGGCCTTCAATCCCAAGCTCCAATCTCCCTTGCAAGCTCCTCAATCGTCGGCCATGCGGCCTTTTTCCCGGACAAGAGTGTTTTCTAAAGGGAGAGAGCGGTCGGGGAGCGATCTAAGGGAGGGAGAAAATCGCTCCCTGGCCGCTCCCTCCCTTAAAAAGAGCACCTAGAGCGATAGGGAGCGGTTAGGGAGCGATCGCTCCTGACTACTCCCTAATTCGCTCCCTAAATCCTGGGAGCGAAATTTTTTTAAACGGAGCGCACTCCCGAAAATCGCTATCGATGGGACCGAGGTCGCTCCCTATGCGCTCCCAAGGAGAGTGCGATTCGGGAGCGAGTTCCAGGGGGGGCACTCCCCCACAACCCTGGGTTGGACCTGTTATCACAAAAAAAAAAATCAATTTTTGATTAATAGGGTCATTACCATAGGTTTCATTTGTCCCATAAAATTGGTTCATGAAATTGATAAAAACTTATCAATTGGCATTATCCTAAGTCTAGAGTAGTCCATTGGTCATGTCATTAGAGTCAAATCCATCAAAATCTACCAAAGGTCTACATGCATTGGTTTAAATTTAGGTAGTGGTCACCTGTCTGATTTTTCCTGAGTTTGCAGTGAATATAACTGCAAACAAGCTGTTTTCGCTATGGACTCACCTGACCAATCCGTAGTGAATCTACCAGATTTATAACGGAAACGTTGCAGAATCATGTTTTTCTGCACCAATAAAGGGTATGATGAGTTGTCAATTTTTTAGATGTTTAGGGTGAATGTGAGGTCACGTGATCGGTTATCAGAGTCATCCAAACATGCGTAATCATAAGTGGCGTTCATCATTACACTTCACTCCTCCCATTTGTCATTATCCCTCCCATGTTCGAATTTCACCTTTTTAAATTCACCTCCAAAGCTCCTCTTTGTCATCCTCCCTTCGACCTTTGCATGCATCAGTTGATTATCATCCTTGAAGAGTCCAGCTCCATCGCAAGCAGTTTGTTGTTCATTTGTCTCTTTGCAGGTATCACAGTTTCAAAAAGGCAGCGTAGTATAAAGGAAGATGGCCATGGAGAAAAAAACAAACAAAGGAAGCTCCTGTGTAAGAAATGAACCCATGGTTCTCAAGTTACTCAATGAAGACCCCAGCTTTGCAAAAGCTTTCAGCAACATTGGATGCATGAAATTTTGTCAAAAACTTCAAGGTTTTCATGCCCAGGTATCAAAAGATTTTGCAGTTAATTTCGTAGGTACAACTTCAAAGGTGGGTGTGCTAAGTTTTGTAGTGTCACCTAAGACAATTGCTCAAACCACAGAGATACCAAGGATGGGTGAAGATTGGTTCAAATCCACTAAGTTTAAGATGTAGAACTGTGATGAATTTATAAAACCCGACCACATTGGAACAAACATGCCATCAGGAATCCCAAGGAGCTACATGAAAGAAGACTACACCAAATTGTTGCTAGTAATCCAAAAATACTATATTTGTGACGGGAGATTTCATATGGTCTATCAATACCATTTCAAGCTTTTGTTGCACTTCACTGGTAAGCAGTTTCTTGATCTTCCATTTTTCTTGTTTAGGAGCTTAGGAAAGATGTCAAACAAAGTTCAGGCTAGGCCAGAAAGCAGTGAGACCTCTATTTTCCATCATGGGTTGATCAAACTCCTGGTGCTGGAGGAGTTGAAAAAAAAAAACAGAGACTAGGCTACCTTTCTTTTTCTCAGTGGTTATGAGGTTGATTCAGTAACACCCAAGAAAACTCCAAAGTTAAAAGCCACTCCTTCAAGCAAGAGTGACAAACCTGCAGTTGAGACAAAGGGTGTGAATGAGGAGGAGATGGAACCCATCATAGAGCCCATGGATATTGAAGTAGAGCTTGCACAAGAGACAAAAATTCCACAGCCTACACCTGCAAGCAGCAAACAAAAGATCGGCAAGAAAAGCTATGGAAGGATAACCAGAAGCCAAACAATTGGGAAAGGCAACCTTGAAGATATTTTTCAAGCCATAGACATTGAGGAGACTCCAGTGGTAAGAGTTGAGGATGTTAAAGGAAATAAGAAGAAAAAGAAGGGCGTAACTGCTAAGAAGCTTGATTTTTCGGGGGAAGATGCAGGGTTTATATTTCAGCCAAGAAAACCACTCACCAGGCTTCAACTTGTCAAAAGTGTCATGGCATACAAAAGGACAGAGGTTACTGACAAAGGCAAACAGCCTATCACAGAGGAGATCATTGATTTGTCTCCAGCAACAGAGGACATCATTGTGCAAAGGAATGGTAAAGAGAAAATGGTTGAAAAAACTGAAGTGCAAATGTTAAAAGAGCAGTTAAAAGAGGCCAGAGAAGAGGTTATTGAGACCAAATTAGAGTTGCAGGAAGCCAAGGTAGACAGGAAGTTGATGGAGAATTTCAAAGAAAAGGTAAATGAGCAACTAAATCAATATGATGAGTCATTGACCAATGCCAAGTAACTACTGAAAATGACACTTCCTTTGCGAAGGATAATAAAGCACACAAGAAAGAGAAATATATGGTTGCAAGTTGAAAGAAAGAAACTCAAAAGCCAAGTCAAGAGCTAGAAGAACAGATACAAATGATACAATCAGAGTTGAAGAAGAAAGGTCTCAAAATCACAGTCATAAATGAACCTGAAGAGATTCAACCTCCTACTGCCAAAGGTGAAGCTTCCAAAGCTTGAAGAGTAGACCAATTACCTTTTTGACATTTTTGCATCATTCAGAATTAGCATTTGCAAATCCATAGCCAAATTTTGAAGAAGAAAGGACAATTTTTGAGTTTTCTGCCAATTAGGCAAGTTCGTAGCGAATCCCAGGCTTGAATCCCTGATTTCGCTATGAACTCGTTGTAGGTGTCTTTTTGCTTAAAATCACAGCTATGGTCAAAATCAAGATGGGTAAAAATTTGAATATAATTATTTTGACTCAACAAACATTTCCAAATCAGCAAAGAAGGCTAACAGGTGGCATAGACTGGTGAAATCAATTTGCTACGAAATTTCGCTACGAACTTGCCTTGACTCCCCTGTTTCTGCAACGAGCAAATTTTTGTAGCAATTTTGAGTTTTCCTGGTTCATTGAAGGTCAACCAACCACTTGGAAAGCTTAAAGAGTATTAGAGAAATATTTAGTTGGAGGCATGGTCTTCGACAAGGTTGTCCAGCTCACCAGCTCATCATGAAGACATTCATCATTTGTCATAACACCACCTCCTTAAAACTAGGAAGACTAGTCTCCTAACTTAGTGGAGGCATTAATGTTTTGGTCATGGCCAATGCCACCCAAGCACATGACCATCTTCGATGTAAATACGCAATCTTTTTAATTAGTTGATGTAATAAATAGGTGGAAGAGTCCTAGTAGGTCTCTAAGTCCTAAAGTTAGTAGATGTCAGTTTTATTTCCATGTATTTTGGTTATTCTTAAGATAGGTGTCAACAAAGGAGTTCGATGATCTAGCCACGAGGCAGATCCAATGTAAAGTGATTGAAGCCTCTTAATAGGCATAATTACGAAGAAAAGAGGGTTGAATGTTGTTATTTACACTACTACTATTGTAAACTTTTTTGGATCAGTAATATACAGTGGTTGTTGGATTTTTCTTCACCTGAGATTCATCTAATGTTTTCATGAGTATTTGTCCTATGTATCTTGTTATTTTGCCTGCAGTACTTTGATATTTGATTACTTAGAATTCATGTTAATCATGCTCTAACTTCCTTCAAGCATTAAACCACTGTGTATCTATGTGTATTGCCTTTTCATAAAGACATCTATATGCCTCAACTTCCACAAGAAGAACCATTGTCATTGAGTTTCTTAACACTGACTCCATAGCCCAATGGTAGTGAATTCTATACATTTTTCACCTACAAATAAATACATTTAAAACACTTTTGTCAGAGTTAGCCATCAGTGAGCTTGATTTACAAAATATTATCAATATCTTTGAGAGAGCCCTCTCAGGCTGGAAAGACTAATTTTCAGCTAGAAGTTGGTTTGAAAGAGTTACTCTAAGTTGTCTAGTGGAGCAAACCATCTGTGCAACTTAGTGATAACAGGACCGATAGAAAGAATCGCACTATCATTAATTTCCTTGTTTCTTGCCCTCAAGTAACCATGTTTTTGAGATCAATTGATGCATCTATAAGGATGCAACCCTTCTATTTGAGCTTTTGGATGAGATTATTCAGGAAGTGGGGTAGCAAAATGTTGTGCAAGTCATCATAGATAATGCTTCAAACCAATGTTTTGAAAATCGCGAACAGGATTAAATCGGTGAGGGGAAAAAATTGGAAAAAATCGTAAAAAAGGGGAAAAAAATCGAGAAAAAATCGGCGCATACAAAAATATTCATTTTTTTCCAATTTTTTCAATATCTAAAACATCCACAACATAAAATAAATGCATTGACACATAAATATGAAAAAAAACTAATATATAAGATGTGTAATATCATGTCTAGTGCTACATCACACATAATAGTGAATCATGTCCTAAATACTAAGTCCTGAGTCCCAACTCAGCCTCAAAATATCAACAAAAAATATAATAATGTATCTCATCTCATGAGTCATAATGTCATATACAAAGGAATGCACCAAATAACCTATATTATTGATTTCCTTTGCCCCTCTTGCGAGAAAATGTAACAACTTTCCCTCTAGATGAAGAAACAGGCGGGGCTGGCAGTGGACTCTCTTGTGCTCTAGAACCTGAAGTAACAGAATCTGAAGCACCAGGAGCTAAAGGAGGTAGACCGCGTCCTTACCAGTAGCAGGGGTAGGTGGTGTCACCTCCTGCTGCTGCTCCTCCTCCCCCTCCACTACCTCCTGCTCTATCCAATCAGGGGTTGACTCCATGATAGGCCTCTCAGCCTCAACCCTCCATGCAGCAGTTGTGTCAATCGCTTCTAAAAACGTTTTGCTGAATAAACTTGGTCCAAACATGAATTTTGTTGGCTTGGGTTGCTAAATTCCTTCACTTTTCTCCTTTGTTGCCCTTGTAGCTGACTTCTTCTCCTCCTTAGCTCTCTTTCTTGCCCTCTGTCTGCAAAAATGACCAAAAAAAAATCGATTTTTGAACTTATTGGGTTGTTGTTTGATGGGCCCACAATTTTTACCGAAAAAATTTTCGCGATTTTTTCCAAAAAATCACTGATTAAAACGACCTTCCGAAAAAAATCGCGATTTTCAAAACACTGCTTCAAACTATGTTCTTGCTGGAAACATGATTGAGTCCAAATATAAAACCATATTTTGGACTCCATGTGCTAGAAAATTGCATATACCTCATGCTTGAGGACATAGGCAAAGTGGAGTGAGTAAAAAACACTGTAGAGCATGTTGTTATGCAACCATCTCACAAAATAGAAGAAAAGATAATTTAATGACTTAAAAATTATCCTCTTCGAGGGGAAAACCTCTTTTACATTACATAAATGAACAATTCTTGGATGATTCAAATGACAAAACCTCATTTCTATATATAGGAGTCTAAGGGGTCACAATATATAGAGTCGACATAACAATAATAATGTAAGAGCACAATAATAACAATAGTGGGCTTTTATGGGGCACACTAATAACAATATGGGGACTACATGGGCACAACAATAACAATAAGAGGGATACACTAACAATAACAATAATATGATACACTAGTATTATAAGCACCTAACAGGCCCCTCTCCTTCAAAAAAATGTTGTCCCTAACACTTGAGTAGTTTTGGATGCTTCTGTATAAAACTCTCATCCTCCCATGTGGAATCTTCAACGGGTAATTTCTTCCACTTGATGAGATACTTTGAAATTGATCAATTTCGTAGTCGTGAGTTTTTGTTTCCTTGACTGCTTCAGGTTCCAATATGATTTGTCCTTCATCGTCAAGTTCTGGCAATATTGTTTGAACTGGGAGCTTGTCACCTATAACCTTTTTTAAGCATGAAACATGGAAAATTGGGTGCACTCGGAAAGATGCAGGAAGCTCCAATTTGTCTGCCATAGTACCAATCTTTTGCAACACCTTGTAAGGAGCATAATACTTTGGTGATAATTTATTTTCCTTCTTAGCTTGCTTGAGGGACATTTGTTTGTATTGTTGTAGCTGTAAAAATACCCAATTGCCTAAATCAAAACTTCTTTCGTTGCGATGTTAATATGCTTGTTGTTTCATTTGATTATGCGCCAAAGTGAGGTTATCCTTTAAGAGTTGGAGAACTCGTTGTTGATGCTCGATGTAATCTTCCACTACTTGAACCTTAGAATTTTCTCTTAAAGATGGTGTGATGGATGGTGGATGATATCCATAAAGTGCCATAAATGGGACCATTTTTGTTGTAGTATGGAAGGAAGTGTTATACCACCATTTAGTCAGAGGTAACTACTTGACCCATTGTGCATGTTTATCAGATATAAAGCAACAAAGATATTCTTGAGATTTTGAGTGTTGAGGTAGCATCGGGTGTGCTCTAGCCCTGAAATTTTGTGGAGGGGCTAAGACACACAAGTCCTCCAAAACCCAGAAAGCGTTTGGAGAAATTTCATCTAATGTGTGAGATATTAAAATAATTAATTTTTTTAATGAGAACCCTAAATCTAACTTAGGAAATTAAAAAAATTAAAGTGAATTAATTAAACACATGTGATGAAATGTTCTAAGTGGTTCGGATCAAGCAGTCTTGTAATCTTAGCCATCAATAAGAGATTAAATCACGGTCGTTGATGTCTCAACGAAAAAGTATAAGAGAAAGGCTTGAGGGTCAGTTGCAAACACACACACAGTGGTAGAGCACTGAGACTAAGCTGGAACTCTAGGGCGAGTTTGCTAAGAATTTCCCGAAGTGTTTCAGCTGCAGCGAGGGGTAGTATTGGCTAAGGGAATGATCTGATCCCTGATCCAAGAATCAACAAGAGGCAGAGAAGCAGCAACCAGGAGCAACGCAAAGGAAGCAGAAGCTACGCAGCAACTGCGCAGCGAAGAGGGGTTCAGCCACTACGCAGGCCCAGAAAGGGCAGCGCAAAGGCAACAGGAGGCCATCCAGGCTTACGCAGGGCCAGCCAAGGCAACGTAGGAACTGCGTCACCCACTTTGGGGTTATGTAGCCCTCTCCTGAGCAGCGCAGGGGCACGCAGAGGCTAGCAGGGTTGACGCAGGCGGCTTCAGAGCAGCGTTGGGGTTTCTAGAGGCGGAAAGGGGTTGAGTTCTGTAAATCTCGTTTGAGGGTGTGAATCGGTCCAGTTTTCAATCTCTAGAACAACAGGTATAGCTGCAGATCTATTTTCTCTGTCGGGTTAACTAGTAAGGTGCCCAGATTTGTTGTATTCAGAAACTACTAAATAATATAAACC
This sequence comes from Pinus albicaulis, assembly GCA_034641835.2. Lineage (NCBI taxonomy): Eukaryota > Viridiplantae > Streptophyta > Pinopsida > Pinales > Pinaceae > Pinus > Pinus albicaulis. Next base: position 1,300,726,259 of record CM076577.1, on the reverse strand, counting down.
CTCCAGCAGCCAGAAGACCGGTTTTCCCGAATTGGGTTTTTCTGGGGACAGTTGACCAGAAAAACTTGTGTACTTGTGTGTCACTCTATCTATGTGCATGTATTTTTGCTTAGATCTGAATCAGTGAAGAATTGTTATGTGTTTACTTCGATGTTAATATGAAATTTCAACATTAATAAATTGATTAAGTAGGAGAAGTATAACCAGATCTAACAGTAGGGTTTCTGCATAAAGTAATATTCAGAAATTTTCACAGATATCCTTCCAAACATTTGTTCACTCTCTCAGTTTGCCCATCTAATTAAGGATGATAAGATGAGCTATGAGCTAATTGAGCGCCCAGACAAGAAAATGATTTTGTCCAAAAATTTCCAGTGAAAATGGGAACTCTATCGCTTACAATAATCTTTGGGTTTCCATGTAGCTTTTGAGTTGTTTCCATAAATGCAGTAGCAATTGTACTGGCTCTAAATGGATGAGATAATGCACAAAAGTGTGCATACTTGGTAAGTCTATCAACTACCACCATGATGACACTCTTTCCTTTGGACTTGGGTAAACCTGTGATAAAATCCATTGAAACATCCTCCCAATGTTGACTTGGAATGGATAAGGGTTATAACAAACCCGGGGTCTTAATTGTCTCCACTTTATTTTGTTGGCAAACCAAATATTCCGCCTCAAACTTTTGAATATCAGATTTAAGGCCATCCCAAAAAAATCAATCTTAGCCTTGTGGTAAGTTTTTAAAAATCCTGAGTGCCCTCCCAAGGTAGAGGTGTGCAATTCCAGAAGAATCTTTTGTTTGAGTTGGGAATTCTTACAAAGGTATAAGCGATCTTTGTACCATAGTGAATCATTTTTCCAGCTAAATGTATCAGATGTACTGGGATCTTGCTACGACTTTTGAATGAGTGCCCACACTTCTTCATCATTCTTCCATTCATCCCTTGCTTCAGTTATCTAATTAGGTTGGATAATAAAAATGGCACAAAGCAATGCTTCCACGTTCTCATCCTTTCTTGAAAGTGCATATGCAACAACATTTTGCTTCCCTTTTTTGTAGATGATTTCAAAGTCATAACCCAACATCTTTGTGACCCATTTTTGTTGCTCTTCTTAAGATAATCTTTGTTCTAAGAAGTATTTAAGACTATCATGATCCATGTTTACCTTGAAGTGTCTTCCCATTAGGTACGGTTGCCATTTCTTAAGTGCATGTAGTATTGCCAACAATTCCTTCTCATAAATAGGTTTGTGTAAATACTTTCCTTTGATTGGACAGCTTTCAAAAGCAATGGGGCTTCCTTCTTGCATTAAAACAGCACCAATTCCATTTCCAAAGGCATCACATTCCACAATAAAGGTTTTGTGAAGTCTAGCATAGCTAAGACCAGTGCTTGGCACATTGCCTCTTTAAGATGTTCAAAGGCCTTAGTTGCTTCCGGAGTCCAAGAAAATGCATCTTTCTTTAGTAATGTTGTTAGAAGTGCTTCTATTCTCCCATTATTCTTAACAAACATGTGATAATACCCTGTCAACCCAAGAAATCCTCGCAAATGCTTTATGGTTGTGGGTATTTTCCATTCCTTAAAGGCTTTAATTTTGTTAGGGTCTACCTTAACACCCTCATGAGATACAATATGACCCACATATTCCACCTCTCGTACTCCAAAGAAACATTTGGAGGTTTTTGCATATAATTGTTTCTCCTCCAACAGTTTGAGCACCCTGTCAACATGTTGAACATGATCCTTTCAAGACTTGTTGTAGATTAGTATATCATCAAAAAATACTAACACAAATTTTCTAAGGGTTTGAAAATGGAATTCATCAAACCTTGATATGTAAAAGGTGAATTGGTAAGGCCAAAAGGCATGACCAAAAATTCATAATGACCCTCATGAGTTCTAAATGTTGCTTTCAGAATGTCTTCAATCTTCATTCTTATTTGATGATATCCTGAACAAAGATCCAACTTGGTGAAGCAAATTGCTCCATGTAATTCAGCCAATAATTCATCAATGACAGGGATGGGAAATGTATCTTTAATAGTGAGCTTGTTGAGCTCCCTATAATTCGGACACATGCGCCATGATCCATCATTCTTGTGAACCAATAATATTGGAGCAGAGAAATAACTTTGACTAGGTTGAATTATACTAGCCTCTAGCGTTTCTGCAACCATACGTTCAATCTCACTCTTTTGGGCATAAGGATATCTATAAGGCCTGATGTTTGAAGGAACATTTCCTGGAATCAAATGAATAGCATGATCATGATCACGAATAGGTGGGAGGCCTTTGGGAGTCTTGAACACCTTTGAATGATTGTCCAAGACTTTTTGGAGATCTAGAGAAATAGATGTTTTCGATATTTAAACCTCTAGTGAACATAATGTGCAATTACGCCTCATTGTTTTTTCTTCAGAAGCTTTGTCATGACATTAGAGTTGATTATCTTTCCTGGTTTCCCTACGATACCTCATAATTCAATTTCCTTTCCTTCCCAAAAAAAATTCAAGAAAAGTTCTTGAAAATTAAAAAGTATTGTCCCCAAAGATTGTAACCATTGGGCTCACAGTACAACATCAGCACCACCCATTAAAATGGAAAGCATTGGACTATTCAGTACATATTCCCCCATGGTTAGCTTGATATTATGGCACTTTCCAGAGCAATTTATAGTTCCTCCATTTGCAACCATCACTTGACACTCTGGTGCTGGATATAGGAAGCAATTCAATTCCTTAGCTATCTTACAATGAATAAAATTATGGGTATTACCTTAATCAATCAACACCATTACCTTTTTCTTCTTGATATATCCTTCTATCTTGAGAGTTTGAGGAGTGGCAATTCCTGCCAATGCATTACAAGATATGGTCGGATTCATTTCTTCTTTCTCAAGGGTTGCTTCCTGGTGTATATCCTCCTCTTTTGATGTTTCTTGTTCCTTTTGTTCCTCCTCTTCACAATCAATGTAAAATATTTTCCTCTCAGTGCACTTATGACAATTAGTGTATTTTCTATCACAACTATAACAAAGCCCTTTTTCTTTTTTTTCTTCCAATTGTTGTGGTGTCAACCTTGTAGGTTGTGGAAGGCTAGGAGCAGCAACACTTCCCTCTTTATAGTTGTGAATGGTAAACTTCCTTGTTGCCATAATTTTGCTTTCAATTTTTCTTGCCACCCTGAATACCTTCTCCAGTGAATCAAGTTCCCAAAGGCAAACCTCATGTGGATGTTATCCTTTAAAGTCCCTGTAAGAACCCCGACGCAATCAGGACTGAGAATATTGCTGGTTAAAGACAGAGGGAAGAGGCTGTTTTACAGTCTAACTCCAGAAGGGCTGGGCATATTTCTAAGTCAATATCTACTGCAGGGTTGAGCTTTTGGCCTTATTTTAAGAATGTAGATATCCTTTTTGTTCTTCCACTGTGTTAATGAGCATGAAATCTACCTTTTGGAGATATCTAGAATACCCATAAGAGACGTATATACACAGATTTAAGGTTCCACACACGGTTTTAATTTAATTACAGAGAAAAGATATTCGGCAGGGCTGTATGATAATAAACATTTGCAGTAAAATTAAATGGAAAACAAAGCTGTGCTTAAAAGAAATACCTGGAACGCTGATGATGATGATTGTTAGCACTGTGATGTTAGTTCTCTTCCCAATGATGTTGATGAACAGAGCAGATTACCCAAAAACAATCCTCCCAGCCGATCTAGGAGCAATCCTAGACCCAGAAGAGTGATCTTCTGCCCCTGTGCCCAGAATCCCAGAACGGTGAAACTCTCCTTTTAGAACTCTGTGTATCCTTCAATCCCCTCTTAGCCAGGATGCAGAAATTTTCTTCTCCCCCAAAATAAAAACCCCCGTCCCTTACTCCTGCACATCCTCCCCCTTATAACCATCTCCCACCGCCCTTCACTCCCGAAGATCTTTTCCATATTTATGAGGGTCTGCCATCATTTAAGGCGACCTTATCTTCATTTAAGAGTCTATTTAATGTTTGAGATACGTTTTGGGATTTTAGTGAATTAAATATCTTCGTTGAGTCTTAATCCACTTACGTAGAGGAGATGACTTTATGGAGGCTCACTTGTATTAAGTTTGTTTAATACTTAATCAATTTGGTTTAATTAACTGTTTTTATTTATAAGTTTAGAAATGGATGTGATGACTTTAGGTTTGTTTATAACTTACTTAATTTTCCTTAATTAATTTATATTATTAATTTATTGGGTCAGCCACATACCATTTTAATGATTATATTATTTATCAATCTGGTATGGGTTATTACATACTTCCTCCCTTAGGAAAACTTCGTCCCGAAGTTAGGGCTTCATATACTTACTGATAATTATGTTTTTAGAGATTTAGGGCACAAGTGAGAAGGTTTGTATTTTAAGATTGAATTTTCGTTTGTATATGCATGTTTCTTTTTCTTTGATATTTATTTGTTACTTCAGAACTCAACCTCCTCTGCAGACTATTCTATAACCACCCTGTCCTTCCTAATCTCTTCCAGTCCCTTCCGATCCGTCCTCTACAGGAATATGACATGGCATCCGTTTTATGGATCCATTCATAGACCTTAAGGATATCAGCGTGGATTATATCGACCTGATATGCTTGTAGGCATCCGGCAGTCATCATCACACGTCTAGGGGAGCGTGACTCGCACAGTCCTCCCATGACTCCAGGTATTGGAGGATAAATAGTGGGCAACACCTCCACCCCTCCTAGTAGAATCAGGGTCAACACCCTATCATGGAATCACATGGAGTCTCAACGTTCTGGGATTCTGTCATCACGTCTATTGTTTCGGTAACCTGTGTTCTGCGAAGCAATCACTGGTACACAATCTGCAATGTAAACACTTGTACACATATTACAGCATATGCATCTATATTGTTCATAACCAATTGCTACCCATATAACAACCTTTACATACTCAAAATATTTTGATATCTATGATATTAATCCAAAATCTTAAAAGAAAATTTGTTACATAGGTATCAAGATGTCCCATAAAATTTCTCATTTCAGACACTGCTTCTGTTTAGTTTACACATGTTCTACTTATGATGCATTGCTTTACCCCTGTCAATTTATATATCCATATATTTCATTTTTCCATATTCTTGCCAATGTTAATTTAAATGATATATTGTATATCGGTGTCCATGCACCAGTGAATCTTAAACAAACAGCATATATCCAGTATCAGTAGAGTGAAGTAGCATTCTAGACTTATGGGTATCCATGTACCAGCAAAATAAAAACGCATTTTTACATAGTGTTTCAAAATGTCAAGTAGCAAAATAGAGTAGTTATATACATAAAAGTTTTCCGTTCTCAAAATTAGCATAAGCTGGGGTAATTTTGGCAAAAAGTCTCAGCATCCTCCCAAGTTGCTGATCCAGGGCTATATTTGTCCCACTGGACTTTCACTTGGTCTATCCGGCGGTTCCTGAGCTGTCGAACCCTACGTTCCAGAATACGTAACGGTTCGACCGTTAGGGTTCCCTCGTCTGATACCTGCAGTTCCTTCCAATGAAGGTCATGAGATTTATCAGCAATATAATGTCGTAAGGCAGATACATGAAATACATTATGAATTTTGTGCAGGTGGGGTGGCAGTGCAAGACGATAAGCGACTGGTCCAACTTTTTCCAGGACTTCAAACGGTCCAATAAACCGGGGGGATAATTTTGTCCCCTTCCCAAACCAAATGGTACTCTTATTTGGTCTGATGCGAATGAAAACCCGATCCCCTACCACATAACTTCTATCTGTCCTGTGAGTGTCCGCATAACTTTTCTGTCTATCCTGAGCCTCTTTTAACCGTTGTCTTATCAGTTTTACCTGATCCTCCATTTCTTGGATCAAGTCCGGTCCGATGATTATTCGGTCCTCTAACCTGTCCCAACTTAATGGCGTTCTGCAAGGTCTTCCGTATAATGCTTCAAATGGCGGCATGCCGATCGAACTATGGTAGCTATTGTTGTAAGCAAATTCCACCAAGGGTAAGTACTTCTCCCAACGTGACTGTTGGTCCATAACATACATCCTTAGCATATCTTCGAGCACTCGATTTACCCTTTCTGTCTGTCCATCGGTCTCAGGATGATAGGCAGTACTCAAATTTAACTGGGTCCCCAAGGCCGACTGCATACAGTTCCAGAACCTTGATGTGAACCTAGGGTCTCTGTCAGATATAATTTTCTTAGGTACTCCATGAAATCTGATGATTTCATTTATGAATACCCTAGCTACATCAGCTACTTCATAAGTATCTCTTACTGGTATGAAATGGGCGCTCTTTGTTAATCGATCCACCACGACCAGAATGGCATTATGCTTTTGTTGCGTAAGAGGCAGCCCAACGATAAAATCCATAGAAATTATTTCCCATTTGGTCATAGGGATGTCATGAGATTGTAAGAGACCTGCTGGGTGACGATGATCAGCTTTTACCTGTTGACACTCCAGGCATCTAGAAACAAATTGGACAATGTCATTTTTCATGCCTGACCAGAAGAAAAGTCTCTTGGTGTCAGCATACATCTTCTTTACCCCAGGATGTGCACAATATACTGCTCGGTGTGCTTCTTTTAAGATGGTGTTTCGGAGATCTCCACTGTCTGGTATATACATCCTTCCGTAAAATCGTAGAATTCCGTCCTCTTCTAAATCATACCCGTCGAACTTAGGTTCCTTCGAATGGTTGCCTTCGAGTCCTGACCTTACTTTTAAGTACCAACTATCTCTTACAAGATGTTCAAGCACTTGATTTCTCAAGTTCACCTTGATAGGTACGAGGGAGAATATTCGGGGTCTTCTACTTAAGGCATCCGCTACCACATTCTCCTTCCCTTTGATATATGAAATGGTAAAATCATATTCGCTTAGGAGTTCACTCCATCGTCTTTGTCTTGCATTTAAATCTCTCTGGGTGAATAAATACTGCAAACTTTGGTGGTCACTTTTAAGCACAAAGTTTCTCCCCACCAAGTAATGTCTCCACATTTTTAAAGCTAAGACCACCGCGGCTAACTCCAAATCATGCGTAGCATAAAGTTCTTCATGAGTTTTTAATTTTCTCGAAGCATATGCTATTACGCCTCCTTCCTGCATTAAAACTGCACCTAACCCTTGTTTAGATGCGTCAGTACACACAGTAAAATCTTTATCCATATCCGGTACCCGTAAAATCGGTGCACTAGTCAATAATCGCTTAAGCTCAGAAAAAGCTTTATCACATTCCTCAGTCCACTCATATTTGACACCCTTGCGCTGAAGGTTTGTGATGGGTTTTGCAATCTTGGAGAATCCTTCCACAAACCTTCGGTAGTAACCTGCTAAACCCATAAAACTACGTACTTCATGTGCATTCTTAGGGATCGGCCACTCCCTGATTGTATTTACCTTTTCCGGATCTACAGAGATTCCTTCGCCAGATATGATATGACCCAAGTAATGGATTTCCTTCTGAAAGAAAGCGCATTTGGATAATTTTCCATATAACTTGTGCTCTCTGAGACAAGATAACACTATCCGAAGGTGCTCTTCATGCTCCTTTTCATTCTTAGAGTAAATGAGGATATCGTCCAGGAAAACTTGTACAAATTTATCAAGGTATTTGCGGAGAACGCTATTCATAAGGTTCATGAAGACTGCAGGTGCATTGGTCAACCCAAATGGTACCACAATGAATTCATAATGCCCGAAACGAGTTCGGAATGCAGTATTAGAAACATCACTCTCGCTTATCCTGAGTTGATGATACCCTGATCGCAGATCGATCTTTGAAAATACCGTAGCACCTTTCATTTGATCAAAAAGGTCGTCAATGCGAGGCATCGGATACCTATTCTTTACCGTGGCCCGGTTCAAATCTCGATAGTCCACACACAGTCGTAATGAACCATCTTTCTTTTTGACGAAGATTACCGGAGCACCCCATGGTGAAACACTGGGTCGAATGTGCCCTACATCTAGCAGTTCTTTTAGCTGTATCTGCAGCTCTTGAAGTTCCGAGGCAGTCATTCGGTAAGGAGCTTTAGAAATAGGTTCCGTACCAGGTTTTAATTCAATGGCGAGGTCTAGCTCTCTCCTAGGAGGTAGTCCAGGTAGTTCCTTTGGAAAAACATCCGGAAATTCTACTAGAATCGGATATTGATCTAAGGAAGGCCCTTTTTCTTTGCTCACCATTTGAACGGCATATACTTGACAACCCTTCCTCAAGCACCGCTTCATCTGCATGGCTGAGATGAAACGCAAGGATACCTTTCTCTTAATACCTTGAATTTGGACCGTCTCACCCACATCATTTACGCAAAGTATTGTTTTCCCGGAACAATCTACCCATGCTCGATGAGATTCTAACCAATCCATTCCTATCACCAGGTCGTAAGTACCTAGGGCCGTGACATAAACTTTTAGTTTGGTCCAACAGACTCCTAGATCAACTTTGCAATCTTCCACACATAATTCTACCGATTGAAGGTCTCCTGAAGCCATTTCTACCTGTCTAAAATCGTCTTGTTTGCAGGCTGCCAACCCACATTTGTTCAATGCATAAGATGAAATAAAACTATCAATAGCTCCAGTGTCAAATAAGATTTTGAGTTTTATTCCATTGATTGTACCTGAAGATTCCACTACCGTTGATTGATGTGCTGCTTGGTTGTTGTTGACGACAGCATGGATCCTGTGATTGCTTTGAGCATCTGATGACGGTTCTTTCCCTGTCCTCCGCGAGTTCTCTGGTTCTTTTCCGGCTTGCCGCGAGTTCTCCGGACAATCCCGTCGAAAATGTGGCCCTCCACATCCCCAACAGTCCACTCGGGTTAGTACTCTTTCGTTTGACTGAGAAACCCCCGACCAAGAACTCTGTCCCCTGGTGCTGCTTCCTCTCCCATTTCTTCCTCGATTACCAGTTCCCCGAGACCTCCACGCACTGTTGTTTGAAGACCCGGAAGCTATTGCGTTTATGGTCCTGGGAGCTGCTGCCCCCGCTCCTCTTGGGGTAAATCTGTTACCATAAGGAGGTGGTCTCGAGTTATTTCCTCGGAAGAAATTTCGGGGAGTCTTTCCTGTAAATGCCTGCGGTATTGATTCAACTGGCCTGAAATCCCTTTTTATCCCCAGATGTTCTTCTGCATAACGAGCACATTCCACTGCCTCTGCCACGGTCGGTGGCTTCCACATTCTTACCATGGCTCTGATCCGAGGATTTAACCCAAATATGAAACGCTCGGCTTGGCGTTCATCCGTGTCTAGATAAGGGACATACTTCACAAGTTCCATGAATTTTGTCTCGTATTCTTCCACGGTTTTACTCCCTTGGGTTAGAGTATGGAAGGCTCCTGCTTGCTGCTCTTGAAAGAAAGGCGGTAAGTATTTCGCACGGAATCGGTCCATAAACAATTCCCAAGGAACGGTATCCGATGTCAGATGCAGCTGTTTTTCCATATTCCCCCACCAAATCAGAGCATTCCCTCTGAGTTGGAATACAGCGATCTTCGTTTTAGAAGTTGAAGAATATTCTCTTAATGCAAAACATCGGATCATCCCTTCCAACCATGCTTCGGCATGCTCTCCACCTCGTCCACCAGAGAATTCCGGGAGTTTAATCTTTTGCAGTTCCCGTGAGATATCTTCCCTGTGGGGTTTGTCATCAAAATCCCTTGGCCTTTCTGAGTGCCTTTCCTCTGACTGACGTCGCTCCTCCTTGTTTCTGATCGACTGCGACCCTTTCAAGGTTTCCATAATGGCCTCTAATGAGCTCATCACAGTAGTGAGATCAGGCGGAGCAACAGGTGCTGACGGCGATCTTGATGGTGGTGAAGGCGATGGTGAAGGTGGAGGTGGCAGCTCTGCATTTCGCTGGCGTTGCCGCCTTTGGTACGTGTTCATCATGGTAATTTTCCTGAAATGCATAATAAATTCATGAGGAGTGGATAAATTTTTAGACGGATAAAATATAATTTTCGCAAGATTAAAGCTGGCATACGGGTATAGTTCTTTTGCTATTTTACCTGCAGGCAGGTCTTACTGGTACCGAGGTCAAGGAGGGTGGCAACGCGACCTCCTTGTCCTATGCAGGGTAATGTATGCTTACTAAATCTAAAGTGAAATGCAAGGTTTAAGACCTATTTAATCCCGACTCAACATGAATCATCTGGTTAGGTATTTTTAAACTATTTACGTAATTTAACTATAGGATTAAGGCATCACAATGCACATGTGATCAGAGCACACGATGCTATCATTTGCTTTTTGTCTGATGATATGTTATATAATTCGTACGTATCCACCATTTACCATTTACCAATGGAAGAACCCGATCTTTGATATATAAATAATATTTTAAATTTCAAATTAAAGGCATTACTAGATATATACATATATCGTATACCTTACACGCTTTATTTAAATTTCAATTTTTTTTTTTTTTTAAAACTCATTAATCGATATATACATATATTGTATACATTTACAAGCTTTATTAAATCCCAATCTAAAACTCGTCATATATATATATATCATATCAATGATAAACTTGAGTTTAAATTTTAAATTGAACGCATCACATATATATATATATATAAATGGCAAACTTTATTATATTTCGATTTGAAACGCTGTACATATATATATTCCAACTTTATCTAAATTTCAATTTGAAACGTATTACATATATATATATATAAAAATGGCAAACTTTATCGATTTGAAACGCTGTACATATATATATTCCAACTTTATCTAAATTTCAATTTGAAACGTATTACATATATATATATATAAAAATGGCAAACTTTATCGATTTGAAACGCTGTACATATATATATTCCAACTTTATCTAAATTTCAGTAATGTGCTCCGGTTGGTGCGGCAAAATTAAAATGAGCGGTAGATAAAATGAGGTCCCTGGTTCAAGACCCGATCCTGCGAATTCGAAATTGAGCATGACGCGGCATAAATTATATTGTCAATGATTTTAAATTTTGTTTTCGACTATTGTGGACTCTCTTTCGGACGACACGATGGCGGATGACACGTTGGCGGTTCGAGCCAACGACAACCGTAACTGGTGACCGAGGCACCTGGCAATCTTTCCAGTTTTATTAACACTACAGCGCATCGTTTTATTCTATTTTTAACTGCCACGGTCATGGTTCTTCATGGCCGCGGATACAAACCCACGTTTATAGATAGGCTGGTTTTCTCCCACAGATAGACTGTTATCCATACCTCTGGAATATTCCGATTCAGAATATAGTGATAAACTTATTCTTTTCTGAAATTGTCCAGAGGTATTCTCAGTTGAGTTCATGCGAACCTATGCTATTTTGTTGGATACCCTGATATCATTTAAAGTTTGTCTATACCAGCATTGACATTTGTGGTTGAAAACCTATCTTTAATTATGTAGTTAATTTTCTAATAAATTTCTCACGGAGAGCACAATCTGATCTGCCACTGAGAATGCTACTGCCATGCTTTTAGTGTCTTTAAATTATAGATGATGGATGTTATAGGTCCCTTACGACAAAATTGAGTGTCCAGGGTGTGTGATTGTGAAGTTATCCTGGATTTGCATATGGAACCATAGCATACCTCATGTCGTCTCTGTCAGGGAAGAAAATTCCAGGTTTTAGGCCCTAAATATATGGCTTTTGGTCAGCACCCCACACAATTGGCTATTTTATCACATTAATATACTTTAGTTTTTCAGATATTCTTACTACTTGTTATGCCATGTGATGATTCGACTGAGTCCAGATGTATTGAATCTGGAAGATGGCATAGGCACTCATTTACTAGTTATGCCCTATCTTCTATATCTTTTAGTGGTCTGATTGATCACATGTGGTAACTTGACAATATAATTAAAAGTTCTTTCAAGTTTCTACTCTAAGCTTTGTGCTTAGGCTACTTTAAAGTCTAATACTTTTCAGCTTTTCCTCTGTTTTGATTATCTTCAACATGATGTTTATTGATATATTTCCGTTGCTTTAGGACAATGCCTCCTTCTTGAGCAAGGTTGTCCAAGTCCTTTATGTTATTTTTTTTCTCTGTTTCTGACAATTTCCTTGGGGTTACGTAGTTTGTTGTGTGTTTAGACATGCAATCAAAGACATTGAATCTGTGTTGTTTTTTTTTTTTTTTATTATTATTATTATTATGTCTTTTGATAGGTAAATTGAGGAACCATAAGATGATCTACATATTGCTATTAGTAAATCTAAGATTTTCATTTACAGAAATAAGGGAGAACAGAGGCAGCCGCAGTAATGTTTCGTTACATTACATACAACAGCTCTTTCTTAAACTTCAAACATTAAATTTATTTTCTCCTTTTCTGGAAGTAAAGAATAAAATTGCATCCCTTTATATATTACTGTAATCTTAACATTTCTAAATTCTGATATGAATAGTGTTTTCAGGAGACACAGTTGTCACTGCTGCTGACGAAAAATGCATCACTGGTCTCTTGATAAATAGTTATTGTACTAATCAATCCTTTGCATCTTTGGTTGACAGGCTACACTATATGCCTTTTGTTTTCCCTTTAATTTCATTTTATTGTAGATGTTTTGACCATTGACTCCATGATACATTTTCATCAGAATGTACCATATTTTTGAGTTCGAAGATGTCCGTAAGCTTGCAGCTGAGCTTACTGGTCGACTTCATCCCCAGGTAAGAATATCAATAATAATTTATATGTTAAATCACCTTCAATCGTATTTGAAGTATACTGATTTAGTAATTAGCTTTAGCTTGTACATGGTTGAGTTCATGGTATACTTCATAGCAATCACTTGGCAGAAATTTCTCAAAAGATATGTCTAATGGTGTACATTGGATAAAATTGATTTTTGAAACTTCAGCGGTTACTTAGAAAATATACCTTGTAATATTAATTAATCTGCTTCTGGGTGCATAATGATCACTGTTGAGTTTATAGAAAATTAATTTTCATTGGCAATAACCTGTCATTTAGAGTCCTCTTGGATCCAAAGTGGCTATAAGAGTTTCTGGTAGGACTCAAAAGAATTCTTTCTGCAGGTTAAGATGGTAAAGCTGAAGGATGGCAGGAAACTAGAGGCAGATATGCTGTTGGATGATATTTGTGACCAGGTAATACAGTGCAGCCTTAAATTTGGGACAACCAGAGACTGGATGGTACCAGCAGTAGCCTATAAATACGTTTTCAATGAGCCAATAAGGTCGTGAGAGGGTTTGAATCAACCTCTGATACCAAATGTAAGAACCCCGACGCAATCAGGACTGAGAATATTGCTGGTTAAAGACAGAGGGAAGAGGCTGTTTTACAGTCTAACTCCAGAAGAGCTGGGCATATTTCTAAGTCAATATCTACTGCAGGGTTGAGCTTTTGGCCTTATTTTAAGAATGTAGATATCCTTTTTGTTCTTCCACTGTGTTAATGAGCATGAAATCTACCTTTTGGAGATATCTAGAATACCCATAAGAGACGTATATACACAGATTTAAGGTTCCACACACGGTTTTAATTTAATTACAGAGAAAAGATATTCGGCAGGGCTGTATGATAATAAACATTTGCAGTAAAATTAAATGGAAAACAAAGCTGTGCTTAAAAGAAATACCTGGAACGCTGATGATGATGATTGTTAGCACTGTGATGTTAGTTCTCTTCCCAATGATGTTGATGAACAGAGCAGATTACCCAAAACAACAATCCTCCCAGCCGATCTAGGAGCAATCCTAGACCCAGAAGAGTGATCTTCTGCCCCTGTGCCCAGAATCCCAGAACGGTGAAACTCTCCTTTTAGAACTCTGTGTATCCTTCAATCCCCTCTTAGCCAGGATGCAGAAATTTTCTTCTCCCCCAAAATAAAAACCCCCGTCCCTTACTCCTGCACATCCTCCCCCTTATAACCATCTCCCACCGCCCTTCACTCCCGAAGATCTTTTCCATATTTATGAGGGTCTGCCATCATTTAAGGCGACCTTATCTTCATTTAAGAGTCTATTTAATGTTTGAGATACGTTTTGGGATTTTAGTGAATTAAATATCTTCGTTGAGTCTTAATCCACTTACGTAGAGGAGATGACTTTATGGAGGCTCACTTGTATTAAGTTTGTTTAATACTTAATCAATTTGGTTTAATTAACTGTTTTTATTTATAAGTTTAGAAATGGATGTGATGACTTTAGGTTTGTTTATAACTTACTTAATTTTCCTTAATTAATTTATATTATTAATTTATTGGGTCAGCCACATACCATTTTAATGATTATATTATTTATCAATCTGGTATGGGTTATTACAGTCCCTATGAAGACATCAATCATATGCTCCTCTAGAATATCCGTTACCCTGATATTCAATTTTTGGAAGCCCTCAATGTTGTTTGCCATTGAACCCTTTTGTTTGACATTTATCAATTGGCTAAAGAAGGTGTTTCTCTTTGTATCCTCATAATCTGCTATCATTTCCTCCGTAAAAATTGACCAAGTGACAAGAGTCTTACGAGAACAAAGTCATCGATCCCATACAAACTAATTGGGTTCTAAATATAAAGTTGCAATGCGTACGTTTTGTGAGTGTTGCACATCATCAAGATCAAAATATTCCTCCCTTTGTAGTATCCATGTTACCGGATCCTTGCCATCAAATTTCCTCATATCAATTTTGGAATGTGGTGGTTCTTAAACCCAACATTATAGTTTCTAAAATCACAATTCATATTCCTTTTATTGTCATCAAGATTTTCATGGATTACCTTGTCACCACCGGGAAGCCTTTCTTGCAACAACTTTGTCATACCTTTCATGTCTGCTTTCAAACTATCCATCTTAGCTTCCATGCCATCCTTCAAACCATCCATCTTAGCTTCTATTTTTGCTTTTAAACCATCCATGTCACCTTTTAAACCTGTGAAAGTTTCAAAACAGAAACCCTACTACAGTATCTAGATCTACTTCACCTACTTGTTTTATTAACTTAACAAATTATTTTATTGAATTATTCAAAAAAACATTAAAGTAGACACTAACTGCAGCCTACACATCTACAGATCATTTACTGAACAATGCACACATGTGACAGGATTACACACGATTTTTCGAACAAATGTCCCCGAAAAAACCCAATGCGGGAAAACTAGTGCAGCAGCTCTAAAGGGTTTTTATTATTATGCAGAATCTGAATACAACATTCTTGGCACCATAAATGGTTGGCCCTACAAAGAAATTACACGGTAGTTTGTACCTTTCACTCGGAAACAGAAGATATGGTTGTATCACACCCTCAAACAGGATTTACATATCACAAGCCCCTTCTGGCCCACTAGAACCCTCAGCGCTGCCTCTGCAGCCTCTACGTCAACCCTCATTGGCCAGCGTCCCCACTACGTCACCATGACTAATGTTACGCTGCCCCGGTTGGGACATCGTCACCCTGGCTGGTGTTGCGCTGCCCCTGCGCTGCACTGGCTAGGTCTGGGTCACCCTGGTTGGGCTTACATAGCCTCTGCAAACTCCTCTGCGTGGTGTTGGCTGAACTGCGTCCTTCTGGGTGGCTCTGCGCTGACTGGTACTCACTGCCCCTCTGCTTGTTGTATTCTTGGCCTTGGATCAGATCATCCCTTGTCGATCTCTGCCTATCACTGCACTACAAACTCGCTTCGAATTTCTCAGCAAACCCCACCCCATAAATTCGACTTAGCTCTAGTGCTCTGCTAGTGTGTGTGTGTCTCCAACTGACCCCAAGCCTTTCTCTTATATTTTTCTCGTTGGAAAACCAACAGCCATGATCTAATCTCTAATCGACGGCTCATGTTAAACGATTGCTTGATCCACATCACTTAGAACATTTCATCACATGTGTTTAATTAATTAACTTTAAATTTTCAAATTTCCTAAGTTAGACATAGGGTTGTCATTAAAATAATTAATTATTAGAATAACTTCAACACCAGATGAAATTTCTCCAAACGCTTTCTAGGTTTTGGAAGTCTTATGCGTCTTAGCCCCTCCACAAAATTTCAAGGCTAGAGCACACCCGATGCTACCTCAAAATCTCAACACTCCCTCTTAGCGAGGAGTGAGCTCTAGCGATACATCCACACCAAATATTGTTTGATCTCGGCATCGATCTTTGTGCTACTGATACTTGGCCTGCTGCCCTCCATCCACTGTGTTGTTGCTTTCTGCACTACTGCCACTGACATTACCACATCTGTATTGCAGCTCCCTCTCAATTTGTTGCATCATGTTGCCCATAGCACTGCCATTGCTAACTACTGCACTGCAACTTAGTTGTTGAGAAGTAAGCAACTGAAGGACCCCTGCCCAATCACTGATAGACAAGTCAGTCGGGTTGGACCTCGTCACTGAAGCTCCCTCGGCTGTTGCGATGCGCTGTCTCCCTGAAACCACTACGTTGCTGCTGCTCTGCACTGCTCCTCTGCGTTACTAAAGTCCCATCAACCTCTGCACTGCTCCTCTGCATTGTTGAAGTCCCATCAGCCTCTACGTTGTTGTTGCCTCTGCGTTGCTCCCATCTACAGCGTCCCAGCTCTACCTTCCGCTTCACTATGATCTCCTGCACCCACTACTCTACTTGTCCCGCTATCGTCTTGATGCTCTCGTAGCTCGTATGTGATCCAAGAGTTTGGGCACCTCAAGGATCTTGTCTCTCCTCTGTATCTGCTCTACAGATCAATATTGCCCCACTTACATGGCTCATGAGCACTCATGGCTACGTCATCGTCACTACCATCGTCCCCCTTTGCTGCTGCTGCCTTGGATTCAGAAGATCCCTTATCCGTCTTCTTAGGACAATTGCTGGTGAAGTGTCCAAGTTCGCCACAATTTATGCATAGATCAGGACGAGTGGTGGTCAAATAAATCAAGCTGCCAATCAACTGTCTGTAAGTCGTGCACTAAAACACCTTCAGAAGATCAGACCTCCGACATTTTCACAAAACCTCTTGGCAGAATAAAGTTTACTAAGTTCAGGGATGAACTTGGTATCTGTTGTAATGTATCTTTGGATCATAGGGGGGAATGTTAGATGATCCAAAAATAATTTTATCATAGGTTATAGTATTAGAATAAAATAATTATTAATTTAAGATATTAAATTAATAATTATTATTCTAGAATATTTAATATATTTAGGAGATATTTAGAATTAGAAATTTGTTAATGAAAATTAGGAGTCTAGAAAAGAGTCGTTTCTTAGGCTCTAAATTAGGAGTAGAGTTAGTAATCTTGTTAAAAGCTCATTTATTGTAAATGGACACTTGTTTAATTTCCAAGTGATCCATAGAGCTTATAAATAGGTTAGTTTTCCTATTTTCTTTGAGTGTGTAATGAGAGAATGAGTGTGTGAGTTTACGTGTGTAAACTCCTGCAATTTGCCCTGTAATTTTTTGCTTGATCAATACAATTGTGTGTCTGAGGACACTTCTGCTCTTTCACAATTAAAGCACCGGACCTTGGATAATTCCCCCTCTTCTTCTTCCCTTGTTCCCTCTGTCCCTTTGATGCAAAGGCTGCATCCTCCTCCGCCTCTTTCTTTACTTTAACTGTATCGTTGTTGCTGCTTTGCCTCTTGGTAAATCTCTTGATTTCCTCCTGATGGAGGATTGCCCACATATCCGCCCAGGATGGTAACACTGCCCTACACACGATGCTTTGGGCAAACATTTCCCATTCCTTGGTGACTGCATTCAGGGCAGTCCTCACCAAGAGCCCTTCATCTAGAGTCATACCCATGGCAATCAGTTGATCCCGAATAGTCTGAACTCTAAAGAGGAAGGGATCTATTTCCTCACCCTTGTGCATCTGGAACAACCTTATCTGACTCTCCAAAAGCATCTTCCTCTGGACGAAGCCTCCCTAATACATCATGTCCAAAGTTGTCAACATTTCATTTTTCGTGTTCTTCTTGGCAATATGTGGAACCACGTGATCTTTGACTCCATCCATGATCAAGCACTTTGCCCACGCCTGATTCTCTTTGAATTTCTTCAGGGGATCTGCATCGGTAGCCACAGCTAGGACATTCTCAGCATGGTCCTTGATGCCATACTCATCCAGGACTGTCAGGATCATGGCCCTCCAGATAACAAAGTTAGACATACCGTCCAACTTATCATGATATCTCAGTCCATGAGAAACCATCTCTGCTCAAATATGTCGGAACAGATACTCCTCTCCCTCTTTCTGCTGGAACACTCAACAAAAAACTGGATCTGGGTTTCTTGGCGATTAGAAACCCTCTATAGTAGTTGCTCCCTCTGACAACTGATTTCCCTCCTGGCAATCCTCCACCAAAAATAATTGAATCAGTTCTCTATGATCACCCCCCTGATCAAATCTCAGATCTGTTTGGCGTAGATCTATTGAGCAACTGTTCTCCTCCCGCTCTTGTCACCTTTGTTAGGCACGGTTCTTGTCACCCTGGTTGTGCTTACGCAACCTATGCGCAGTCCTCTACGTGGTGTTGGCTGAATTGCGTCCTTCTGGGTGGCTCTGCGCTGACTGGTACTCACTGCCCCTCTGCTTTTTGTATTCTCGACCTTGGATCAGATCATCCCTTGTCAATCTCTACCCCTCACTGCACTGCAAACTCGCTTCAAATTTCTTAGCAAACCCTGCCCCAGAAATTCGACTTACCTTCAGTGCTCTGCCAATGTGTGTGTCTCCAACTGACCCCAAGCCTTCCTCTTATACTTTTCTCGTTGGAAAACCAACGAACGCGATCTAATCTCTAATCAACGACTCTGAATAAAAAACTGTTTGATCCACGTCACTTAGAACATTTCATCACATGTGTTGAATTAATTCACTTTAATTTTTCTAATTCCCTAAGTTAGACTTAGGGTCCTCATTAAAAAAATTAATTATTAGAATAACTTCAACACTAGATGAAATTTCTCGAAACGCTTTCTCGGTTTTAGAGGTCTTGTGTGTCTTCGCCCCTCCACAAAATTTCAGGGCTAGAGCACACCCGATGCTACTGCAAAATCTCAACAAAACCATCCATGTCACCTTTTAGTTCATCTTTGGTTGTTCTTTGTGAGAGCGAAATTTATTGCACTCGGTCCCATAATTTTGATATATCATGTTGCAATTCTTCTTCTTCATGCATCATAATAGAGCTTTATGAGGGTTTAATGGGTGTGGAATTCTTTTGCTTGGGAGGCATTTTAGAACCCAATACTGATATATATTCTTCAATATGCCCTTGGAATCACTTCAAACTGATTTTTCAAATAAAAGTTATGCAATTTTTTTAAAAATACACACTTTTTTTCTTGCGTTTTAGGAGCTCAATATTGAAACTGTTGTATCTATGTGATTCTATATCTCCAAGTTCTGAACTTCGGTCCTATGGTAGCCCTCTGAGTCTTCTTTCCAATGCCACAAGTCAGACCAAATTTGGATTCTTCAAGATAAAGTTATGCCAAATCTCCCACGATGACCTGATTATGGATTGGTTCAGTATACCGCATAGTTTTAAAAATCGAAATCGGGTTCCGATTCGACTGAGGGTCAGCTCCGACTTCAACTCCGACTAGGTATCGACTCGGCCGGTTCAGTTTCAATGACTCGGCTTTTGTAAAAAATACATTAAATATTAATTTTTTTGTAAAAAATAATTTTAAAGATTTTTATTCATATTTCCAAACACAAAGCATTACAATATAGACAAAAGACAACATATGATCAAAGTAGGCTCATGAATATATCCATTATATCAAAATTGCACCCAGTGCACTATCCAATACATGATGATGAGATACAAATTAAAAAAAAAAAAACATAAACAAGGAGGTTCTAAATGGCCTCCACAACAAAACATGAATAATCACTACTGTAGCCAACTAGACATCTGACAAGACAATGTCCTCTGGCTCTTCCTCAAACTCTAAGTCTAAACCAGAGGGGGACACCGCTCGCTCCTCCTCTGAATCAACATCCTCAACTAGAACTATACCCTTGCCCTTACCACCCTGAGATAAACGAGTTATGTGCCTCCGTCGTGGCTGACTAGAGGAAGTGTCTGTGCCTGCAACTGGAGGGCTTGGGACTGGGTCTGCTATTAGTGGATTTGCATTGAGCATAGCCTCTAACTGTGTATCAAAGTCATTCCCCACACCAATATCCTCATCAAAGTCAAACTCTGGTGGACAAGTCTCCACTACCCAATCTGATGTTGGATCAATATCCTCCAACACAATGGGATATGAATTAGGTCTTTTGTTCAGCAATTGGTTGCGTCTTAGTCGGAGGTTGTATTGGACATACACTAGATCATTTAACCGTTTTTGCTCCAAACGGTTTCTCTTCTTTGTGTCAATCCTCTCAAAGACAGACCAATTGCACTCACACCCAGAAGCACTGCAAGTTTGACTCAAAATGCGGATTGCAAACCTCTGCAATTCAAGACAGTGGCTACCAAATGCCTCCCACCATTGTGCTGCAAAAAATGAGTTTCAGTTAGCTCAACAATTTATATCCAACTTTGAAATTGAAATTATAAACAATTATACAAAATAATAAAATATGAATTTGAAAATTGAAATTCTTTGTTTACCTGGCTCATCTGATTCCCTTGCAATCCTTGCAAGGCTCTTGGTAACATTACCTGTGGCTTGGCTGAACACGGTGATCTGATTGTGTATCTTCAACTGCTCACTCTCTGTGGGGATCATGCAATCAATGCAGTCAATCAATCCATCTCTAACCTCCCCATTCAAAGCTCTTGCTTCCTGAGCTTTATAATGATACCTTGGGTTCAGAAAATACCCAGCTGCATGTATAGGGCGATGGAGTTGATTGTTCCATCTCTGATCAATGATTGCCCAAATGGGCCCATACTTACCCACTTTGTCTTTGTATGCTGCCCTTATTTTCTCCTTTGCTTGATCCATAACCTAATAAATGAAGCCTATAGCCAATCTTTCCCCATCCACCAAGCACAACACCTTAACCAGTGGCTCAGCAAGTTTCACAATCTCTGCTGCCTTTTTCCAAAATATTTCTTCATTGACTTTCCTTTTCACATCTTTGCCATCCTGTTTGCGAGCCCACTGACATTCATTCCAATCATCACTAGAAAACAAATTTTGCAAGTTTCTATGTTGGGCAAGCATAGATTGCAATGTCAAAAAATGTGTTGCAAATCTAGTGATGGCAGGCCTAATAATTTCCTTGCCCCCTGTGTTTTTCCTCATCAGATTCAAAATCCATGAGTGATTGTAAATATATTTTGTGATGCATTTGGCATGCTCTATAGTG
Source organism: Pinus albicaulis (assembly GCA_034641835.2). Lineage (NCBI taxonomy): Eukaryota > Viridiplantae > Streptophyta > Pinopsida > Pinales > Pinaceae > Pinus > Pinus albicaulis. The sequence continues at coordinate 1,300,704,926 of CM076577.1, read as the reverse complement.
TTCTTGATCCAATCTATTTTGCCAATATCCTCAAGCATGAGGTCTATGCAATGTGCAGCACATGGGGTCCAAAAGACGGTTCGGTGTTTTTCCTCTAACAATTTACCAGCAAGAACATAGGTAGAGGCATTGTCTGTGATGATTTGAACATTTTCCACCCCCACCTCTTCAACAACCTCATCTAAAAGATGAAACAACAAATGTGCATCTTTCACCCTATCAAATGCATCAACTGATTTTAGAAACATGGTTCCCCGTGGGCAAAAGACAAGAAAGTTTATGATGGTACGGTTCCTATGATCAGTCCATCCATCTGACATGATGGTACATCCTGTATGTGCCCATGAGTTTTTGAACTCTTTCAAATAATCATCAATGTTCATAATCTCTTTTTGCAAAAGAGATCCTCTTAACTCATGCATAGTAGGGCCTTTGAAGCCCTTTCCAGTAGCATATATGGCATCAAAAATAGGTTCATAATATGGTGAACGAGTAGCATTGAAGGGAATATCAGCATCATACCACCATCTAGCAATGTAATCACAAGCAACATCTCTCAATTCCTTTTTCCAATGAGCATCTAAGGTGGGCTGCACAGTTGGAGGACTAGGACCATGTGCAATTGCACTATCAGACGGAGAAGAGGGCACGAAAAAACTTTTGATAGTACCCTTATTTCTCATTGCACCCTTACCCTTTTCAGAAATAGACTCCATAGAGGGAGGAACATAGCGAAAGGGTTTTGATGCATCAGTGCAAGGGATAGATGAAGAACCCTCATAATCAAAACTTGGGTTGGCAGCCATCATATGTTGTAGATTTCTCTTCCTCCCAATTTCAGCCTGTATTTCTTTTTGCCTAATTTTGTCTTCCTCAAACTTCTGAAATTGTTCTTTCAACTCCTTCCTAATTTCCCCAATGTTTTGTGTTTCACATGGAGTAATTTGGCCTCTAAGACCAGCCAAATGTAGTTTCAGTCTATGAATGCCCCCTCCACCCCCTTTAATTTTTTTCTTACAAAATTTGCAATACATTTGATCATCAACCATTTCAGCATATGCCCAAGCAGCATCTTTCGCTCTAGGGGCCATTTTGGACTGAGTTTTTGACTTGGAAAGAAAAGGTTTAAATCTGAAAATGAAAACAAAAAAAGACTATTCATTCTATGTTCATTTCTTTCACCAAAAACTATGTTTACCATTTTCAGATTTGCAAAATAAATAAAACAAGCAAAGGTAGGTTTTAGAAGAGAAAAAATAAATACCTCTAGCCTCTAGCCTCCTCAATGCAGCTCCAACAGACCAACTTCTCAATGCTGCTCCAAAGCTTGCCCAAAAGACTCCTCAAAGCTGTTCCAAAACCAACTCCACAACTCTTCACAAAATCCTCACAAATGCTCAAGCAAATTCAATGAGATAGATGTGAGGTATTGAGAGGGGTTGGATAGGTTAAATAGGATGGGGAGGGGTTAGATAAGGTAAAAAAAACCTAACAGCAAAAATAAATTGATTTTCAAGTCTGTTTTTTTGGATTTTTTGGGGCCCACGGCCGGCTAGAGCTGACCAGCCAAGCTAACTCGGGCTCAGCCGACTTGGCTGGTTTGTGACCGAGCCGGCCGAGTCGATGTACGACTCGGCCGGTTCGGTCACAAACCGGCCGCCGGACAGGTTTAACCACCAAGTCAAACTGGCCATCCCTTTGGCTTGGTCGACTCGGCCGGTTCCGAGTCTGGACAGCCAGTTTTTAAAACACTAGTATATCAAAGTCGTAAGGGATGCCACATGTCACTGTTTAAATTTTAAACATTCGGCTCTAAAATTGATACAGGAAAAGCTTAGTCTGTGCACTTTCGACCACTTTTTACAAAATTCAAATCTGATCCTTGAAAACGAAAGTTATGACGATTTTCCCTTGGTCGCTTGTTTGAGATGAACTTCTGGAGCCTGTAAAAACCCTAACTTACTCAAATCATATCTCTAAAAATATAGCGAACCAAGATCTGAAATTTGGACACGAGCTTCACCCATATTTCGACTCCACGTGGTTTCAATTTCAACTTCTAAAGCTTCGTAGAAAAAAAGATATAGTGAAAATGCCAAGAAGACCTGTCTACAACGACGAAACCCTAGAACCAAAGCTCTGAAACCAGATGCTATGCAACCACCTCATAAAATATAAGAAAAGATAGATCAACGACTTAAAAATTATCCTTTTCGAGGGGGAAACCTCCTTTACATTACATAAATGAATAATTCTTGGATGATTCAAATGAAAAAACCTCTTTTCTATATATAGGAGTCTAAGAGGTCACAATAAAATCAGAGCTGACATAACAATAATAATGTAAGGGCACAATAATAACAATAGCAAGCTTCTATGTGGCACAATAATAAAAATATGGGGATTACATGGGCAAAACAATAACAATAAGGGGGCTACACTAACAATAACAATAAGGGGATACACTAGTATTATAGGGACCTAACACATGCCAAGTGCATTACAAAATACATCTACAACCACTCATGGGTATTGAGCCTAATGAGGAAAAACACTGGGGGCAAAGAGCTTGTTAGGCCTACAATTATGAGATTTGCAACTCACTTCATCAAGTTGCAATGTCTCAATTCTCAACAAACAAAAAAACCTGTAGAAAATGTTTTCTTCGGATAATTGGACTGAATCTCGGTGGGCTCATAGACAAGATCGCAAAGACACCAAAATGAAATTTTTTGACAATTATTTTTGGAAAAGGTTAGTAGAGCTTGTGAAAATTATTGAGCCCCTTGTTAAAGTGCTAAGGATGGTGGATGGGGAAAAATCGGCCATGGGCTACATTTATGAGGCTATGGATCAGGCAAAGGAGCAGATATGAGTAGCTTACAACGATAAGTTAGCTAAATATGGCCGTATATGGGAGATCATTGATAACAAATGTAACAGTCAACTCCATCGTTCTATACATGCAGTTGGGTGTTTTTTGAACCCAAAGTATCATTATAAAGCTCGACTAGGAGATTTGCTAGTTGGAGAGGTCAGAGATGGATTGTTTGATTGCTTGGAGCGCATGGTCCCTAACCATGCAAACCAGTTGGAAATACATAAACAACTTACTCTTTTCAGTATGGCAGCTAGTACCTTTGGCAAAAACTTGGAAAAGATGGAAAGAAATGTGGATCAACCAGGCAAGCAATTCCAATTTGTTTTTCTTTTCAAGTTAAAACGTTAACAAATTTGCAATTCAAATTATCTATAAATACTTGTAATTTATAAATAAGCAATGAAATGAACTAAGTTACTAATTAATGTCTTTTTCTTTGCAGCACATTGGTGGAGTCATTTGGCAGCCAATGTCCTCAATTGCAAAAGTTTCCAATTAGAGTCCTCAACCAAACTTCCAGTGCTTCAGGCTGTGAGCGCAATTGGTTTGTTTTTGAACGCATATACACAAAGAAGAGAAATCGTTTGGAACAAAAACGATTAAATGATCTTGTCTTTGTGCAATACAACCTTCGACTAAGGCGCAACCAAATTATGAACAGAAGACCTGATCTAGCTCCCATTATGTTGGAAGATATTGATCCAACATCAGAACGGGTGGAGGAGATTGAAAATCTTGAGTTTGATGTTGATTTTGATATTGACATGGTGTTAGGGGGGGGATGAAGCAGATTTGGTAGCGCCATTAGAACAAGGATTAGTAGCCGCATCAAGCAAAGGCAAACAACCAATGGAAGGCACTAGTCATGCAGCTCAACCAACTCGTGCTTACATTAGGTCCACTTCTATTGTTATACGTGGTAGTGTTACTACAGAGGTTGCAGATGAGGTTGAGGCATCCTCAGACTCTGATCTAGATGATGTCTATCTAGCTCTTGTTGATGATCCTGTATCTAGTAGTGGTGATGAATTTGATGATTGATCATGTGTAGACTTGTAGTGTCGTAGTAGGCCAATCGCCTCATAGCTTGTAGTATTGTTTCTGGACTTTATAGACCATTTAGAGCCTCATTGCCTATGTATTTTGTCGATGATATGTATTGCACTCAGTGCCATTTTGATACGTTCACCTTTACATGGTATATAGATAAGCAAGCTTTGCATATTTTGTCTTTATTGGCTTGGAATCATGGTTTTAAAACTTAAAAGTAGTTTTTTTCATTAAAAATTTATTACTTAATGTATTTTTTTTAAATTGATTCATTGAGATCTGACCAGTCTCGGTTTGACTGGTTCCGATTTGAAACTCGATTTATTAGGTGGACCTGTCTAGTAACTGGTTTTGGTTTTTAAAACTATGGATTTAGGGTTTGCACTACATGGGAAACCCTAATTTTGGTTGTGTGATCCTATTTCCCGATACCACCTACATCACTCCCCTTCCACTCATTTTAGCCTCATTCATCTCTTTTCCCATTTGGGTCCACATAGGGTTAGCCCCTCCCCTTGTCCCCACACCTTGGGTCGAGCCTAGAACGATGCCCTGGAGGTTGATGAACCCCCTCTATCATTAAGGAACCCATGGTTGTCCCAACCTCTGGTGGGCGATGAACTGCCCCACCTTAAGGGGGTATCCACTGCTACATATTACACATCATGCTCCCATCACCTAGAGCCCCGAGCAGTTATGAAGACAAATCAATCAAAGGCAAAAGGCATATGAAGAAGGGTGGAAAAACAAAGGTTGAGGTAACTCATGTACCATGATTTGCTCCCTCCTACACTCATATACCAGGTGCGGGCTATGAAATTTTGGTTACCCAAATCCTACTGCAGTAGTTGATTAGATTTCTCTTATTTGTTAATTACTGAACAAATTATTTACGGTGTTACACATTAAATATCGAAATCAAATACACTGCAGCCTACACAACATAAAATATTGCTGAAAATACAGCGCAGGAAAGATAAAAACACACACACAAGAACATCGTTATTTTCGGACAATCATCCCCTGAAAAACCCAACTTAGGAACCGGTGCAGCAGCTGAGGGTTTTAATTATTATGCAGTAGTAATTTGGGTACAAATCGTCAGATGCCCAAACTAGCTATCCGTTACAGAGAAATATTGACGAAAGAGTTTGTGAGAAAATCTCACACTGACACGGGAAATCTGGCATTGATCTAGACTGGAGAGGAGCTGCTCTGTGTTGTCTCTGCACAGTGACTGCGTCAGCCTACGCTGTCCCTGCGTCACAGCTCTAGCAACTGTGTCACCTCCTCCCTCTAACCTTCTGCTAACTAGAAACTCGTCCCTCTGGCCCTCCAGACTCACACCTCGGCTTCCGGCACTAGATCCCGACTCTCTCCCAACAAACAGCGGACTCCCTCTCAAGCTTTGGAAACTGTGTTGCCTCTATGTGGCACTGCGTAGCCTCTCTGTGGCTCTCAATGTCTTCTCTGCCATGCACTCCCTGGATCTAGAATATTTCCTTCAATCTACTATCTCTGCCCCTCACTGCAACAATCTCACTCGATCTCTCTCTAGCAACTCAGTGTTGCCTCTCTAAGAATTCGATCTTCCAACAAAATCGAACTCTGCAAATCTCAAGTGTTCTCCAAGTGCCCATTGAGCTCCTTCTTATAATCTCTCGTTGACATATCAACGTGTGGAAATTTATGAATATTTATACTTTATGCAGAAATTATTACTGTTAATTTGGTTAAGCACCTCCTACTTAGACAAGTTATTAACTAAATAAAATTCAAGTTAAAATCGAAGCAAATTACATAACAGATTTCCAACAATCCAGATCTAGAACAAGTTCATGCGCACACAGACAAAGTGACAGTTATTTCTGGACAAATAGTCCCCGGAAAATCCCAATGCGGGAAAATCGGTCTCTGGCTACTGGAGGGTTTTATTATTAAAAAATTTTCTGAATACAACAAGCATAGGTTCCAGATCCAAAAAACCCAATAGAGATATTATAGATCTACAGCTCAATAGCTGATCTAGGGCCAAAATAGTGACTGATCCACACCCTCAAACGGGATTTACAGAACTCAGCCAAAATTAGGGCCTAGAAACCCCAATGCTGCCCCTGAAGCCTCTGCGTCAACCTCTGAAGCCCCTCTGACCCTCAGCGCTGCTCTGGAAAGGTTTGTGTTACCCCAGACTAGGTGACGCAGGCCTTACGCTGCCCCTTAAGGTCTCTGCGTAACCCTTGAGGGTTTCCTGCAAAAATTACGTTGTCCTTGAGGGACTATGCAGCACCTGCGTAGCACAAGTTGTTGCCCTCCTGTTGCTGCTCTCCTACTTCTTTGCGCTGCCTCTCTGAGATGATCTCTACCTCTTGCTGATACTAGACCCTGGAATTAGATCATCCCCTTGGCCTAAATTCCCCTCTCTGCGGCTAAAACACTTCTGAGAATTCTTAGCAAACCCGCCCTAGAATCTCAACTTAGCTTCAGTGCTCTATCTCTATGTTTTTAAAAATGACCCCAAGCATTTCCTTTATACTTTTCTCGTTGGGAAACCAACGGCCAAGATTAAATCTTTAATCAATGGATAAGATTAAAAGAAATCTTGATCCATGTGACTTAAGACAATTTCATCACATGTTTAATTAAATTCACTTTAATTATTTAAGTTCTCTAAGTTTTAACTTAGGAAATACATTAAAATAATTAATTAATTTAATATATCTTAAACTAGATGAAATTTCCCAAATCAATTTATGGGTCTTGTAGATCAAGTGTACTCTAGTCCTTCCTCAAAATTTGGGACCTAGAGCACAACTAATGCTACCCCAAATACACAAAATCTCAACACTCCCTCTTAGCATCAAGGGTGTGCTCTAGCAATACATCACACTATGCATTACAAGATTTTGGGCACTAGTTTTGTGCTGCTGAAGCTTGGCCTGCTGCCACTCAACTGTGCACTATTGTTGCCATTCTGTACTATTGCCCATGACTCTGCAACTGCCACTGCAACCTTTGTACTACAGCTCCCTCTCAATATGTTGCATCTGTGCTGCTCATAGCACTGCCACTGCTAATTTGATGCACTGCAACTTCAGTTGTTGAGAGAAATAACTGAATCTCCTGCTCAATCTTTGACAGACAAGTTAGATGGGTTGCATCCTCATCATTGAAGCTCCATAGGCTACAGATTTGTGTTGGCATCTGAAGGATGATGTACAGCTAGAGCTCTGCACTGTGTAAGCAAACTCCCTCTGCACTACTGAAGTCACATCAGCCCCGTGTGCTGAAATCTCTCACGCTACTGCTGCACTGCGCTGTCCCTCTGAAGCCTTCTACGTTGCTGCAACTTTGCACTGCGTAAGCAGCTCTACTCTGTGCTGCTAAAGTCACATCAGCCTCTGCGTTGCTGCTGCTTCTATACTGCCACTGCACTGCACTATGTTGCTCCTTCCAGCCTTCAGATCTGCCTCTGCTTCATCTGTGATTTATGCACCCATTGCTCTACTTGTCCCACTACTGTCTTAAGGTTGTCGTAGCTCGCATGTGATCCAAGAGATGAGCTGCTCAAGGATCCCGCCCATCTTCTATGTAGCTTATTTACATATCCATGTCATCCCACCTCTGTGGTTCATGAGCACTCATGGTTGTCCCATCTTCCAACCCATCATCTGCCACATTTGGAAGAAGATGCTTCCTTGTCCTTTTTCTTCCGAGGACAATGGCTAGAAAAATGTCCCATTTCACCACACTGGAAACATTTGATCTTTGAGAGATCCTTCTTCTTCTTTGGTTGCCTTTTTGATGCCAACGCTACATCTTCCTCATTTTCCTTCTTCACTTTGCTCGATCCAGAGCCATACTGCTTCTTGGTGAATCTGCAAAGTTCTTCTTAACGCAGAACTAACAACAAGATGTCCCAATCTGGGAAGTCTTCTCTGCCCAAGATACTTTGGACAAAGGTTTCCCACTCATTTGTGATTGCATTGAGGGCAGTCCTAACCATCACATCGTCCACCTTAGCACCAGTTGCAGTCAACTAATCTTTGATCAACTATAGTCTGACGAAGAAATGCTCCATTTCTTCTCCCTTGGCCATCATGAATGACCTCATCTATGTCTCCAACAACATCTTCCTTTGGACAGATTTTTCCTCATATAGGGAGATCAAGGCCTTCCACATCTCATTAGTTGTCTTCTTCTCAGCTAAGTGTGGTACAATATGGTCCTTAATTCCATCCATAATCAGCCGTTTGGCATGCCCAGCAGCCTCCTTATGCTTCCGAAGGAGATCCGGATCTGTCGGTGTGGCTAGAATTTGCTCTGCATGGTCTCTAAGATTATATGCCTCAAGGACTATTAGGATCCTTGCCTTCCAAACTGAAAAGTTGGAAAGGCCACCCAACCTGTCCTGATCACGCAGTCCATGAGGAGCCATCTACTCAGAATGTGTCAGAACTTCCTTTTCTCTTTGCTAGAGAAATGGATCTAAGGCCCTTGGCGAAACAGGCACCTTCTGCTCCCTCTGACAACTGATTTCCTTCCTTGGAAATCTGCCAAATCAACAATGATTCAGCTCTCTTTGATCCTCTAATCAAATTGCAAGTTTCTTTGGCTAGAAACTCTCTGAGAAGCTGATCTCCTCCCGCTCTTTGTCACTAGTGCTTAGGCTAAAAATCTGAAAACTTCAGAAATTTAACCCCACTGGCACCTTCTGAATTTCTGCAGCTTTTCTTCAGTCTTTTCTGGATCTGACAGATTCAGATCTGCATCACACTGGCAGGCTTCAGACTAATCCAACATTGTCTCTGAGCTGTCTCTGCGCAGTACTTGCATGGGCTTGCTAGGAGATAGCATTAGACTGCGTCACCCTTCCCTCTGCATGAATCTGCCTCTGAAAACTGTGTTGTCCCTTCAGATCTGCTTTTCTCCTGCGTTCCAGCTACTTCCTGCAGCTAGAACCTTCAGATTCTTGTTGGTGACCCTCCTAGATCTGCAATTCCCCCGATACCATGTGGAAATTTTTGGATCTTTACACTTTATGTAGAAATTATTACTGTTAATCTAGTTAAGCTCCTCCTACTTAGACAAGTTATTAACTGAATAAAATTCAAGTTAAAATCGAAGCAAAACACAAAACAGATCTCCACCAATCCAGATCTAGAACAAGTCCAACTATAGTGCATGGAAGGAACAAGTCAAGTTGGTTCTAAAGGTGAACAAGATCTGGCACTTTGCCGAGAAAGCAATCAATAAGCCAACATACCCTAAGGAGCTAGAAGTGTTTGAAGAGTTGGATACGAAAGTGAAGTTGATCATCCTAGATGGTGTCAAGGATTCCTTAATACCTCATCTGTTCGGGAAGAACACTGCCCATGAGATGGGGGGGCTCTTCAAAATTTGTTCCAAAATAAGAACAAGAACCGAGTATTGGTATTATAGGATAAGTTGAAGGCCACCAAGATGATGTAGGGTGAAGGGGCGACTTTGTCTCTAATGACGTTCTCTCTATTGAGAATTTGGAGGGTTGGAGAGTAATTCAAATTCTCTCTTTGATAATTACTTGTGAGATTACTTAAGTTACTTATTTCTTCTCTTGCTTAGCTTAGTTAGTCTTTCATCAAGTAAATTACCAAAATACAAAAGACACAAATTTAGGCTCTTCCAACCAGGGAAAAACCTCTCCCCCTTGGAGAGGAAAACCCACAAGAAATTCTTCTTATAGATCTTCAAATGACAAGCACCATGACCAAGACTTAGACCTTTGACCTATTGCCTCCAAGACCTTAACACTTCTTCTAAGTCTTCTTCCAACACAGATCCTTTTATTCTTCACCAATGTATACTAACCTTCATTAGCTTTAGAGAACTCGGTCTCTAATTTTATCTTGAGATTCTCCTTCTTATCTTCTGTATACACATCAGCTTTCCAGAATGTAGACCTTCTTTCTTACCTCTATAATCCGCACTTTATTACTTCTTAAATCCGCATTTCATTCTTGTTGACTTCAGCACTTCATGATTGTTAGAGTTTGCACCTTTTCACTGTTGACATCTCAGAGAAATCCGTATCCCTTTTCTTCCTGAAGCATGCACTGTTATTTCCTTCAAACCGACATTTTTTACCACTCAGATCTGCATAGGAATCTGCATACTTTTCTTGTCTTTAATACTATTATAATACAGAGAAATACGCACTTTATTTTCTACACTTTTTACATAGAGAGATCTGCACCTGAGATCGACATTTCAATCACCGGTGAATATGTTGTTCATTAGACCCTTTGACACTTGTAATTAATTCATACGGTGATCGCACTAAAACCCTATACGTCTTCTTCAAAATCCACATTTGTTGTTTTGTGTTGACTCAGAGAGAATCCACATCATCTCTATCCAAATGAGCCACAACTCTAGGTCTATTTATAACAAACTTACCTCTGTTTCAGGCCGACTATACATTCCCAATTTAGGACGACTTTAATCACATATACAGGACCAACTTGTCCAGTTGTTGGAGGTCGACCTTAGGGGCAGAATTAAGATAATCCTTCAACAGATATAGTGAACAATCTTGAGTGCCATTATGGGCCATTCTTTCGCAAGGTCTTGGAGGACATTCTTCATACTAGACACTTCATTATCATGAATCTTAATTACACTTATAAATATAAGACAAACCCTAATAGACATCAAGAAGAAGTCTATTGACCTATAATAAAATCTTTCTTCTGCCATCACTTTCAAGACATCCCATCCAAAATGAACATCATGGACGCCTTGATCCATCCCACTGTGCTCTATGGTTCGGAGGTCTGGGGTCCCTCAAAACTGGATTCAGATTGGGCCTCGGTGGAGCGAGTCCGTGTAATATCCCGTTTCGGGGATATCTCTAAAACATGGCAAACTCCAACCAGAGATGGACTGGGAGGGCATTTATCGGATATTTCGCCTCTAAAAGAGGACGAGATCCGGAGGCTACCTAGCCCTTTCCAGACTCTGTCTAAGAGTGAAAGATAAACACACCAAGTGGTATAGAACTAGAATGCTCAAGAATATATAAAAATAACAGTGCAGCAGACATATAATAGCATAGAAAGAATGTACGGCAACTCATCCAGAAATATAGAGAGGAAATGCTAAGCCATTTTATTAAACTGAGAAATATAATGAAGTACAATAGGTGATCAGAGTGATGGCACCTAAAATTGCTCAAGGAAAGAGAGGAAATACTCTTAGAATACACCAGAAATGGCTGCTCTTTGAACTGCGTCCCAGCTGCTGGAAAACTACCGTGTAGCTGCTACTGCTAGAATGAACTGAAGACTAGGGGTTGTTCCCCTTGCCGGAATGAGCTGAAAATCTGGAAATCTCCTCTACTCACCAATCCCGACAAAACCCAGAAACCATATCAAAAATAGCCGACCTCCGAAAAACACCCCCTTGGGGAATTACGCTAGCCTCCAAGGCTCTGCGCAGAGGCTAAATGAGAATGACTGAAACACCATCTCAAACTCCACCAAAATCCTCCCACAGGCAAAGGCTGATCCTCTGCTCAAAATCTCAGCTCAATCTCCTGCAGAAATCTCGATCCAAAGCACCTCCAAGATGGACTACGTCCTCCCTCTTAGTGACTGCGCAGTCTCTATGAAAGCCCAGCTCCGCAACAAACCCAAACACCAAAACCTCTCACAAAATACTAAAGAAATAACCTTCCCCGAGCAGGCACTCGAAGTCCCCCGGGGCTAAGGGTGAGATATCCGATCGGAGACACTCAATGCACTAAACAGTGCTGCAGACAGGCTAAACAGCCAGCGTGCTCAAGAAGACAAAATGTCCCACTCAATATCATCAACAACAGAATGAATCAAATGAGAAGACTCCTCCCTCTTTTATAACGTTGGCCTTCCTCCAACCCTAAGGCCCATCTCCTCAGCGTAGCCTCCCTCTTTTGCCACGTGCTCTTCCTCTCCTGCGCAGTAGCTTCTAGAGCATACATGGGCCCCCCTCTCTACGTGGTGATTGGCCCCCCTTGGCTCCCCCTTAAGTCACAACGTTGTGCCACTAGGAGGGTGTTTTATTCCACTTAAGTGAGTTAGACCCTCTCCACTCACTTTTTATTTATTTATAAACTATAGACGACAAAACTGAACAAAATCGAATATTCAAATTAGCTGTCGCTAATTAGGAATATTACAGTCTCCCCCGGCAAAATGTTGCTTGTCCTCAAGCAATTGAAGTGATGGATGCTGCAAAATCTTCTCACTCTCCCAAGTGGCATCCTCATCTGGCAAATTCTTCCACCTCACCAAGAATTCCCAGACTGTCCTGCTCCGTAGCTGCCTCTCCCTGGTATCAATAATAGCCTCTGGCTGCAACACCAAATGCCCCTCATCATCCGTGGGTGGTAGCTCCTTTGTCACCGTCACCTGCTACCCCAGCGCCTTCTTCAGGCATGATACATGAAAAACGTTGTGGATCTTGCTGCCTTGGGGCAGCTCCAACTCATACGCAACCTGCCCAATCCTGCGTATCACCTTGTATGGCTCGTAAAAGTGAGGCTTGAACTTCTCAACTCCCTTCTGCTTCAGCGACGACTATCGGTATGGCTGTAATCGTAGGTAGACCAAGTCCCCTACCTCAAACTCTCTCCACCCCGCCCTCTGTCGGCATACAGCTTCTGCTGGTTTTGTGTTGTAGCCATATTGTCCTTGAGAGCTCAGAGAATGTCCTGACTCTCTTTGATCCAAATCTTGGCTCTAAGAGCCTTGCTAGCACCGAACATCACATCAGCAAAAGATAAGGAATGATACCCATACAAAGCATAAAACGGTGACATACCAATGGACATGTGATGTGTCGTGTTGTAGCAGTACTCCCCCAAATGCAACCACTTCAGCCATGCTCGCTGCTGCCCACTGACATAGTTACGCAAGTAGCCCTCCAGCCACTTGTTAACTATCTCCGTCTGTCCATCCGTTTGTGGGTAATAACTGGTACTCAGTGTCAACTTCGTCCCCACTAGCCGAAAAAGCTCCTGCCAAAATTCGCCCATGAAGCGGTTGTCCCTGTCACTGATGATGTTCTTAGGAAGACCATGCAGCCTGAAAACCTCTCTAAAGAACAGCTCGGCCACCTATGCTACTGTGTAATGCACGGCTATGGCGAAAAAGTGCGCATACTTTGTCAGCCGATCAACGACGACAAAGATACAATCCTTGCCTAGCACCATGGGCAACCCTGTGATGAAGTCCATCGATATGCTCTCCCATTTTCCCTCCAGAATGGGAAAAGGCTGCAACAATCCTGCAGGATGGCTCACCTCCCCCTTGTTCCTCTGACAAACATCGCACTCCCTGATGTGCTGGAGTACGTCCTCCTTGAGGCCCTTCCATGAGAACCTCTCTCTAATGGCCCTATAGGTTTTGGTAAACCCCTGATGGCCTGCCAATGGAGAATCATGTGATGCCTGGAGTATCTTCTTCTTAAGCTGAGATCCCTCAGTCAAGAAGATCCTGTCCCTGTAGTAGATGATCTCATCAACCACTCTGTACCTGTCATCCGCCATCTGTCCATCCAACACCTCACATGCAAATCTGTCCTTGGAGTACTCCACTAAAAGTCGAGCCCTCCAATCTGTATCCAAGCTCATAAGAGATAATGTGGCTGGTCTACGTGAAAGGGCATCTGCTACCATGTTATTCTTACCCTTGACATACTCAATGTCAAAGTCATATGCTTGGATCTTACTGATCCACTTCTACTGCCTCTCCTATAACTGCTTCTGCTCCAAAAAGAACCTGAGGCTGTTGTGATCAGTCCTCACCCTGAACCTATTCCCTACCAAATACTGCTGAAATTTGGCTAAGGCATGCATAATGGCCAACATCTCCTTGTCATATATAGAATACAACCTCTCGTGCGAAAGGAGCTTCCGGCTCTCGAAAGCTATAGGGTGTCCTCCCTGCATCAATACTACGTCAATCCCCTCTCCCGACGCATCACACTCCAAGACAAATGGCTGCGTAAAATCCGGCAATGCAAGCACTGGGCAGCTACTCATCACCTCCTTGAGCCTATCGAAGGCTCGTTGCGCTGTATCCGACCAACTGAATGCCCCCTTCTTCGTCAGATCTGTAAGAGGTGCAGCGAGCTGAGAGAAACCTTTGACGAACTTCCTGTAATAAATACATATGCCAATGAACACTCGAAGTTTCGTCACGTTCCTCGGCTCCGGCCAATCTCTAATGGCCCTAATCTTCTCTTCATGGACCCTCACTCCGTCCACTCCAATAATGTGACCCAAATACAACATCTTCGTCATCCCAAACTCACACTTGGAGAGCTTAGCATAGAACTGTTGCTCTTCCAAAATATGTAGTACTGCCTCTATATGTTGGAGATGCTCCTCCCAAGTCCTACTATATATGAGTATGTCATCAAAGAAGACCAATACAAACTTCCTCAGATGACTGCGGAAGATATGGTTCATGCAAGACTGGAAAGTGGCTGGTGCATTGGTTAGCCCAAAAGGCATAACCAAAAACTCAAAATGCACATAATGACACCTGAAGGCGGTCTTGGGAATGTCCTGTTCCCTCACGCGAATCTAATGGTAACCTGATCTCAAATCAATCTTCAAGAAGAACTTGGCTCCTCTCAGCTCATCCATCAACTCATCGATCCTAGGTATAAGATACCTATTCTTCAGGGTCTTCTTGTTCAGGGCCCTGTAATCAATGCACATCCTCAAGGTGTCGTCCTTCTTCTTCACCAACACTACAGAAGAAGCAAATGGACTCGTGCTCGGTCTGATGTGCCCAAGAGCCAGCAACTCCTGGATGGCCCGCTCAATCTCATCCCGATAGGCTTTGGGATGCCTATAGGGGGTAGTGATCACCGCCTGAATGCCCTGCTCAAGCTCAATGGTGTGCTCAAACCCTCAGTCCGGTGGCCAACCTGGTGGTATATCCCCAAACACTGCATCATACCTGTCAAGGATGGCCTGTATATTCGGATCAACTGCTCGACCGGTGGTCTCTGCCTCTGATGCCCACAACTCAACCACCCACTCTATGTCTCCCTTCTGGAAATCTACCTCCATCCAGTGTGCCGAAACTGTCTGAGGTGGGTAAGTGTGCATCCCGCGGATCTTCTCATGCTTCTCGGTCTTCTTATCATCCCACTCCATCTCTAAGGCCTCCCAATCCATGGTGACCTTCCCCAGAGTAATCAACCACTGAACACCCAATACCACATTGGTATCTGGTACGTTGACCACGAAAAAGTGATCGGTCACGGTGTAGGTACCCATCATCACTGCCAACTCTGGAACATACCGGGCACAATGCATCGTCTGGGCTCTTGGGACCAAGACTGAAAATTCGTCAAAGCTCTCGGTCAGTATACCCCTCCGCTCGACCATCTGTGCATCAATGAAGTTGTGGGTTGCCCCCCTGTTAACCAAAACTGACACTCGCTAGCCACGCATTGTCCTTCGTACGCGCAACGTCAAATACTTGGGAACTCCTCGCAAGGCTGCAAGGGTCCCTCCTGTGGGTGCAAAAGCTGCACCTCCTGTCCCTGGAGGTGGGGGCGGCAACTGATCCTGGGTCGTCTGACTATCTCCTGCCTCCTCATCATCCTCCTTGTCCTCTTCCCCACTATCATCGGAGAAGACCTCAATGAAGTGTGCTTTGCCAGCAGCACACCTATGCCCTGGTGCCCACGGCTCTTGACAAGTGAAGCACAGTCGCTTCTTCCTCAGCGCCCTCCTAGCATCATCATCTATCTGTACCCGTCCTGGATTCCCCTTTGGAGGTGGAACCCTCACATCTTTCCCCTTGGACTGGAAACCCTGTCTCTGGGGGTGAGGTGTACAAGTCCTGGGCAATGCATCCTGTAAATCCCATGTCCTGCTAATAGCATCCTGGAGTGTAGCTGGTTTAGTGGATCTCACTAATCCCCGAAGTGGCTCTGCTAACCCCTCCACAAACATATAGATCATCCATGCTGCAGATAGATCTAGCACCATCACTGAAACCCTCAAGAAATCTGCAATGTATGTCTCTGGGCTCCCAATCTGCTTGAGCCTCGTCAGCTCAACAAAGTGTTGTTCCGGATCCCTCCGGTCAAATCGTTCCCTTAACCTCCTAGTAAACTCGGTATACATTGTCACTGTAGAATGTCTGAGTGTGACCATCCCATGGAACCACCAGTCCTGGGCCTCACCATCCAAATGTAATGTCGCCACCTTGATGGCCTCCGTCTCCGACATCTGGTTAAGCTGGAAATAGATGTCCAGCTTCTCCACCCAAGATTTTGCCGAACTGTTTAATGAGCCATCAAACATAGGCAAATGGAATCTGCTAGATGTGCGGTGGGTATCTCCATCATGATAATGTTGGTGCCCTCTATGATGGTCGCGGGGTCTACTGTCCCGTTGGAGCTAAACAAAATCTCGGAATGAGAGAGCATCCCTGAACTCCTGCCCATAGGCCTGATATTCTGCAAAATACTCGCCCATGTGTCCGGGCTCCGCCTCCTATTGGGCTCCTGCCCCTGTGTCTGCTCCCAAGAAAGTGGGCATGGTAGAGCGGGTAGGTGCACATGAAGCCATCGACTGAGGAGTATCACGCTGCGTAACACCATGCTCTGGCAAATGATGGGATGTACCTGATCCCTCACCTACCTGAAAAACCCGTGGGGTCTCATGCTGTCTAGCCTCTACAGTAGTGAACCTCTGACACATCACCTCAATCTGTCTGGCTAAATCCTGCACCGATTTCAGGAGTGCCTCACCAAACTGTTTGGCCTCTGTGTCATCTGCCATTGGCCCTCTCTGCTCTGAATCCAATATAGGCTCCTCCTTCTCTGCGTCTGTCACAGGCTCTCTCTCCTGCTCTGTGTCCACACCCGAACACAGTCTCCCTCTCCGTAGGTGTTCTCCAACCTACGCTCACGGTCTCTGTACTTCCTGCCTCTATAACAAATATAGGGTCTCTTCCCTGGTGTCATAAACCACAGGCTGAGCCAAAACTATGCTCTAATACCACTGTAATATCCCGTTTCGGGGATATCTCTAAAACACGGCAAACTCCAACCAGAGATAGACTGGGAGGGCATTTACCGGATATTCCGCCTCTAAAAGAGGACGAGATCTGGAGGCTACCTAGCCCTTTCCAGATTCTGTCTAAGAGTGAAAGATAAACACACCAAGTGGTATAGAACTAGAATGCTCAAGAATATATAAAAATAACAGTGCATCAGACATATAATAGCATAGAAAGAATCTACGACAACTCATCCAAAAATATAGAGAGGAAATGCTAAGCCATTTTATTAAACTGAGAAATATAATGAAGTACAATAGGTGATCAAAGTGATGGCACCTAAACTTCCTCAAGGCAAGAGAAGAAATACTCTCAGAATACACCAAAAATGGCTGCTCTCTGAACTGCGTCCCAGCTGCTGGAAAACTGCCGTGTAGCTACTACTGCTAGAATGTTCAATGAACTGAAGACTAGGGGTTGTTCCCCTTGCCGGAATGAGCTGAAAATCTGGAAATCTCCCCTACTCACCAATCCCGACAAAACCCAGAAACCATATCAAAAATGGCTGACCTCTGAAAAACACCCCCTTGGGGAATTACGCTAGCCTCCAAGGCTCTGCGCAGAGGCTAAATGAGAATGACTGAAACACCATCTCAAACTCCACCAAAATCCTCCCACAAGCAAAGGCTGATCCTCTGCTCAAAATCTCGGCTCAATCTCCTGCAGAAATCCCGATCCGAAGCACCTCCAAAATGGACTGCGTCCTCCCTCTCAGTGACTGCGCAGTCTCTATGAAAGCCCAGCTCCACAACAAACCCAAACACCAAAACCTCTCACAAAATACTAAAGAAATAACCTTGCCCGAGCAGGCACTCGAAGTCCCCCGGGGCTAAGGGCGAGATCTCCGACCGGAGACACTCAATGCACTAAACAGTGCTGCAGACAGGCTAAACAGCCAGCGTGCTCAAGAAGACAAAACGTCTAGCTCAATATCATCAACAACAGAATGAATCAAATGAGAAGGCTCCTCCCTCTTTTATAACGTTGGCCTTCCTCCAACCCTAAGGCCCATCTCCTCAACGTAGCCTCCCTCTTTTGCCACGTGCTCTTCCTCTCCCGCACAGTAGCTTCTAGAGCATACGTGGGCCCCCCTCTCTACGTGGTGTTTGGCCCCCCTTGGCTCCCCCTTAAGTCACAACGTTGTGCTACTAGGAGGGTGTTTTATTCCACTTAAGTGAGTTAGACCCTCTCCACTCACTTTTTATTTATTTATAAACTATAGACGGCAAAACTGAACAAAATCGAATATTCCAATTAGCTGTTGCTAATTACGAATATTACAGTCCAGACTCTTCTCCTGTGCCGCCTCATCCGGTGCAAGCAGACAGTCCCGCATAACAACATCCTAGCAGAGTTTGGAGCTAGGCCCTTCCGCTTGGAGGCAATCTTCAGGATAGTCTCTTACCTTCATCGGATCCATGCTCTGGCAGACACGAGAGAGGGGAGAAACAGATACCCTTACCTGGCTTATTTCTCCTTAGAGAACATCGCTCATAACCAGACCGATCGCACCAAACGCTGGTTCGCAGGGGCGACAGAGCTCCTTGGTCTTATCGGTATTTGGATTGATCATCTCCCCCCCCTTTCAATATTCACTAAATGCCCCGGGGCACCTTCTCCCAAACCAACAGGATCTTAACAAAATTATCAGGGAGGACATCTACAGGCGATACATCCAAACCACATGGGTTAATCGTCCAGGTGGTCTGCGCCCAAAAATGGCCTTTTACGTTTAACACTTTTTGGAGATCAGAGATGGGCTCATCACTCGACCCTCTTACACCCTCCAGCATTGGATGCATGCCCTTAGGATCCCTCTGGGGCAGCTCAGAGTTGGGTTGCACAGGGTCCGAGTAGAAACAGACCACCATATTGACAGGACGGAGAGGATTTGTCAGCTTTGCCACCTTCAGGAGGTCAAAACTGAAGCACACTTCATCTTCAGATGTCCAGTCTACTATGAGATCCGCGGCTGGTTTTACTGCCTTTTCAGAGGCCCCCAGAACCTGGCCAGCTTCCTTAGATATCCGGATCAGAGATGTCTGGCCCTTTACCTCTAGGAGACTTTCAGGTACCGTTCGACTCTTCTCCAACCGCCAACTACTTCGGCCACCACCCAGAGGATCACAGACTTCTTCAAAGTACTCTCAACATCGCAAGGCACCAAAAGAACCCCCGATCGTCCCATAGAGCACGAGCCCAAGTCAGTACGGCTCCGGGTCTCTCATCCCACCAGACCCCCCCTCCGGCAGTCCAGAGTCAGGCACCCCCCCACCAGGGGGCGCCCCAAATCCTCCAGACAATAGCAGCTCCAGTCCAGATTCGGCTCCTCCCCAAAGCAACAGACATTGACGAGTCTCCTTCAGTCCTCTTCTATCGGCATCGGTTGTTAGGAGAACGGGTCTCTCTCTCCATTCAGGAGGCTCATCCTTCTCCTCCGATACTTCCTCATCACAGCTCATTATCATGGCATTACAGACATTCAGCCATCCAGGCTTTACTTTTGTACTCCTCTTAGCTTGTATTTCCTGCTTTTATGAAGAAAAGGGGATCGTTTGGTCCACCAGCTAGTGTGATGACATCATTGTAACCAGCAGTCCCATTGACCTTTTGTGGTCATTCGATAGAAATTAATAAAATTATCTTATCTTATCTTATCTTATCTTCTTCTTTACATAAAATACATAATTACATAGTCAATATGAAGACCGACCTAGTTACACTTTTCAACACTCCCTCTTAACTAGGGAGGTATTCAAACTGAAGAATCTCGTAAGAAGAATCGGATTGGTAATCGCATCTATATAACATCATATCAACCAGCATTGTCCTAGTGCAAGGCCTTGACTAACAGCCCCATCTCTCAACGAGACAATGGGCTACAATGTTGGCGAGACACATGACTAATAGACACCATAGTCATTGTCTCTCCAAGGTACATACCCCACCTAGGTGTTCCCAAAGTATGACCTTCTTGGACTATTCTTCTCTTGGGTAGCCAGCCCTCAAAGAATATCGGTCCACGACTACTCTTATCTTGAATGCCCTATCTCATTCTCAAAGAGTATCGAAGGTGAGATGATTACCCAATCCTCCATTTTGTCTTCCATGTGAAGATCAGAATGATGTGTCTATCCATTCTCTTCACATGGCCTTCACTAAGACTTACGGTTGTTAGTCCTGGTCTAGTGCATGATACATGTAATAGAGAATCACATATGTCACTCCCTCTCAACACAGGAAGGACATACTTCAAGTTTCTTCCAAGTAAGAAACTTACCACCAAGCTCCCTCTCAACCAAGGTCCTGCAGCAGCAATCCAGCTACTCATGAAGAATTCCTGCCCTCGATGTCATGGATTTCGATATTGAGGAATCTTCAACTTTTGGCTTCATAGGGCACAGATCATCCATCACTTTCAGTCACAAGTCATTTCCACTATCAAATAATGACTCATCAGTGCTTCTCATCTGGTCCACCGTTATGCCATGTTGCTTTTCTTTGAATCATCTCCAAGGATCATACATCCTTTCTCATGATTAGCAGCCCTGCACAAATTCATCCAGATAAACATATTCATATGAACCTTTTAAAACAAAAGTGACCTCAGTGATGATCTTGCACCATGACATCTTCCTGTAGGCATCAGCATCCTTTATTCAAATTGACACGTCTCCTAATGATATGTTTTGTCAAGGGTCTCCTTCTTTACCAAACTTCTGTCAGAGTCTACATATCCTTCCAGGAGATCTCCTAGTCACATCTTCTTGGCTTTCGGATGATAATTGCCTCTTGACATGGTTGCATTTCGTGGTCTCTACCTTTCTGCACATTCTTCATTCCCAGGAACTTCTAATATACAATTCCTTGTTCATTAACCACCTCATATTCCCCATGAGGATATATTATGTTTATTTCATCTGACAGTGCACCGAGAGATCCTCCTCCATAGATCAAAGTCTATTACCTGCAACCATATGACATGACTTCAGAGCATCCAGTGTCAGTATATAAATATATACATACCTCATACCTTTTTCATTTAAGTCATCCTTCAGCAGTTTTGCTAGAATGAAGAGCTTCATTCCCTTGGCCTACTTCATCAATATATCATCACATCCCAGAATTATGTTTCCATGATGACCCTTGATCTTGATGACTGCCTTCCATCAGTAATGTTATCAGAGAGGTTTTCCACGATCTATTTTACCAAGAACTCCTACCATGCTTCGATCATGAGGCAATACTGCTAACTATCATACAACCAACATAAATCACTTAAAGAAGAAGATGATCTCTTATCATAGTGGAGATCCCTTGCTTCTTCTTTCTTTGATTTCTTTGCATCAGCTTCTTCCCTCATTTCTGAGACATGGGCTTCTTTCCTATTTCTTTTGTCCCTTTCAAATTTAGGACAATCTATTTTATAATGCCCAAGTTCATCACATCCAAAACATCATGCTTTGTCCATACTATTCTGAGGACCAAACTTACGAATCTTCCTTTCTTCCTTGACGCGGCTGCAAAGGCTTGATTCCCTTCACTTGATCCTGTAACACCTTTGGCTTTCAATCTTCTTTCCTCTATTTTACATAGAAACCCTAAATCGTGGAATGATGTGGCTTCTATCTTCCCGTATAATCCTAAAGTGAAGTTTCCACATTCTTCTGGCAAAGCATTTAGCACCACTGTAGTCATCTCAGAGTCAAACATTACTTCTCCTAGTTCCTGCAGTTGATCAAAGAGATTGCTTCTCTTGCAGTACTTACAGAGAATAGCTCCACCAATTTCTCATATATTCCTTTTGATGATTCTAGATTTGGTACATCAGAGATGATAGAGTTCGTTATGAATTCTGTAAGAATCCTTTGTGCTTTTTTTTAATATATCCCTTCATGAATTTGGCACGACTTCATTGTGCTTGTCTTCTATGCTAGAAAGTTTGAAACCCCAACTAGTTTGTTTCTTTCTTTGCAAAGGAGACATTTTAATGGATTCATATAAAGTCATAGATATACTTACTTGAGTAGATGCTTTTCTTCTTCTATCAGCTTGATTACTTTGAAGATGGTTGAAGCTTCCTTTGAAAGGTTTTCTTCCAAATGAAAAGTCCTTCAATGAAGGAGATTGCTCCTTTTATGATGTCAAAGATTTTTAGATATGGCTTCCCTTTTGATAGTGATTGATGAGGATATTATGCTGCTTCCTTGAAAGATCAAGGATGATAGGTAACTTGCCTTGAAGCTTTTGATGGCAATACTTTGAGATGGCAATGAACTTTCTTCTAATCAAATCCTTGCTTTGTATACTGTGATCCAATTAATACAGAGATCCTAACTATTGTGTAGACTTCCTTCTTTGGTTTTGATTCTTCAATCTTTCACCTTGCTTTGATGCCTTCCATGAAATCTGATCCTTGAGTGTCTCTATGCCCTTTCTAGCACCTTAGCTCTAATTCCATGTTGAGAATTTGGAGGGCTGGAGAGTAATTCAAATTCTCTCTTTGATACTTACTTGTGAGCTTACTTGAGTACTTATTTCTTCTCTTGCTTAGCTTAGTTAGTCTTTCATCAAGTAAATTACCAAAATACAAAAGATACAAATTTAAGCTCTTCCAGCCAAGGCAAAACCTCTCCCTCTTGGAGAGGAAAACCCATGAGAAATTCTACTTATAGATCTTCATATGACAAGCACCATGACAAAGGCTCAGACCTTTGACCTGTGAATGCCTCCAAGACCTTGACACTTCTTCTAAGTCTTCTTCAACGCTGATCCTTTTATTCTTCACCAATGTATACTAACCTCCATTAGCTTTAGAGAACTCAGTCTCTAATTTTATCTTGAGATTCTCCTTCTTATCTTTTGTATACACACCAGCTTTCCAGAATGTAGACCTTCTTTCTTACCTCTATAATCTACACTTGATTACTTCTTAAATCCGCATTTCATTCTTGTTGACTTCAGCACTTCATGATTGTTAGAGTTTGCACCTTTTCACTATTGACACTTCAGAGAAATCCGCATCCCTTTTCTTCCTAAAGTACGCATTGTTATTTCCTTCAAACCGGCACTATTTACCATTCAGATCCGCATAGGAATCTGCATATTCTTCTTGTCTTTAATATTGTCATAATACAGAGAAATACGCACTTTATTTTCTGCACTTTTACATAGAGAGATCTACACCTAAGATCCGCATTTCAATCACCAGTGAATATGTTGTTCGTTAGACCTTTTGACACTTGTAATTAATTCATACGATAACTGCACTAAAACCCTGTACGTCTTCTTCAAAATCTGAATTTGTTGTTTTGTGTTGACTCAAAGAGAATCCACATCATCTCTATCCGAATGAGCCGCAGCTCTAGGTCTATTTATAATAGACTTACCTATGTTTCAGGCCGACCATACATTCCCAATTTAGGCCAACTTTAATCACATATATAGGGCCGACTTGTCCAGTTGTTGGAGGTTGACCTTAGGGGCAGAATTAAATTGATCTTTCAACGGATATAGTGGATAGTCTTGAGTGTCATTATGGGCCATTCTTTCACAAGTTCTTGGAGGACATTCTTCATACTAGACACTTCATTATCATGACTCTTAATTACACTTATAAATATAAGACATACCCTAATAGACATCAAGAAGAAGTCTATTGACCTATAATAAAATCTTGCTCATGAAACCCATGAAGCAAGTACAACAAAAATTACATTTTATTATCTTTGTCTTCTTCTTTACATAAAATACATAATTACTTAGTCAATATGAAGACCGACCTAGTTACACTTTTCAACAGTCTCAGGTTCAAGATGAGCTTGTTGCCATCGGTGGGACTGTTTTAGATTCTAATATGGTGAGGATTACCTTGAAGGGGTTTACTCCAGAGTGGAAGTCGCTCATCAAGGGGATCGTTGCCCAGGACAAGTTGCCAGACTGGAACAAGTTGTGGGATGACTTCATTCAGTAAGAGTTGCAAGACGAGGATCTTCATCCGGACAAGAAGGCTTCAAATGGTGACGTGGCACTTGTAGCAAGAATGAAGGGCAAGCAAAAGAAGTACTTGTGTAAGATCAAGTGTTTCAATTGTGGCGAGATGGTTCATTTTTCGACGAAGTGTCCAATGAAGAAGGGAGATGATTCGAAGAAGAAGGGAAAGCAAGTCGCAGGTGTCGCCACTTTTGTCAAGATAAATGATCTCTCTAGGAGAATGGAGAATGAGGACTTTGCTTTGATCTCTCATTTCTCAAAGGGTACAATTGACGAGGTTGCACGGTATGTGGACAGTGGTGCATCAAAGCATATAACAAGGTCACAGGATGTGTCCGAGACTCTAGCTGAGTGGGACTCGAAGTTGCATATGGTGTTGGGTGACAACAGTTAGAAAGAGATCAGAGGATCGGTAGTCGTGCCATTCAAGATGGAGTCAGGTCAAGTGATGCGATTTTATGATGTATTGTTTATACGAGGACTCAGATATGACATGATGTTTGTCTTAGTGATCAAGTAGAAGGGGTTTTAGGTGTTGTTCCAAGGTGGGAAAGCAAGACTCAGGCCCAAAGGCTCTATTTCTGCAGGTGTCATGATTGGAGTTACAGATCTTGGTCTATATATGCTAACGGGCAAGATTATAGATCATGGGAAGAAGACGCAGAACAAGGTACAAGTTCAAAAGAAGCAGGTGTAGGTTTCAAAGGAGTAGGTACAGCTTCTAGAGAAGAAGGTCCAGATTCCAGAGGTTCAGAGGGAGTTTGCAAGTTAAGAGGGAGAATGTGCAGCCCAAGGAGAGCACGTTGTAAGTGGGGAGTAAGGGTACTTCTACATCTGGCAAGAATGAATCATGGAAAGACTTAAAAGCATATCAGGAGAAGAAGAGGAAGGAGGCTTCCAATGACAGTGACACTTCTGTGAGAGGCGCAGTCCACACTACGAGGTTTGTTGCAGTTATGGGCGCCAAGAGTTGGGCAACTGTTGTGAGCGGTGACAGCGCTGATGAGTTACTTCATAGTCTTGGAAGTACCTCCCTCGCTAAGAGGGAGTGTTGAGATTTGTAGCTTGGGAGGTAATTCAAGCCCTAGGGTTCAGGGTTTTGAAGGAAGGAGCACCACAAATGTGTTGTGTTGAAAAATGTAACTAGGTTCGGTCTTCATAAAATGTATTTGAGTCATTATGTAATATACTTGTCAAAAGAATAAAGAAAATAATTTTTTATTATTACAATGACTTATTAAAGCATGGGTCTCATGCTTGGGTCATTATGCTTTAGGTCAAAGTCCCCATGTGGACTTCTAGGATTTAGTCTGAATTTACAGAGTCATTGTATATTTAAAGAGACCCTTCTTGAGCTTTTGAATCATGTAAAAATGTTTATTATTAAGTCAAATATGATTTATAGTACCTCCACATCAAGTCGAACTTAAGGAGATCAAGTCGACCTAAAAGGAACCAATTCGACCTCACATGGAGCCTATAAATAGAGGGAGATTGAATTCATTTGGAGCATCACTTCTCAAGCCAGTTCAATATCTACTACTGCATAGGAAAAATTGCAAAGTTAGTCAAGGAAGCTGAAAGGAGTGCAAGTTGGGTCAAAGTGATAGAGAAAAAAAAATCGAAATTTTGGTGGTGGTCTCTTTCCATTTCGTGCCCTAGTTTGGGAGATCGAAGTCTTTTTGTGTTGTTGTTGTTGCCTATTTCTGGAACTGCTACATAGTTGAAGTTGTTGGAGGACAAGTTGTTGTTGTTGTTGGGTCGAAGATCTGTAAAGGCTGACTTGTTGTGGAGGGAAGGTTTGGTCTATGTCTAGGGTGAAGAGTCTCAAAGAAAACTATTGAAAGAAGAGAATTTTGACTCGAATTCCCCTAGAGAGGAGTTTTGCCTTGACATAGTGCCTACATCTTGTCTCTTGTGTTTTTGTGATTTTTGCACACACATAATTTGGTAATTTCTTGAGGAAAGATAATATAATAAAGAAGTAAAAGAAGCCAACATAATTCACAAGTAATTATCAAGAAAGAGAAATCAAACCCTAATCTACTTGCATTGATTTCTCAACATGGTATCAGAGCTAAGGTCAAGAAAGATTGAAGATCACTTTGTTGGATCAAAAGGATTGGACATAGATTCTCCCTCTATGATAACCTATATAAGAATGGGTATCAACACTGCTGGAAGCTAGATCAAGAAGGTCATCCACTTCTTATTCAACAAGGTCAAAAGCCAAGAATTTTGGATTGTTCTTACAGGATCTCTTAATGATGACAATGCATGGATGATTGATAGTGGAGCATCAAGACACATGACAGGAGAAAGTAAACAACTTCATACACTATCAAACGAGTCATTTCCTCATGCAGTGGAATTGGGTGACAACAAAAGCTATGTTGTTAGAGGTCTGGGATCAACATCGTTCAAGTTGGAAAGTGGATCGAAGGTGCACCTCTTGTCTCTTGTGTTTTTGTGATCTTTGCACACACATAATTTGGTAATTGCTTAATGAAAGATAATATAATAAAGAAGTAAAATAAGCCAACATAATTCACAATTAATTATTAAGAAAGAGAAATCAAACCCTAATCTACTTGCATTGATTTCTCAACACTTTGTAGGCTTTGAACCCAAGGTGTGGGCTTAGCACCCAAGCTTGTGGGTGTGAAACCACAAGGAGATTTGATGACCTAACCCTTGGAGACTATAGAGGATCCTAAATGGAGCTAGGGGACACAAGAGAAGAACATGTTGGCTAGGGTAGAAGCAGCCCTCATGGTAGGTTGAACAAGCCCAAATAAAAGTGTATAAATAAAGGGAGCTTGTTGAGGCAAGGGACACATCCAAGAGCAACAAAACATAAGGATCACATAATCTGAAATAGGCCGCAACCTTAGGAAACCAAGCGTAGTTGAGGAGGAGGCAATTCTTGTGACCATTTGGTTTTGTTTAGAGCTGCAGATTTGGGCAGACCTCAACAAAGGAGAAGAGAGTTGTTTGGAGCACCTCTTTGTGATTGTTTGAGGGTCGTAATGATTAGGAGCAGGGGGCAGAGTTTTTTGAGACAATTTTTGGGTTTTTTTTGTGATGGTTTTTGGCATATCTAACTCAGATTTGAGGGCCACAGTATGTCTGAAGTATTGCAGGAGGGCCGAGCTTAAATTAGGGCAATGTCAAGAGGGTTGAGAGCCCTATTTTGGGAGCAAAGGATTCAGACCTCTTGTGGGAAGAAGGTCGCAGTTGTAGGAGCCCTTTGGATGCATTTGTAGAAGGGTAATAACAATTGCTAGAATCCCTAACCAGTGAGCAGAAGGTATAGCAGTCTACACCAGTCAAGGAAGATTCAAAACGTATGTTGTGTTGATGCGGTTAAGTTGTTTTTGTTGCTAGAGGATAGATCCAGATTGGGCAGATTTGGAAGGACACTTGGACTGTTGGAGAGAAGCGAGAAAGTGATCCTTGTGGGCCCTAATTGTAGAACTAGGAAGGACTTAAGGTCTGCTAGGAGTGGCAGAATTGATGAGCTCCTTGACTGATCTTTAAAGGACTAAAGAAGGAGGTCATAGAGGAGTAGTTTGTAGCCCAAGTTCACTGTTGGAGAAGGGGTTCTAGGAGTGATAAGCGGTAGCCCTCCAGCCCTATGTTTGACTTCATTGGAGCAACGCAAGAAGATAATAGTGGGAAGAAGTCCCTAAGTAGTTGAGGAGCAACAGTGGGCAAGAAGTATCAAAGTGTTGTATCCTTGAAGGACTAAGGAGCAACTAGTGAGCGTGAATACCCTATGTGTTGGTTTTAGATGGACTTATGACCAACTAGAGGGTAGACTGGAGAGTCGAGTTCAGTGACCTAAAGGACCAGGACCATTAATAGAGGTAGTGTTGCAAATTGGGAGCAGAAGGACCAACATTCTGTTTAGGATACGACAAATCAGTTGTGATTGTGCACTAGATCAGCTAGACCATCAGTGTATCTTGTTCTTGTATTCTTGTACTAGTGGGATGTACGAGGGCCATTATCCATGGTACGAATGCCCTAGACAATTTTATTATTAGATTGAATAATATAATGAAATTGGGTTGTTGAAAATTGTAAAAAGTTGTCTATTTTTGTGCACGTGTTGATTTACTGTTATTTATTGTTCCGTTGTGCAAAGTAGTTTGTTGTGATACTTGGATTGGTAGCGTCGGTGATTGTAAGATCCTAACCTAGACTCCAGTATCATGGAAAAACAACATTTTCTTTTCCTTTTCATCCTCTTTCCCTCTTCATGATAGTAACGAAGATATATGGTTCACTTCTTGCATTTTTCCCATCAGCCATCCTTGTTGATCTAATTCAATCTTGGAGATTATGGTTGCTAATTGTGATTTTTCCTTGTCTTATCTAATGATTAAGCGTAGGGGTAAGAGGTGTGATATTGATCTGATAACATGTT
This sequence comes from Pinus albicaulis, assembly GCA_034641835.2. Classification (NCBI taxonomy): domain Eukaryota; kingdom Viridiplantae; phylum Streptophyta; class Pinopsida; order Pinales; family Pinaceae; genus Pinus; species Pinus albicaulis. The sequence goes on along the minus strand of CM076577.1, from coordinate 1,300,676,461 downwards.
GGTTGCATTAGTGTTTAACTATACTTAGTTGATGTATTGTACGATAGCATAGATTAGAGTAGATAGTTGCATTGCATTTGTGCGTTTCACCCTTGTGTGTGCATCCTACTTTTGATGTTGTTCATATTGAAGTGTATGCATAGTAGTTATATGCCATGCATTATTTTAGTTATATCTTTATCCTATATCGCAAGGTGACAATCAACACCCTACTCAGTTGCTATCAACAAGTTGTTATGAGTGGACAAGTAACAAGTCTACAAAACCCGAGGGATTCCTCAAGTTCTCATGCACTCCTCGTTCAAGCACATAGATCATTCACTGTGCGATGAGTACATGTCCCCGTGTTGGAGCCAGATGTTATCCACCGAAAAGTGGGTAACTGATAGGAGAAAACTTTTCTCCACCTTAGACAACCAGCCAGCCAACACCCTTATTTGAACAACATAACATGATGTCAGGATCATCTACTTCTTGCTTCGACCAAATCTCTCTCTCCCATCTAGCATTCCTTCTTGAAGGAAGTTGGGTCATCAATCATCAGGAACTTTAACAATTTTGTAATCATGCACTTTTAGTTGATGTTATGGTTCATACAAATATGGATCAAGAGGCAAACTGGATGATTGACCGACCTTGACTATATTCATATTCCCTCACTTCACCTAAGAAGGTTAGTCTTTGACTCTAGTCCAGTGGAACTTCCTATAAGGCCTTAGGGTTTAGGAATAATACTATTGGGGAAGCTCTAATTGAAGTAGTATGTCCAAGATATTTCATACTTACCACTTTCAATCTTTCCCACTATATCCATTTCCATTCCTCAAGCTAGTAGTCATTGGTCATGAGGATTGGCACCCTTTCAACCTCATCCTTAAGTCTAGGAAGGTAAACTTTACCCTAGAGGTTGATGCAGCTAAAAGAAAGTTAAAAGCATAAAAAAACCACAATGAATGAAAATGATAAAATGCAAAAGATGGTTGGGACATTTGATTAGCACATGAGAAAAATCCTAGCATGAGCTCTACCCCCTCATTAGCCATCACCCAGTTCTTGGAGCACGTGATGCTCCATCTATAAAAGGAACCCTTGTATTGTCCCAACCCTGATGAGCGACAAGCTAAATCATCATTAAGAGGTATTAAATGCTAAACTCAAAAAGCAAGCTTTGGATCCTAAGTTATGCACCCAAATCAAAGAAAATTATAAAGAAGTAAAAAGGCACACTAGAGGGGTGGAAAAAGTAGGTCAAGGAAAGGGGAAACACATGCCTCCACAATAGCTCCTTCCTTACATCTATACACTCTATACACTTGGAATCAGTTTTTCAAGAATCATCCCCCCCCCACCACAGCTCAGAGTTCGGAACCGTGAACTATGCATATCCGTGCCTGAACTGTAGATGGAACCGTGAACCCAAAATTTGGAACCATGCTTCACATGAAAAATCATACTTTCGTGCACGATTCCGCAAGTCGAACTGGGATTTGGAATGGAGCAGGCACATTTATGCAGGGGGGCTTTTTTATTCTTTTTATTTTCCTCAACTCTGGCTTAAGTGGAACCTAGGGTGAGTTACGCGAGAGTTAATGGAAAGGGAGAATGAGGTTAAAGGCTTCTTCCCCCTCTCTTTTCCTCATTCTTAGTAGATATATTTAGAGTTCACTATTTTTTGTCATAATCTATAGAGGATAGATTAATCATTAGTGTCTTAGACTTTAGTGTTGTGAATTTGAACTTTTCAATCTTCCTAGTTCAGAGTGCAGGTGGTGGTGGCCAAGTGACCTAGTTTGTAAACATCACTATTTGGTCATGTTTACAGTTGTTAACTTGCTAGATAAGTTATTTGAATGTTTTATCTTCTAATGGTCTACTTTATATTATATGCCTACAAATTTGATACTATCTACCTTCTACTATCTATGATATGCTTAAAAATTTGATGTTTGTTTGTAATTGCTAGAATCTAGATGGTTGTTGCTCAAATAATTAGTCATCAATGTACTATAGATGCCATATCTATCTTGATTTATGTACAAATATGCATGTTTTTGTATCTTCTGCAACTAATTTGGTACTTTGGATGTGTTTTTTGAATATAAATGCAAAATAATATAAAATAATATATATAAATGCTCCTAAGATGCTTTGCTTCCGAAGATTTTTGGAAAATCACACTTCTAACGCTTCGCTTCCAAAAAATGTCTCTACTTCGTCCCTACTTTGAGTAACATTGCTTGGGATGTTGGACCATCATTAGTTGGTCACATGGCTATGGCACTCTACCCTGAAGTCATTCCCACTCCACTGCCACTATTTTCACATGCACCTATGGATTGACAAGGGCCTGCCACTTCTCCTTGGGGGCTAGAAACACCTAATAGGATTATCCATCTAACCATCGCTAACATAAGAAGGTAACTTTTTTATAGGACTCGATCTAGTTAGACAATTGAAAGTGAGTTTTCTGTGAAGTATTATTATGCCCCCAGCGTTTGGTATGGTCCACTATGATGCCTCTATGGTTATTGTACCTACTGATTAAAGATTTCATTTTATCTTGAGAGGGTTTTGTCAAGTGATTTCATCACGGCAATAGAAACCTCTTGAGATGATTTCCCTCCTTTCTCAAGCGCATACAAAAGTTGTTTCACCCATTCCATAGATAGGATATGACCTTGATGATGTAGTACTGCCTATCCAAAGCAAAGCACTAGGCTACTTGATAATCCCACATGATGCTTGACACGGCGAGGTACCCCCAAATGTTGAAACATTGAGCTCATTAAGCTTGGTTTTGGAGATATTGATGATATTCCTAACGAACCCAGGACACCCCCAAGCTGGCCTTGACACTATTTAATGGGCATTGCTTGTTCCAAAGCCTGGATGATGATAGTTATCCTTGAGTTGACAAGGGAGGGCTTACAAATCACTTATTAACTCCTATGCTTGAGTAGGAGAGTATCACGTCGCCCCTCTTTCCCTTTAAAGGGTGACGTTGGGCACAATGGCGATGATTTTTAGGTATGGAGGCACTTTGGAGGCGTGACTGTAATGTAGGTGCCACATCTTGGAGTATCGAGCATTCATTAGCCCACATAACACTTGTGGCATTTATAGCTCATTTAGAGGATGACAGTTGAGAAGGTCTCTCTCCCACACTTGTGGCATTTATAGCTCATTTAGAGGATGACAGTTGAGGAGGTCTCTCTCCCACACTTGTGGGCATTTATGGTACCTGTTGTTATGTTTTTGAGCTATGAGGTTGGTTTGTGTAGAGAAATCTAGGGGCAACTAGATTAGGTGATTTCTCTTACTTTGATAACTACTTGAGATGTATTTTTACTTAACTTGATTAGCTTCTACTTGATTATTGTTATGTTCTTATCATCAAACAGCTACCAAACTATGAAGATCAAATAGACAAGAGAACACAAAATGTAGGTTGCAAGCCAAGGCCAAAACCTCTCTTCGTGAGAGGAAAAACCACGAGAATTCTTCTCTTCTTATAGAATGTTCAGATGACGAATTCCAATACCTAAGACCCTTGTCAAAGACCCCTCCAAAACCAAGCCAAACTTCTCCTTCTTGATGAAATTTTCTAGCTACTTTGACCTAGCAGCTTCCAGCAATTTCGACCCAGCAACTTCCAAAAATTTCGACCCAGCAATTTTGGCCTAGCAGCAACTTTGACATCCCAATGACTTTGACTTCCTTAGCAACTTCTATAATTTCGGTCTAGCGACTACTTTAGAAACCCTAACAAGAGAGAGAAAGAGGTCCAAAACTTTGATCTTACTTTGTTTCGTTCTTTTCCTTGATCTTCGTTCTTCTCCAGCTTCTTTCTTGAGGAGATCGAACTTGATTTCTTGCTTGAATGTCTATCTCTAAATGAAGTCAAGGTTTCCTTATATATAGGCTTCTTAGGAGGTCGAATTGTTGCCCATGAGGCCGACTTGATCCTTCTTGTAGGTCGACTTGTTTGACAAGGTCTTGGAGAGTCTTCATGACATTTTTGACTTTACAAAAAATTTCTTTACAAGATACAACATTCCTAAAGGGGTCTTACATGTATGACAATGACTTTCTTGACTTCATAACTCTATGACAAACCTAGAAGCACTGAATGGGTGTTTGACCTATAAATAAATTTATCTTGAGCATGAAACCCACGCATCAAGAATGACAATAATAAATTTATTTTCTCTTTAATATCAAATATATAAAATCATGATTACAATAGGCACTATGAAGACTGAACCTAGTTACACATTTCAACACTCCCTCTTAACTAGGGAGGTATTCATAATCCATACACAGTACTTGGACATTTTCATAATAAGGGTCGGATTGGTAAGCCATCTCATAAGCTATTTTTTCAACTTATATCAATGCATCTCATAATATTAACCAACATTGTCACATAGCAAGGCCTTGACTAACAGCTTTATCTCTCCACAAGATTAGAGCACAATGTTGAGGAGACCAATGATTCATAAACACTTTCATCATTGTCTCTCAAGGCACATACCCTATCTGAATGTTCACAAGGTATGTCATTTTAAGACCATTCCTGTCTTGGAATAACACATCCTCAAGGAATTTCCCCTTCGACTACTCTTGTCTATTGGATGCCCTACCACATTCTCAAAAAGTATCGAAATCAATCACAAATGCTTGCCCAATCCTCCATTTTTTCTTCATAACATGAAGACAAGAATGATGTGTCTATCTCTCCTCTCAACTGGGGAGGATCTACACATTCCTATAAAATGAATATTCCCAAGCTCCCTTTTAATAAGGGACTTGCCCAAGCTCCCTCGCAACTAGGGACTTGTTTCCAATAGCAGTGATCTTCTCTTGTTGTCCTTCTTGAGTTTGGGACAATTCCTTTTAAAGAGCCCATATTCATTACACTCATAGCATTGTATCTTTGACATCGATCTTCTTTTCCTAAGGATCAAACTTTCTAGACTTTCCTTTTCTCCTGGTCATGGTAGCATATGCTTGAACTTGTTCATTTAATCCAACATCGCTCTTTTCCTTCAACCAAGTTTCTTCAATGAATGGAGTGGCTTCTTTCTTTCCATAGATACTCGATACAAAGTTGCCCCATTCATCAAGTAGTACATTGAGCACCACTGTGGTCATCTCTTTATCAGACATTATTTCTCCTAGTTCTTGTAGTTGATCTCTTATTTGTGATACCCTCATAAGGTATGAGGCTACCCTTCTTCCTTTGATACCTTCATCTTGTATAATTCGGTTCTCAATGATATAACTTCTCCTACAGTGCTTATGAAAAACAATTCTACCAACTTTTCATAGATACCTTTTGATTTCTCCAACTTTGCTACATAAGGGATGAGGGAATCCTTGATTGATTCTATGACGATTCCTTATTTCCCCTTTCATATACTTCGATAGTGCTTGAGCTTTCTCTTGAGATGGTTTGGAGATTGAACCCTTAACATATTCAATAACTTCATTCTCTATAATTATCAAATTTATCCTCATTTCCATGCAAGGAAATTTGGTACCCAACCAGTTTGTTGCTTTCCTTGCAGAATGAAGTCATGTTGATAATAGATTCAAACATAAATATAAAGATACTTACTTGTCAAATGAAGATGCTTCTTTATTGATGTTATCTTCAACTTGATGCCTTCTTGATGATGATGACAACTGAAGATGCCTTCTTGAAGATGATTGCTTCCTTTATGACGTCTTCCTTCTATAAAGATGACAATAATTTTTTTCTAGATGATGTGCTTGAGATGTGATACTTTCTTCAAAGAGAGGGAGATCACCTTGATTTCTTTGATGATGATGGCAATACTTCTTCTTGCTTTCTTTGGACGTAGAAATGTAGAATATGGAGACTGCAAAATGCTTCAAAAGTGTAGTCCTTCTTTCTTTGAGTGGAGGTAGGGTCCTTGAGGTCTTCTTTTCCTTGTGATGATGTGAACCTTGAGATGAGTACTCCCCTTTGGAACTTCTTAGTCCTCCTTAATGATTTCCTTGTACTCGACCCTTATGCATTCTTCTTCAATGATGTGATCTTCAAGTTGCATCTTCTTGTTGTTGTAGTCACCTTAGCTCTGATACCATGTTGAAAAATTTAGGTGCAGCGAAATTAGGTGATTTCTCTTACTTTGATAACTGCTTGTAATGTATTTTTACTTGACTTGATTAGCTTCTACTTGATTATTATTATGTTCTTATCTTCAAACAATGACCAAACTATGAAGATCAAATAGACAAGAGAACACAAAATGTAGGTTGCAAGCCAGGGCCAAAACCTCTCCTCTTGAGTGGAAAAACCGCAAGAATTCTTCTCTTCTTATAGAATGTTCAGATGTTGAATTCTAAGACCTAAGACCCTTGTCAAAGACCCCTCCAGGGCCAAGTCAAACTTATCCTTCTTAATGAACTTTTCCAGCTACTTTGACCTAGCAACTTCCAGCAATTTTGACCCAGCAATTTCCAACAATTTCGACTCAACAACTTCGACCCAGCAACTTCCAATAACTTCGACCCAACAACTGCCAGCAACTTCCAACAACTTCGACCTTCTAGCAATTTTGACCTAGCAACAACTTCGACTTCCCAACAACTTCGACTTCCTCAACAACTTTCGTAATTTCGCTCTGGCAGCTACTTTAGAAACCCTAACAAGAGAGAGAAAGAGGTCCAAGACTTCGATCTTTCTTTTCTTCCTTCTTTCTTGAGGAGATCAAACTTGCTTTCTTGCATGAATGTCTGTCTCTAAATGAAGTCGAGGTTCCCTTATATACAAGCTTTTTAGGAGGTCGAATTGCATCCCATGAGGCCGACTTGATCCTTCTTGTAGGCCAACTTGTTTGACAAGGTCTTGGAGGGTCTTTATGACACCTTTGACTTTACAAAAATTTTCTTTACAAGATACAACATTCCCAAAGGAGTCTTACATGTATGACAATGACTTTTTGACTTCATAACTCTATGACAAACCTAGAAGCACTCAATGGGTGCTTGACCTATAAATAAATTTATCTTGAGCATGAAACCCATGACAATAATAAATTTATTTTCTCTTTAATATCAAATAAATAAAATCATGATTACAATAGACATTATGAAGATTGAACCTAGTTACACATTGTTACACATTTCAACAACTTGTAACCTTTATTGTGTGGAACACTCAAGGTAAACTTGTAATTTGGGCTTTACTTGTATTTTTAGTCAAAAATGAGGGAGTTAGGTCACATAAAAATTGAGACTTATTCACTCATTTCATTTCATCATCACATATTACATTCTTTCCCTCTCTAAGAGAGTGTGAGGTAGTCTTTTTCACTACTATGGACAAGATGTGATCTTTTGGTGATGCAACTTTCTTGAGGATTCAATTTTTTCATAGAGATGTTATTCTAGGATTGAAAGAAGTTACTTTGTGGAGAATTTTGTAAGTTTAATGTCTTATCATTGATAATTTGCATGTTAAATATATTTAGTAGGGTTTCTCTTGTGCCATGACTAAATGCTTAATTATTGCTGGCATCTTGCTACATTATTATATGTAAATTTGTTTTCTTAAAATCCTATAGGGAAACTCTAAATGTGCAGCCCCTATATTTAATTTCTCCCCTCACAAGAATAATAGTCAAGGTTCTGAAAGTGGATGCCCTAACCATCCCCCTTTACTCCATCAAGGTTTGTCCCTTGAAGTTTAACCCTAAAAGACTCCATGAAACCCTTGTAGGATAAAGAACTAATCGTTAGTGTGTTGATCATCCATAAACCTAAGTTGCACTAAAACGGATACAGATACAGGGTTTGAAACATATCCAGCAAATTTTCAAAAAATCTAGATACGATACTGCAAGGAAACGGCATATATATATATATATATATATATCATAAAATAAATATTTCGTATTATCATTCATCTTTTAGTCTTTAGAATCTAGATTCTATATTTAAAAATATAATCATCATCATGAATTCAACATAAACAAACCATCATCGTCAATTCAGTATAAACATTGCCATCATCATCATCAATGATTATTATAACATTCAAGTTGGCACCTTTGATTAAAATGTCAATACCCACTCACAGTTTAAAGGAATATGAGATTGTTTTTAGAGTCACATCATACTTCATGAAATAATATATTTTTCTAATGAATTTGACAGCACTAACACAGAGGCAACATGGTGAATTTGACTTTGTAAATAGTATGTTGCACAGTAGCTTGGTCTAGACTCCAAAGGAGTCATGACATAGAAATATTGTTTAGGATCACCAAATATAAGGTAAATTTAATCATTGTAAATACAATGTCTACACCTTATAAATTGGATTGTATTCCAGTAGCTACAACAAGAGATGCTCTGAAATTCATAGAAAGAAGTAAGCTGGATTTATTTATTCACAACCTAAGATCATATAACCAAGAATCAAGATGTCACAATTTGAGCAATTAAGTATTGTGAAGTATGATACTAGTTAAGAAATGCTGAGAAATTTAACCTAATGCAAAGAAACTGCTTCCACTAGCCAACTTTGTGGGTAACAATTTTCCTTCTTGATTTCATAGATACCTTATGAGTTTCCATTCCAAATTCCAGGTTTCCATCCTGTAGATCTGGCATTGTTGAAAACTTGTTGGCAAATACTTCTATCATGTCATGAATCCTTTTTCAAGATAAATGTTCACTTTCAGATGAGCTGTAAACAGTGGATATAAGGTCTGCAAAGAATTCAGCTGCATTTATATGCTCTGGACAAACAAACCTGGAGTATATTCTTGCAATCAAGTGTCTAGAACATTGGAAACCTGGAAACCTGGAAACTTGGAAATGTATCTATATTTTCTGGAAACGTTTCCAATTTTTTTAGAAACAGATCAAATTTTCTTGAAACTCCTTTGAAACGTTTCTGATCTCAGGTTGGCCATTTCCGAAAAAGTGAAACATGGCGGAAATGTTTCCATGTCGTTTCCAAGTCGTTTAATACGTGTTTCTGTATCTGAAACGCCGAACGACGTTTCTAGGAGTTGGGGGCAACGTTTCCGATAACTAAGCCATAAACTTTCTTAAATTTCATCTTCCTTCTCCCTCTCCGAGATGTCTAGACTCTGGGGTAGTCGTTATGGTTTCTAGGGTAGATAGATTTTTGTATAAAAGTGAATTTTAAGTGGATGTTTGTGGCTCATAAACAAGGAGTTGCATCTATAAATTGTGTAAACGCAAAATCTAGCATAGTGAATGGTTGATACCTTCTTATTAGGGCTTATGTCACCTTTTTTTTGTTTATGCATACCTAACAGTCGTAGGAATACATTTCCTAGCCTAATCCTAAATTCTATCGGAAATGGTCTCTTGATGTATATCATTTGAAGATCTTTTCCTAAGCTGCTATATGAACACGTTATCATTACTTAATATCTAAATCCTAACTTATAGCAGCCTCATTCTTGGTCTAGGCACCAGTGATGCAAACATCCTGATTTTATCATGATAAAATTACAGAATTGCAATTTTTTGGCCTAACCGATGTTTGTCGATTTTTACCAATATTTTGGTGGTATCTTATTTTTGCCGATGTTTACTGATTTTTACCAATATTTTCCCAATTTTACAATATTTTGGTTTTCCAGACCCTTGCCAATTTTATCCTGATGCTGATGTTTGCAACATTGCTAAGCATAGAGTATTTAAACCCTAGCACAGAGCATCTAGGCCATCCTAGGCCTTGCCAGTACTTTACCCAATATTTTGACCTCTCATTCATCACCTTGAGCCATAGAATTAGAAGTATCCTTAAGGTGATCCAAGGAACCATCCCTTGTTGTTGATTACCACTAAATAGCAGGAGAAAGGCAGCTGAGGCGACAGTGGCAACCCTTTCTCTTGTTGCCATAACGTCTGGCCCCGCCCAATGAGACTTTGCACCAGACCTGCTAGATTTTTCAGCAACAATGCTTACTGTACAAAGTTTTCCCTTGCCAGGCACCAGAATGTGATCAGAGGTGGCACTAAAGTATTCCTTATCATTAGATCTGAAAATTTATGCTTCCCATTCTGATGGTGTTTCTTATTTCTTGTAACATAGGTTGGTACCACCTGTTTATTTTCAGAGAGAATGCTATCTTGAATTCTGTATAGTGATCTAATGATACTTCTGATGCAACTTTTTAGATTGATGTCTAATATAAGAAGCATGCTATTCAAAAACAAAATCTTTGATTCAGAAAGGCAGAGACTTAATTTATTACTAGGGAATCCCACAACACTAACAAAATATTAGGGCCGGAAGACTTGCCATGAGAAAAGGTCTCTCCCACTGTATTGAGCTTCAGCTCATGAAGGAATGTGGAATCGTGGATGCTCAAATCACCTATCAATCAGCAGTGGGTATGCTTACCTCTGGCATCAAGAATAATCACCAACAGTGGATTTGCAGTTATGTTTTTGGCACAAACAAATAAAAAGACCAGAAATATTTTTAATTATTCTTGTTCCTTGTCATCAAACCTGAGAATTTATGCTCCATTTATTTTGGGAGAGAATGCTATCTTGGATTCCAAATTGCAATCTAAGAATACTTCTCATGGAACTTTTCTAATATGATGTCTAACATAAGAAGCATGTTATTTAAGATAAAAAAGTAATGTTTGAGGGAAGCAAACACTATTTCTATTACTAAAGTATGAGTACCTGCCATAGGAAAAAGGACTCTCCCACTGTATCAAGGTTCAGTTCATGAAGGAAAGTGAATGCCCAAATCCCCCTATCGAATAACAGTGGGTGTGCTTACCTCTGGTATCGATCACACTCACCAAGAGTGAATTTTCAGTTATGTATTGGGCACCAAATAAATAAAAGGATTTCAAATCTTTGTCTACAGATGTGAGCTTCATATAAAATCAGATGAATTGCTGACAGCCTGACAAGAATCACTCAGTAGTGGCCCAGGAACCATATGCAAGTTTTATATTTTCTTGGATATGTGTTACTGATACCTGCAAGGATATTTATAGAGAATAGATGAGTTATTCCCTACAACGTGAACATTGCAGCATCAATAAGATCGAAAGGTTGCAAAATAGCCATAGAAAGCTCACTCTACTTTTCTACATGCTTTTGCACTTGACATAGAGTTGTTTCCCAGTACCAACCATGCAAACCTTTTCGTAAGAATGCACTAATTTTCAATCCGGATCTACTGATTTGCATCTTTTCTATGACTCACATTCACAGTGTGGCTGCCAGTAACCTTATCTGGACAGTGCATATCCAATTGTCCTTGCTGAAACGTGTGAAGACTTCCTAAGCACTGCAGCAGCCTCTATGGATCCCGTATAATTGTTAAGTTGTTGAAGCTGCAATCTACCCCTCTTTATAAAAAAATTATAATGCACTTTTGCTGCTCCAGCACTTGCAGAGATTCCTCAGGATACCTGTGGCTATATCTATGCAAAATTATAAGGATAGACTTGTGGTCAAAAAGACATGTTCAGAGAGAAATATGAAGTACTTGAATGCCTTTGGGGAAGAATGAACCAGCTTCCTAGGTAGCTCACAGTCACTTTTATTCAAATGCTTTAAAGAAATTACCTTTTGCCACAACAGATTCCCTCTTGACAATAACATCTCTAATTTTGTATTTTTGTAAAAACCTTATTGGAAAATTCGTAAGTATCTTAATAATACCATTGTTATGACAACAGCATCAGCCTCACGACCTTGAAAACTGTCCACGCTTGCAACCTGGATGCCTGCGGCCTCTGGTATTTGATCAAGCCGTTCACGCAAGAGCTGGACCTGAGCTATATAAGGGGACTGCACAGCAATGTTCATGGGCATCACTCCTGCATGAAATTTTTGAAATCATAGCATTTCAGAACATGTGCATGGACAAAATAACCATGCAAAGTATGCAGTTGCCTATATAGACAGCGACATGAATGGCATACAACTCTAAGCCACTAAACCTAGTATCCTAATCATTTCATTTTTTGCATTGGAAAATTTAAACCCACAGAAAATAATGTAATTGAAGCAGAGAAGAACCCATGTCTTAATAATCCAATGGAGTGGATTCTTTTGTTAGAAATGCCGAAACCATATGCAAAAAGATGATCACATCAATCTATAGGAGAAACAAAATGTTTACAACTAATGCATTGTGGCATTGCCTCAATGAGATTTGCAATTTTTGTTTGTGAATCTGCATGTATGCATAACATCTTGTATGTCAATGGGTAAATCTGAACTGTTAGTTATTCTTAACGCTAAAACTAATCGAAGACCAATTTCCATATGCCTATATAATATAACGACAGAAGAAAACATCCACATCACAATACTCATTGATCCTCGCTTTCAGTTCCCAAACCCTGTATTTTCATTTCTCATGTTCTGAGCAGACTCGGCAGTACTTACCAGCAAAAATAAGAGATCTCACATGATGCACGACAATATCTGCTTCCCCTTCATTATAAAATGAACCTGTGCCTGCAGGATCCAAATGTTCCTCGCAGCCAAGTGACAGACTACCATAAGGCATGCGTGTGTCCAACAAAAGAAGAGGGCACTGAGTTATCCACGTAGCCTGCACAATGAAGTTATTTTATAAGATATAATTAACTATGAACCTTAAGATCTATTGTAAGAATATTGCTAGAGGTTAGATACCACTGAATAAAAAGTCTGAGAAATATAGATTAACACCCTAAAAACAGGCCCACAGGGTGTAGAACAGTCAGCTACAGAGTGTACTGTTGAGGCACTCGTGTGAAGGTTCCCAGTACAAAACCCATAGGTTTAGGCTTTAGCTAACAAAAAAAAAAAGAACACCCCAAAAACAGAGTTGATGTGAAAAAACTGCATACATGCACAAGAGATATATCATATGAAATACGAACTTTATCATCAAATGGAGTCAATGGATACAATGGAGATGATCCCCTTTTATCTCCATAACTGGTATTTGTGCTCCCTACTTGCCCTAACCACTTTATTAATTAATAACAGAAAGTAGTTTGTTGTGGTATTGGTCGATAAGGTGGAACATCAACAAGAGGAGCTCTGAAACCCTAGCCATGGTGGCGACTTGGGGTTTTCAGACTATTTGTGATGGTTGGGCATTGGGCGTTGGGCATTGGTACTACCCCTCGGCATCGAGAGTAGCATTTGAAACTGCTATCACTCTATTGCCTCTGAGTGCTTGATGCTCTGCGCGCGGTGTCCTCCAAGCGACCTCGACTGTCGCCTCTGAACTCTCTCTCGCACTGTGTTTCGCGGCCAATCGACGCATACTCATGCATAACCGCTCCGCTGACCTTGTCGCCGACTATTGCCTCTGACGCTGGACATATTCCACTGCCCTACTCGAAACACCGAACCCAACAGGCTTGTTGTGGCTGACACTTCTGACCGGGTTCTCAGCACTGGCGACAGTTGGGGTTCTTTTGGACCTTTTCAACGGTATTTGTCTTGGGGTTTGATATGGAAGGGGCCCAAGATGAGCAGTTGTTTGACTATTCGGAGGATCCATTCGAAGGTATTGATATTTGGACCCCTTCAAACCAATTATCCACGGGTATGCATGTCTCTCACTCAACATCTCGTCATTGTAGTCTTGCCCCTGTGGACTTCCTTCCTTTGGTGCCCTCCCCCATGCTTTCCTGAATTGGACTCCTTTATGGTCCCGGATCTCTCCACATCATCCTCGACTATTCTCTCGGCCGTTGATTTGGACATTATCAACTCACTGGACCTCTGGCCACCGTCCCCCACATCCCTCGCTTTTCTCGCTCATTCCCTCAACTACCCCCCTCTGTCCTTCTCATTTATCGCGGCTTCCCATCTACCCCCTCACTCCATGTCCCCGCAGTCCTCTCTCCCTGAATACTCCTCTCCCCTACCCTCTTCCATCTTTCCCCCATCGGCTTCTCATCCTCTTGACACTCATCGCTCCTCCGGATTCTTCACCATCCCTCCTCCCAACTCTGCTCTCCTTCCATCCTTTTCTGCCCCCCTCGACGCACTAAGTGTGTCAAAGTTAACAGACGTGCAGACTTCCTCACTCTCGGGGCCGGGGTCCAGATGGTCGACATCATGGGTACTGTTGACAAGGTTCTTGTTGGACGGGTCCGTGGCCGGAATTATGGGGTCAAGCGATTGAATCTGTGGGCTCAAGAGATTTGGGGCAATCTCATACAGGAGATGCCCATCATCCACACATTAACCAAGGGTTGGTTTGCACTCCGCTTCTCTTCCAGAGAACCTACTGATATTATTCTTTCACAGTTTTGGCATATTGAGATGGCTCCGGTCCCACTAAAAAGATGGAATCCCCTCTTCGATCCTAATCGCGAACCTTTGGGCGCTAGCCCCATCTGGGTTTGCCTACCTAGTCTTCCTTATCACTTATAGACTGAACAGATTTTCAAAGACATTAGAAATCTTCTGGGCACCTATTTGGACCATGATCGTTCTTTCATCACCTCGGGCAAAATGGCATATGCCCGCATTCTGGTTCATCTGGACACCAGAGAAGGATTGGAGGAGGCTATCAACATTCAATGTTGCAACTCGACCAGGGAGCAAGTCCTGGACTATGAGGGGGTACCATTCTATTGCCACTGTTGTCACAAAGTTGGGCATGTCTTCAAGGACTGTACCATTTCGAGATTGTCACAGGCTCCCACTAGCAATGGCAGGCAACCTATTGCTCTGGTCTCAGTCTCACTACAGAGAAGGTCTCACTCTGGACTTCCTCGCTCAACTGACTCAATCTCGATGGCGGAACCCTCAGTTGACTCGGATGCACCTTCCAGGAACACTCGTTCCATGTCTGCTGCCATTGCTACTGGACTCCCTCCGATTGCAGGTAATTCCTCCTCCTCTCCTTTTACTTTCCTCTCATTTCTTTCTGCGGCATCTATTTTGTGTTCAGAGCCTCCTCTGGCTGGTTATGTCGCCCCCTCCATCTGTTGCCCTCCATCCTCATCCCCCTTTATTTTCCCCCCACCGCCCCCCACACTACCCAACCTTCTTGCAGTATCCCTTCCGATCCCCTCCCCCCCCTCAATCGTACCCCTCACCATTGTCCCCCCTCCCACATCCTCCGTCCCCTGTACCCCTATTGATCCCGAACCCACTGAATCCTCTTCCTCACATACCTATAACCTTCGTTCCCGTTCTCACCCACCGAAGGGCTTGGGTCCCCTCACTGGTCCTCCAGCCACCTCGCACAAACCCTCCCAGGGTCGTCACTAACATATTTCAAAATCTATACACCTTGCCGAACTTGAAGTTGCTTCCGACTCTCAACTCTCTATCGATGGGATTCTTAGTGTAAGACAACCCCCCTTTCTAGTTACCCAATGATTTGCCTATCTTTCAATTGTCGTGCGCTAGCTAGCCCTATGAAGAGACTTGCACTTCGTCGTCTCTTCATCTCTTCTCATGTTGATATCATCTGTCTACAAGAAACTCATGGCGTTGTGGATATGTTTACCCGCACTCTCACCCCCTTATTACCTGGTTGGAAGATTCATATTGTTGATGCTACTCGGCGCTCGGGGGGAATAGCCCTTTGTATCAACCCCCGCTGCATCAATCTTATTAATATTTGGGGAAAGGAGAATGCCCTCGACATGGATGTATTCTCGGAGACCCTTGGACTGCATTTCTCCATTGTTAATGTCTATGGCCCCTGCTCCAATAGACAACACTTTTGGGACTCTTTCATGAATGCATCTGTTATGCGTTCGGAGAACATCATTTTGACTGGGGACCTGAATTTTTCACTTGGGATCTCTTAATCCTGGGGGCCTAATGCGCGTGCGGACACTCTATCAGATTACTTCAGACACCTGCTCTCCACACATCATCTAGTGGATCCCCTTATTACTTCCCCCTCTCCAACTTGGCGCAACGGGCGTATAGAGGAAGATAGGTTGGCTCGAAGACTTGATCGTTTTCTCATCAAAGAAGGGTTACTACAGAATTTTGATTGCTTCAGACAATGGATTGGTTCTGGGGGCATCTCTGATCATTCCCCAATCTATCTGGAGATTACTGGAGCATTTAAAAAGTCGGCATCCCCTTTCAAATTCTGTTCTGTTTGGCTACATGATCCTAACTACATCAATATGGTGAATAACCTTTGGAAGCTCCCTCCGCCCCCACATTTGAATACATCATCCTCCATTTTTGCTCACAGACTTCTTAATATTAAGAAGGGAACTAGCAATTGGGTTAGGGAAAAAAAAAGATCAGAGGATTGTGAATTAGTTGATATTGAACAGCAAATTCATGGATTGGAATCATCAGTTGGAGGCGGGTATACTACAGAAGATAAGTCATTACTCACCTCACTGGAAACCACCCGATTAAAGATCCTACAAGCTAGAAATGAGGAGTGGAGACTAAAAAGTCGTGCCACCTGGATCAATGCTTGGGACGACAATACTAAATTCTTCCATCATTATGCCAATGGTAGAAAGGCCATTAACACCATCTGGGAGCTTGATAATGAGGATGGAACAAAAGCCTCTACTTTTGCTCAACTAGCTCAAAAAGGCATCAACCATTTCAGGGAGATCTACAAAGCCCCCCCTCAACCAACCTTGGCAAAAATCATTAAGGTGGCATCTCTATTCCCCGAGTTTGTCGATGAAGCGACTGAGGATGATCTATAGCAACCTATATCTAGCCTTGAACTTGAATCTGTTCTCAAGTGGTTCAAGAAGGACAAGAGCCCAGGACCGGATGGCTAGGCGGTGGAATTTTATCTAGCATTTTATGATCTTTTGGGTCATGTGTTGAAATTTGGTTACCGGAGGACAGGTGGTTCCCTAAGGCTTTGATTTTTGGCCTAGGGAAAAGTTTCCAAAAGAATTTAATTTTTCTCCTAAAGTGACTTTATAAAGTTATAAAGTCAAATCTAATTTAAAAGTGACTTTAAGTGATAAAGTTACTAAAGTCTAATTTTAAAGTGACTTTAATAAAGTCAATGTAAAATTAGAAAGCAAAAGTGACTTTGGAAATAAATGACTAAGTGGGTCTTTATTAAAGTGGGGTGAATTAAAAAATAGAAAGTGAGATTTAAATGAGCATTTAATCTCGGCCCTAGATCTCAATCTATTTCAGCCATTGGATTTAGGGATTCCCCAAAAGTCACTTAGGGTTAGGTTAAAGGAGGGAAAGGAGGAAAAGGTCATTCATTCTTTCATGAGCAGATTGAGAGAGGAGGAGAGAAAGCTGAAGAGTAATTTCTGAGTAGAGGGAGAGCAGTAAAGACAGCACAGTAAATCCGTACGGCAAGAGGGCACACTTCCCAAGGCTGAAAATCCGTACAGCAGAGTTTCATTGGCACATTAACCGAGGCAGAAAATCCATACAGCAGTTTGCACGATTTTCGAGAGAGGGGCAGCACTGTTTTTTAGGAGCAGGAACAACAGCAAGGAGCATGGTTTTCGAGGCAGATTTTCTGGGCACGAAAATCGAGAAAGGGGGCTGTTGTCCTATCCGTACGGAATCTGTACAGTCTGTACGATCATTCCTGGCACGTTTTTCGAGGCAGAAGACAACATTTAATGCTGTAATTTCTCTGTAAAATTTCTGCTTGCTGTTTGGCACGGTTTTCAATGTGGAGGGTGGCACGAAAATCGAGATAAGTGATTTTTGTGTTTGCTGTAATTTTCTGTGTATTACTGCTCACTGTAAAAGCATTTTTCAGAAATAAAAGAGAAGCTTTCAGATTGGTTTTCCCCAAGAGTTGTAGGGGGTTTTTCCAGAGTCATGTTGACCAAAAATATCAGTGTTTAAATGTGTTGAATGGTTGTTTTGAGCTTGCTGATTTTTATTTCTGCATTTTCCAGCATTCTGTAAATTTTCCAGAATTTGTGTTTTCAGCAAAAATTTATTTTCCAGTTTGTTGAATGTAAGGATATGGGAAAGGGCATTTAACTAATTGGAGAAATAAGGTGAAACTGAAAACCGGGGTGAGAAACAAGAAATTTCTACATGGTATCAGAGCTTGAGTGCTGAAAGTGCAGTTTGGGACAGCAAAGAGAAAAATACAGCCTGCTAATTTTTCACTCAGAAAATTCCAACAAGCTGATTTTTCACAAACAAAATTTTTATCTTTACTACAGCAGTGCTATTTTTCAGTTTTAGGACAGCAGGATGTCATTGGGATTGAGGGTGGAGGATAGGTTGGATGGGCATACCAATTACAGCGTTTGGAAGGAGAGAATGCAGAGTATCTTTGAGGAGGCAGAAGTCTGGGATATCATGGTTCATACCACACAGCAGCCTGTTAATGTGCCTACTGATGCTACTCAGTTCGCAGCATATAATAGAAAGAACAACAAGGGTAAGAGACTGATTCTAGACAGAATCAAGACCATTGCATTCCTCATGTGAGAGGAAAGAGAAATGCTCATGAGATGTGGACAGCATTGTCCAATCTCTACCAGAGTACCAATGAGAACCGGAAAATGGTCCTGAAGGAGAAGCTGAAGACCATTAAGATGGGTAAGACTGATAGTGCAGTTGGATATCTCACAAAGATTACTAATGTGAGAGATGAGTTGGCAGCGATTGGAGAGGTCATTCCACCCACTGAGTTGGTGCGGATTGCAGTGAATGGCCTCCCCCGTTCATGGATGAACTTTGCTGATGGGGTTTGTGCACGTGAGACCCTTCCCACATGGGAGAGGGTTTGGGATGATTGCATTCAGACAGAGATCAGGAAAGGTCAGCTTGGGGCAGCCAAGCCAGTTGAGCAGGATGAGGATGTAGCACTGTTGGCAGGACGCAAGAAAGGCAAAGGGAAGAAGCAGGCTTCCACAAGCAATGGTGGGGGCAAAGGTAAAGGTAAAGGTAAACAGGATAACTCACAGAAGGACTATTCCAAAGTGAAGTGTTGGAATTGTCAGAAGATGGGACACTATGCAGTTGTGTGTCCGGAGAAGAAGAAGAAGAAGGGGAAGAACCAGAGTATGGCAGCTTCAGCAGAGGTTGAGGACTTTGCAGATCGCTTTGATCGGGAGTTTGGGTTCATTGCGTGTGAGTCTTCTAGTGCAGGATTACCTGCCACACAGGTTCAGAGGGAGCATGCATTTCCCTCGATTAGCGGAGCATCTTCGGGTATATGGTATGTGGACAGTGGGGCTTCACGTCACATGACAGGAGTCCGTGAGTACTTCTCAGAGCTTTCAGAGAGTGGCACTGATGTAGAGGTAGTACTCGGTGATGACAGAGTTGTTAGAGCAGTCGGTGTGGGAACATTGACATTTCAGAGGGAGTCCAAACCTCCCTTGAAGGTGTCAGATGTTCTTTATGTGCCGGGGATGAGGAAGAACCTCATATCCGTCTCAGCTTTGGAGGACAGAGGATATGAGATACTATTCAGGGGAGGACAGGTGTTGATGTATCCCAGGGGCACTCCAGCTGATTCAACTAGAGTGATAGGTGTACGCCATGCAAAGGTGTACAAGTTTGCATTTCAGTCCCTTTTGGCATTGAGCAGCAGTACCGACAGCAGAGCTAGCAGTTCTGAGCAGTGTGAGATTTGGCACCGCAGGATGGGGCACATGCATCATGGAGCCTTGAGGACTTTGCGGGAGATCACTACAGGTGTGCCAGATTTCAGTACCGATCACTTTGATACTTGCAGAGGATGTGCGATGGGCAAGTTTGCCAAATCCCCTTTTCCCAGCAGTGACAGCAGAGCGACTGGGATACTTGATTTGATTCATTTCGATGTGAGCGGTCAGATGTCTCATGTTTCCTTGAGTGGATATGAGTACTATGTTTTATTCATTGATGATCACTCCAGGAGAACTTGGATTTATTTCTTGAAGACCAAGAGTGAGGTCTTCAAGCGGTTTCAGGAGTTCAGAGCTCTTGTGGAGACACAGACAGGTCAGAAGATCAAGTCCCTGAGGTCGGACATTGGAGGAGAGTACACCCTTGGAGAGTTTGTTGACTATTGTGCGGAGGCAGGCATTAGGAGGGAGTTCATTGTTCCTTACAACCCCCAGCAAAACGGGGTTGCGGAGAGGAAGAACAGATCCATCGGAGGGGCTGCCAAAGCCATGTTACATGATCAGGGGTTGCCATTGTTTTTGTGGGCAGAGGCCTGCAACACTGCTGTTTATTTGCAGAACAGGACTCTGCATCATGCCTTGGGGCATATGACTCCGGAGGAGGCTTTTTCTGGGAAGAAGCTTGATATTGGTCATCTTCGTATCTTTGGGTGTATCACATACTCCTACATACCCAAGGAGAAGAGGACCAAACTAGAAGCCACCGCAGAGAAGGGTATCTTTGTGGGCTACAGTGAGACCTCAAAGGCCTTTCGGATTTACATTCCTGCACAAAGGAAAGTTGTTGTCAGGCGAGATGTGAAGTTCGAGGAGGATAGGGCCTTTAGGAGGTCACGGGAGTTAGAGTATCTGGATCGGCCAGACCCTCAGCAGCAGCTGAGTCAGTCACAGGGATCCAGTGGGCAGAGATCAGGAGGATCCAAAGGTACATCTATGACGATGTCAGGTCCGTCAGTGAACAGTGGCTCACAGAGTCAGAGGGGTGGTGCTTGGGGCAGCATGCAGAGCAGTCCACAGAACAGTTCACTAGGGAGTCCACTGATGGACAGTTCACACGGTACCTCAGCTTCTACAGGTTCAGGTGCAGGCAGGAGGACAGCAGACAAACAGTCAGGAATTCAGGCTCCTGATGATGATGAGGAGGAGTTTCATTCTCCAATGGGAGAAGTATGCTCAGGGAAGAGGAAGCCCAAGTGGCTTCACGACACCTTGAGAGAGGCCACATCTGTTGCTGGGACTAAGAGGCTGGTCAGAGAGAGCAGACCACCTGAGAGGTTTTGTAGCTATATGGCAATGGCTACCAGCATCATTGACTCTGAGCCTTCTAGCTACGAGGAGGTAGCTAGCCAGCAGGTCTGGAGAGAGGCCATGCAGGAGGAGTATTCTTCTATCATGAAGAATGATGTTTGGGAGGTGGTGCCGAGGCCTGAGGGAAAATCCGTGGTTACTTCCAGATGGCTTTACAAGGTAAAGCATGCTGCAGATGGCAGCATTGAGAAATTCAAAGCGAGGTTTGTGGCTAGAGGGTTCTCCCAGGTAGAGGGAGTTGATTATGAGGAGACCTTCGCTCCCGTGGCTCGATATACTTCGATCCGCTCCATTATATCGATAGCAGCAGAGATGGGTTGGAAGATCCACCAGATGGATGTGAAGACCTAATTTCTCAATGGCTTCATATAGGAGGAGGTGTACATTGAGCAGCCACAGGGCTTTGAGGTGCATGGGAAGGAGTCCCATGTGTGCAGACTGAAGAAGGCCCTTTATGGCCTGAAGCAAGCTCCCAGAGCTTGGTACTCCAGGATAGATACATACTTGCAGGAGATGGGTTTCACAAAGAGTGAGGCAGATCCGAACCTTTACTATATTGTGATAGGTAAGGAGCTTCTCATTCTGGTGCTGTATGTGGATGACTTAGTCATTACAGGTGCAGAGAGACTCATAGAGCATTGCAAGAGAGATCTTGCGGCGGAGTTTGAGATGAAGGACATCGACTTGATGCATTACTTTTTGGGTTTGGAGGTGTGGCAGGAGGAGGGGCATTTCTTCCTGGGGCAGGGGAAGTATATTGTGGATATCCTTGGCAGATTCCACATGAAGGATTGTAAACCCATGTCGACACCGATGATCACCAACTGGAAGAAGCTCCATGCTTCGGATTCCGAGTTGGTGGATCCCACATTGTACAGACAGCTGATTGGTTCCTTGATGTATTTGGTCAACACTAGACCAGATATTTGTTTTGCAGTCAACACGATGAGTCAGTTTATGTGTGAGCCTAGGAAGGTTCACTAGGTGACTGCAAAACACATTTTGCGATACTTGCAGGGGACAGTGGATTATGGTTTGGACTACAGGCAGGGGGATGGAGTGAGATTGGCAGGTTACACTGATTCTGATTGGGCAGGTTGTGCTTCTGATAGGAAGAGCACTTCAGGGTGCTGTTTTGGGTTGGGTTCGGCGGTGGTGTCATGGTTCAGCTGGAAGCAGCGGTCAGTAGCATTGAGTTCAGCGGAAGCAGAGTATATGGCAGCCAGTCTAGCTAGTTGTGAGGCCATCTGGCTTCGCAAGATGTTGTTTGGCTTATTTGGTCAGCCGTTGAGACCTTCGGTGATTTACTGTGATAATCAGAGTTGCATTAAACTCACGGAGAATCCAGTATTTCATGACAGGTCAAAGCATATCGGGATCAAATATCACTTCATCAGAGACTATGTTCAGAAAGGAGCTGTAAAGCTTGAGTATATTCCCATTGATGAGCAGGTTGCAGATATTCTTACCAAAGCCTTACCACGGGGCAAGCATGTCTACTTCAGAGACGAGATGGGTGTGGTGAGGAACACCTTCCTCGGTAAGAGGGAGTGTTGAAATTTGGTTACCGGAGGACAGGTGGTTCCCTAAGGCTATGATCTTTGGCCTAGGGAAAAGTGTCCAAAAGAATTTAATTTTTCTCCTAAAGTGACTTTAATAAAGTCAATGTAAAATTAGAAAGGAAAAGTGACTTTGGAAATAAATAACTAAGTGGTTCTTTATTAAAGTGGGGTGAATTAAAAAATAGAAAGTGAGATTTAAATGAGCATTTAATCTCAGCCCTAGATCTCAATCTATTTCAGCCATTGGATTTAGGGATTCCCCAAAAGTCACTTAGGGTTAGGTTAAAGGAGGAAAAGGAGGAAAAGGTCATTCATTCTTTCATGAGCAGATTGAGAGAGGAGGAGAAAGGCCGAAGAGTAATTTAAAGCCGAGAGGGAGAGCGATGCAGCGAGCACAGCAAATCCGTACGGCAAGAGGGCACACTTCCCAAGGCTGAAAATCCATACAGCAGAGTTTCATTGGCACATTAACTGAGGCAGAAAATTCGTACAGCAGTTTTCACGGTTTTCGAGAGAGGGGCAGCACTGTTTTCGAGGAGATGGAACAGCAACAAGGAGCACGGTTTTCGAGGAAAATTTTCTGGGCACGAAAATCGAGGAAAGGGGCTACTGTCCTATCCGTACGAAATCCGTGCAGTCCATACAGTCATTCCTGGCATGTTTTTCGAGGCACCAAAGACAACATTTAATGCTTTAATTTCTTTGTAAAATTTCTGCTTTCTGTTTGGCACGGTTTTCAAGGTGGAGGGTGGTACGAAAATCGAGATAAGTGATTTTTGTGTTTGCTGTAATTTTCTGTGTATTACTGCTCACTATAAAAGCATTTTTCAGAAATAAAAGAGAAGCTTTCAGACTGGTTTTCCCCAAGAGTTCTAGGGGGTTTTTCCAGGGTCACCTTGACCAAAAATTACTGTGTTATCATGTGTTGAATGGATGTTTGTATTTGCTGATTTTTATTTCTGCATTTTCCAGCGTTCTGAAAAATTTCCAGAATTTGTGTTTCAGCCAAAAATTTATTTTTCCGGTTTGTTGAATGTAAGGATTGGGAAGGAGCATTTAACTAATTGGAGAAATAGGTGAAGGCGGCAAAATTGGGAAGCAGAAATTTCTACATCTACATCATGAACTCTTGGAAGTTGTGGATGAAACGCGATAATCCAGTCGCATTTATGATGCTTTCAATGCCACTTTTATTGCTCTCATACCCAAAGCTGATCACCCCATATCTTTCAATGATTATCGTCCCATTTCTTTATGTAACTGCATATATAAGATCATGGCCAAGATTCTTGCTAATAGATTGAAACCTATATTATCTACTTATATTTCTCCTGAACAATTTGCTTTTCTTGAAAATTGACAGATCCATGATGCCATTGGCATTGCTCAAGAAAGTCTACACTATAGGCATACTAAGCACATCAAAGGCATGATTCTTAAGATAGACCTGGCAAAAGCCTTTGATCAAGTAAGTTGGCTCTATATTCGCATGTTACTCACCCACCTGGGGTTTCCCTTACAAACTATCAATTGGATCATGTGCAGCATTACTACTGTTTCCTACAGCATTCTTATCAATGAGGCAGTGACCAATTTCTTTCATGCAGAGTGGGGACTTCGTCAAGGATGTCCCCTATCCCCCCTACTGTTCCTATTGGTAATGGAAGGGCTTAGCAGAGGCATTATTGATGAATCTTCTAGAGGCAGATTAAAAGGCATCAAACTATCGAAAAACTGTGTCCTTACTCATCTCTTATTTGTTGACGATATAATTCTCTTCCTTAATGGGACCCTTAGTGACTCCACAGTGATCAAAGCAATATTGAATCTGTTTTGTTCTGCCATAGGTATGCAATACAATAACCATAAATCCACAATGACCTGTCATGGCTGCACACCATATGAAATATATTATGCACAGCAGAGATTCCCCTTCAATCTCATCAGATTTGAAGATGGCTTGAAGTACTTGGGATTCTTTCTGAAACCTGTGAACTATAAAATTGCTGATTAGAATTGGCTCATTACTAAAATTGAAAAAGGGTTGAACAACTGGTGCCATCGCCGGTTGTCTAGAGCTGGTCGACTAACATTGATCAAATCAGTACTGGAGGCCACTCCTGTATATTGGATGTCATTAGCCTGGATCCCAAAAGGCATTCTCCACAAAATTCAAAAAATCTGCAGACGGTTTCTTTGGTTAGGCGCAAAAGAGGGTTATACATTTGCCTAGATTAATTGGTCTCGTATTGCCTTACCTAAGAGATGGGGTGGATGGGGAATCAAAGATCTGTCAACCTTCGCACTTGCATTAGTTGCTAAGCTTGGGTGGACTTTACTGACCGGAAACAACCTATGGACAAGGGTGACAACACAAAAATACATACATCCGCTCTCCCCCACAGACTGGATACGGTCACCTCCGGAATACCACTCACATTCCTCTACTATCTGGCGTGCAATCACTACTGCTATTAGACACATTAAAGATGACCTGACCTAGCAAATTGGCAATGGTCACAAAATCCATATTGGAATTGGTTCATGGGTTGGGTGCGGGAATGCTCATCTTCTCCCACAAGCACTTACTGCATCCCTCAACCAAGCAGGATACAGAACACTCAATCAGATTGCTCTGGAGGAGCGAACAACACTCTTCTCACAAGGGTGGATGGATCATCGGGACTTAAGAATACAACCAAAGTGGACAGCAAATTGGACAGCATATCTAGAAGCTCTGCATGAGACCCGTGTCCGATTGAAGGCTAGCGATGATGAAATCATTTGGACTGTATCAAAATGGGGACGCTACACACCAAAAGAAGGTTATTCCCATTTCTATCGGGGTAACAAACCTAATCTACTCATCCCTTGGTGGCGTCACCTCTGGAAACTCAAAGGCCCAGCCAAAGCTCGAATGCTCATGTGGTGCATTCTCACCGACAAAATCCCCACTGGTGCCAACTTACAGAAGAGAACTTTCTCTGGACCATACTAGTGTGCACTTTGCAAGAAATAGACAGAAGATGCACAACATCTATTCCTAAACTGCACTGCTACTCTCGAACTATGGACTATTGTTCTCTCATCTATCCACACCAATCAGCACTAGACTGGTCTCTCACTTACAGAGGCCTGGGAACAATGGTGGAACACTGCAAATCCCCACAAACTTCAGAATCTACCCATTCTTATCTACTGGAACATTTGGGTGGCACGCAATCGAGCCATTTTTCATGACACCCCACACCATTGGCCCTCATCCGCTGCACATATTCTCTCCATTTATCATTTTATTCCTTATGATCCACCTCCTCCTTGCCCCCACATTATCATTCCCGAGAGCATTGACCACTCACTTCCATGGGCATATTTTGATGGGTCTGCACAGTCTCATGGTTGTGGTGGGCGGTTTATCCTTCATATTTCTATTCATCATTCATTTAAAGTCAAAATTGGACTTGGCCGTGGTACCAATAACTTTGTTGAGTTATCTTGTCTCCTGTACCTGCTTCAGTTTGCCATCTCAAAAGATATACATGCACTTCAAATTTTTGGGGACTCCAAGATTGTCATTGATTGGTTTTCTAATCTATCGACATGTCACACACATACACTACAAAATATATTGGCTGAAACTCTTATGCTCAAAGCACATTTTGATCATATTTCTTGTCAGCACATTTACAGGGAGAGGAACTCCATTTCCGACCTCCTTTCCAAGGAGGCGATGCACCTACTGACTGCTCACATGGAGGTATAGGAACAAAATGATCATGCATACTATCAGTACTTTCACAGACCATTTGTCCCTGCACCTGGGGGGGATGGCCCCCGATAGATAGGACAGCAGAACATTACTCACATTTTTTATTATTGTATATTTTGTATATACCGATCTGACTCCATATGGAGAAGCTTCTTGTATCACATTGTGAACACAAGAACATATAGCAGATGTATTTATTTTCTTGCATGTTTACAGTATTATCTATTTGGCACCTACTAGCTGATATGCATATGCTCATGCATCTACAACATGTAACTCTTATTTATCTTAATAAAAGTTACGATTTTTCCTTGGGAAAAAAAATTAATAACATATCAACAACTTATCACTAACTATTCTTTATTATAGTCACTTATTAACAATATGGCTTTATTATGTTTCTACTTAACAAAGTTGTTATACTCAGACTTGGCAAAGACTCAACTGGTCCTGGAACTCAGCACTCAGCAAAGACTCAACAAGTACAAAAAAGAAAAACTAAAAATATAGAATTTTTTTACACAAAATATATTAGTAACATTTCCAATTCATATAAGTTATAAAACAAAAGTCAGTGCACAAATTCATAAAATCATCTCATAAAACATGATAATACAACATTTGACACTAAACATCTGTCTGCAAAACACTAAACAATTACTTGATATGTGCATGGCACTATCAAGACAGGAATCAAAAGGGTAAGAATGGCGAAGAAAAAAGGAAGAGAAGGTGCAACTATGTAGATATTAGGGATTGTGATGTCTGAAGTTGAACTTACCTCCACAAAAGCACATAGTGAACACTAAAAACACAGCCAGTAATGAACTTGGCCCCCTTTACTCCTTTACACACAGCCAATAATGTTGAACACAACCTTCTTTACTCCTTCAAACGCAGTCAATAATGATGAACAAGGGCTCCTATGATGATGAACTCAGCCTCCTTCACAAACCGCATTACCTCTGCAGCCAGTTGTAATAGAAGCACTCTTCCAACAATGGTGCCTTGATTTCATTGGAGAGTTCAAAGACAACTCTAGCAACAGTCATAAATGGATCTTAATCACTATAGATTATTTCACCAGGTGGGTTAAAGCGATACCCACCAAAAGGAAACCGATGAGCTAGTTATGAGTTTCCTTGAAGAAAAACTTATCACCAGATTCAGGGTGCCTGCTAAGATACTGATAGACACTGCCAAAGCCTTTAGTTCAGCAAAGTTGTCAACCTTCAGTTTTAAATATGGTATTAACTCGTCACATTCATCAAAACTACTATCCCCAAAGTAATGGATTGGTCTAGTCTAGCAACAAAAATTTAATGGACATCATCAAAAAGACAACAAGTAAAAATAAGAGAAAGTGAGAAAGTTGGCTGAAATATGCTCTATTGGCGGATAGGATCATGAAGATTCAACAGGAAAGATTCCATATGAGCTACTGTATGGGATGTGGATGTTACATTGCCTATTCATCTAAAACTCCCAGTATACAAAATTATGCAGTATTTTTACACTGATGCAGAATCCATGCAGAACATAATTTCTCAATTAATAAAATTGGATCAGAATATAAGAAAGGCCTTTGAGTATCTTTTCAAGAGCCAAGAAGCAACCAAGAAGAAATTTGACAAAAAATCTCAACGGTGAGAATTCCAGATAGGAGACTTGGTGTTGATTTGGAATGAGGGTGAGAAATCGAGTTACCATAGTAAGTTTGAAAGTCTTTGGTCTTGTCCTTATCAAATTGTTGAAAATTGCAAGTATCAGCTCGTTCTACCTTGGCCATCTGGATGATGAAAAGTTGTCTTTGCTTGTAAATGGGCGAGTTCTGAAAATGTGCTACCCAGGTAACATATAGAAGCTCTCAGAGGTGTTCCTGAACCTTGGTTAGCTTCACTTTTGCTTGTGTGATTTCCTTTTACTATATTAGTTACTGCATTTTTTACTTAGCTAGATGCTTTTACTTTGATTTTTTTCCATCTCCACCAAGGGATAAGACTCCATGTCCTACTCCCTCTCTAGTATTTTACATCTATTTTGTGAGATTGATTCAGGAGTTACAGGAGGGAGATTATGGAGTTCCCGCAGTTGGAGCCAGTTGTTACTGTTGCCCACCAATATGTGAGGAAACCATAGAGGTATGAAAATCTATTGGTAGTGAAGAGGAAGTGACCAAAAGGAAAGGGAAGTTGAAATAATAGGCTATAGCAGGCGTTTCAGACCTGTAGAAGACAAACGAGCTTCAAGACTGGGCCCTGATCTCAGCATATAAGATTACTTTGACTGGGATGCGCTCACACATGCTTATGAGGGAGCATTGGGGGTACCAATATCTTCTTGGCTCAGAAAATATGATACATCGGCATAAGGAAGCCTGTAGCAGAAGCCTGGGCAGCAATCGATATATTAACCTGTGAAGTATCCCTCAAGTCAGAAGTGGTCAAAACATTCTTGACTAAGTCTTAAACAGCTGACACACACAATTAGGTTGAAGATCACGAAAGCTTGTAGCTTAGTGTATTCTGTTTTAAGACATGCCTGGGATAGGGCTTTGTATGACTTCAAAATGCAGATCCAAAATGATGGTGATGTTTCAGAAGGTGTGCAATGAATATGGCATGGCTGGCTGGTGTGTTTGTACTAGAATGTCTTCATTCAGGTCAAGCACTAACGTATGACAGCTTTAAAGAGGTGCCTGCAAGTGAATCCTGTAGCCATCAGTAAAGAAGGAATACCTCTCCCTCTCTGAGGTCATAAGGAGTATTGCTGCAGATGAAGTGAGGACATCAAGTGCATTATGACTGCAGCACTCAGCAGGAGTACAAAAGAATATAATCTGCCCAACCCCTTTTAAAAGGATTCACTTGTATTACTTGGACCTGTAGCCACATCCAGCATTAGAGCAGTGCGAGTTGGTTGTTAGAAATCCATGCACCCAAGGTCTGGTCTATGATGTAGCTAGGAAACATAAACACACTAGTAGTGCCTAACTTTAAAAAAAATAGCACAACGAATATATCAGCTATTAGATAAATGATAATACACAATAATGTATACCCAAAACTTATTTCTTATTTGTCCATAAACAAGAAAATCACAGGGCTCCCGTACCAGGAATAATGGCCGTTTATATCCCTGTCCAAATGCCAAATACAAAGTCTATCCCTTGACCAAAACCCTAGGGCTGAGGCTTTCTCCTCTAAACCCTCATTGCCCAAATAAATACACCTACAGCATCCAAATCACATAGCTGTAACAACTAAGGCATAAACAGCCTTCATTAAATTCACTCAAATACTGATCACTTTGTTGTAGCTTTCAGCCAGTCCTTTAGCACACTCAGCAGCTTTTCTGACTGCGGCAGCCTCCACAACAGGCTTTGGTCCTCTTGCTATATCTCTGTCGGCCTTCCTGTAGGCCTCAGCTAGTTCCTTCAGCTGCTACAGGCCTTTCTTTGAGCCCTAAGACTGCTCTTTTAACCTTCCTGTCCTTTGCGGTCTCCTTTACCAGCCCTAACACAGGCCTGCTCCCTTAGCACATCAATCTACAGCCTTCTGCCATAAGGCTTACTACATGCCAGTGAGTAACCTAACAGGCCTGCAGCCTGGTTCCTCTTGGTTGTGGCCACACTTAAGTCCTCGGCCCTCCTGTTATCGCTGCGGCCCTGTTTTTCAGCTCTCCAAGACAGGCCTGCTCGGCCTCATTTAACCACATAAATTGACCTCTTTCCTCCTTAGCTGTGGCTTCCTTTGGTTTGCAAAAAAACACAGAAAACTTGGCCTCTTAGCTGTCCTTTGCTCCTGCATCTTCCTACCTTCCTTGGGGCTGCAGCTGGTTCACTTTAAGCTCCTCACAAAAGAAGACTATTCCTTATGCTTCTTGTCCAAAGCCTCTCCATTGAATTGTTTATTTATACTTGTCCTTAGGTCACCTTAGGAAGCCCTTGTGTCCTTCAAGAAACCTCCAACACAAACTTTAATATTAACTTTGAATTTCCTTAGGTTCCAAGCCCACTCCTTTGGGTCCAAAACCCCAAACTCGAGTGCAAATCCCACACACTCACTTTGTGGGCGCTTCTCTCTCTCACAAGCCTAGCACCAAGGTCATGTCAGAGCACCTCCCGAGGCTACCCAATTTAAACACTCTCTCTCTCAGCGAGGGAGGTACTTCCATCCCTTGGAAGTATGTTTCCCACACTGGAACAAAATCATCTTCCACTGTTGCTCTTCAACATTCATGGTAAGCTTCATATCTCGTCATATAAGCAAAACCTGCTGTGAGAACAGAACCCTTCTTGCTACTAGAAGCCTCTCACCTCTTCTTTTCTTGATAGGCCTTTAAGCCAATCCATGGTTCCTCTTGTTAGATATTGAAGTTTCCTTTCTTCTCTCTGACGATACACCCTTCTAGGGTTGTTTACTCTCCCTTTGAATCGGCGAACTCCCTCTGGAACTAGACTCCCTCTAAGTCTCAGAAACCTTCTTCTTTCCTTGGTCAAGAGGCTTTCCCTTTAGCCTGTATAGACCATTCTCTCTGACTCCAAGAACCACTTCAGGGCTAGAGTTAGATACATTGGGCTTGAGCATCACTTTTTCATCCAGAATATGACTTCAAACCCCTTTGCCTCAATTGTTGAGACTGAGAGCATCATGCACCTGAGCTCTAATACCCACAATACATCCTAGACTCGCAGCAATCTTACTGACTCCATCCTAAATGGTATGGTCCATGTTCCTTTGACTACATGCTGATTCTTATCACCAATCTCCACATGTAACTCAAAGTCCCACTTGGTCATGCTCTCACACTGTTAATTTGAGTTAACATGTTCTTTGCTTAAGACAGTGACTTCATTAGCCCATAATTAACTTCATTAATCCAATAGTAATCACATTCACCATTAAGATATGACAGTGACTGATGAAAGAACATTAATGCTAAATGCAGAAGACAAGCCAACAACACAAGGATATGGCACAAGCCAAGGAAAAACCCCAAGATGGGGAAAACCCTTGATCGATTCTTCTTATTATCAATATCAAATATTCAACAGAGAGAGAGAGAGTACAGTGATAGATAGACTTGCTAACTCACTGCTCAAAACAGTTCTGAAGCTTACTGCTTGGTTAAGGATCCTATCGGTGACCGAGCAACCTTCTTCCAGTGAGTTGCACCCTTTATTGACCTTTCCAATACATTCAACAGTGATCTAGTATTGTGGTTCCTCTTCAAGGCACCCTACAGCAGTCCTGTACTCACATCAACAAGAATCTGCTCATGATCTAGGGTTAAACTTTTTGTTTAGATATCGGCCCACTCTCCTCGATAGTGGTTGAGGTAAAGAGCCCGAATTAGGTAATGTGTCCATTCCATACTAGCTGTTGAGGTAGCCTTTCTTGCGGCCCAAACTAGAATACAAAATATGCACAAGGAGACCCCAAAACTCACATTTCAATCAGTGTCATGACCTGTGCCTTTATCCAGAGAATGTGGCCTGCTCTTGGAGAAATTCTAACCCAGAAACCATGTCAAAACATCACCCAGAATGTTCCTCAATCCTACGACAAGTTGTCTGCTTCTAACTTGGACTTGTGGGAGACCAATGTGCCAAAGAACGAACCCAACAACAAGTCCTCCTGCTTCTCTAAGTTGTGGTTGCCCAATAGATGAACACACTCCTTTTTGGATAACCTCTAATGAGGATGAGGGATGCCTATATATATAATAATTTTTCCTTATGGAGGTGAAGCCAACCTTGACACTTCGAGGCAAAATTTGAATTTCAAATTTTCAATTTTCCCGCCTTGATAAGGTTGTGACTTGAAGAGTTTCTTTTAAATGAATAAATATTTTTTCCTTATCCAAATTTGATGACCTTGAGGTCGATTTTGGTCCTCTCAAAAAGAGGAATTTAATGCAAACATAATCTTTGTCAAATGAGATGATCCAAGATGGAATTTGGCCCTAGTTCCCAATTTTAACACTCCCTCTCAACTAGGGAGAGTTCCACCTACCAATCCATCCATCATCATGTCATCTTGATGTCATGTACCATCTATGCCATCCCATCTCTACTTTGCTCAAAGGAGGACCATGCTGATATAAGGAATGTAGATAAAAAATCTCTCTGACTTAACCTTGCTAACGATCAGCTGAACCTCCTTTGTAATTTTTGAAGGCATGAGAAGACGTAAAGCGAGCAAAAGATTGCATTCAAGTGAGCTCGATTTTAAGCTAAATTCGCCAACCCTCAGAGATTCAATTTATGCATCTTTCTATTTTGGAATAAAATGAACCCATGTATGAGTAGCAGTGGACATAAAAGCTTAAATATGACAATCATAGATTGTTTTTCACTTATTTGGTCTTTGTTTGGAGAATCTCTCGGTTAGTTCAGTCTTCAAAAGAATGTCCACGAGTGTCATTGCAAAAGCTGCATTTCTTATAGCATGAGTTATCTTTGCTAGGAGTAGCCATCACCTATAACACACATCATTCATTAACTAAGTGGCTTCTTGACTATGATACAATAGTCCATCTTTGACTTGACACTCAACAACAGGGTCACATCCTTATAATTTGGAAGTGTGGCAGATAATTCCTCCAATTGAATAATTTTGGTTTTCTCTGCTAAATCAGGCTTAAAAGAGAAAGGTCTTTAAGCATAGATCAATGTCACCCAACTCAAACACAGATCTATGCAATTTTCCTTCTCGGCCTATTTTTCTAAATGTGATTGTGAAATTTTAAATTTTGCTTAGACCACCTGGAAGGCACACAATCGTCGATCCCCAACACTTCAAGTTCTTGCGATGATGTTTCTGAAAATCAGGAACATGCCAACCATCGCAATAATTAAGATAGCTAATCCTATGGCTCTCTTTAAAGTAGACTGTGTTATGGATCACTCTCGGTTCAATCTCCCAATTTCACAATAACTACATGGGTTACAAGCCAACCCACTAGCTTTAACATAATATGCCCTAACTAGCCAACCTGTGTGAGTCACTAGCTCTTTATGCCCTAGGGCTGACATCATACAATATATGAGCTCCAAATAGCATGTCCAAGTGAGATGAGGTGTCTAAGATGGTGTAGAAGCATGTAAAATTCAAGATTTGAGCGTTGCCCCTCAAATTAACTGCATTTCCTCTTGTGGAGTCCCAATATCCAACTAGGGCACAACAAAGGGTTCTCCATGTGTCTCCAACTGCTCAGAGTGGCCTCCTTTGCTCCAGGGTTGAGGACTTTGTTGACCACTCTGTGTCAACGACCCCATAGCAATACACCCCAATTTTTGCAAATGGGATTTATCATGTTCGAGGTTCATGCCATTGAGATTTCATCATCAGTCGGCATTTTTGTAAAATATGTAAACTCATTCTGCATGTTTATAATGTAAATGATCTTAGTAAGACCATCATGTATGTAACAACCTAGGTAAGCTTAGTATTTTGGTGACGATTTCTATCCTAGGAGGTTTTTCGTCTCACTGATTCCTCTGTGTTTCTCGAGACAAATGATCGGTAGAGTTTTTCCCTCCAACCTCACCCCAAAGCTAGGGTGGATTTTGTCATCAAGATACTAAGTAAGTCCTAGTGTTTTCTATCAAGTCTTTGTAAAAGTAATTTGGAAATAATCCTAGCTAATTGGCTAGACTATTTTATTACAAATTACTTGGTCTACTAAATCATATTTTGGGTCGCAGAATTGAGTAGTTTTTGAGGGTATATTCCAAATGAGTTATCCCCCTTCATGTGTCAAATTGTAGTATCTTGATGTAAAATATTTTAGTGCATGGTCCCTCATAGTTAGACACCATGGCTAAAGTATTAGAGGGTTGAAAAATAATTAATCCCCTCGTTAATCAATTAATAAATTTTTTTGGCAAAATTAAATTAAAATTATAAGCCAGAAATTTAATTAATTTGAGGTCCTAGGAAAAACTAATTCTCCAAATTAAAAATCCGTTGGTTCTAGAAGTTCCAATTTTTGGAGGTCCCACATGCCAAGGGAATATTGAAAATTTCAAGAAATTTTGGACCCTTGGGCCTTGGTAGTTAAGTCAAAGTCAATTTTTTGAGGTTATCAACTCAAAATTATTATTTTTGAATTAATTAAAAAGGAATTAAATGAAATTTTCAAAATTCCTCAAAAAAAACAAAACAAAACAAACAAACAAACAAACAAAAATCGACGAACGAGATTAAAAGATAATTAAATCCTTTTCGACGGTCAAGATTACTTTAACGAGGATCAAGCCAGCTAGTTGTTGGAGAATAAATCTATAAATTAGAGGTCTCTCTCCATCATTTTGATTCGATCATTGAATCGTGTACTTGCTCTGAAAAGCTCTTGTAACTTTTTCTGATTAATAAAACGCAAAGACTTTGGGGTTTCAAACCATGGTGTTCATTTTTCAGATTTATGTGGTAATATTGCTCTTAATACTTTACTACTTTTATTTGCATTTGTTGGTTAATAGTCTTTGAGGATTGATCTATGCATAGGTATCTTGCACAGATTTTTGGGTTTTTTAAAATATCATTTTGATTTGATAGAACTAGCAATATCTCTATTTCTTGATGATCTTATGATTCTTTTGAATCTCTATTAATCTAACAATCAGATCTAAGTGTGCAGAAGTTATTATTCAGGATTTAGGCATTTTGGGAAATCCTCAGCTGGATCAACTGACTCTCATATTACAGAATCTAAAAAGCCCACTATTTTTAATTTTTGAAGTCATCTTACAATATATTTTATTTGCAAGGTTTTTCTTGGCTTGTGCCTCTTTAAAATTTCCAGTTTATTTCTAAATTTGTGCAAAATTGTTTAAATATGGCTAATAGAGGGCTTTGATATGCATGTCTACTAGATTTATAGAATATTATTGTAGATTTGTAAATATCAATTCTTTTAATTCACTGGGGTTTTGGGTATTTCATATTTCTGTATATACATGTTTCGGGTTTCTATCTTTTCTCTGTGCAGGGATGGATCTTAGGATTGTCGACGATTTTTGTGGATTTTGGAAACAGATATAAGCCCTGGAGGGCAAGATCTGATTTCCATTTTATTTGCAAGTTGAAGAATATTCTCAGAAAGGAAACTCAATCCCGGTTCTGCAGATTTTTCGAAGAAGCATGGGCAAATTTTTTTTAGGGCTTGAAGGCCCTGTGCTGGCAATCTCCAGCCCCCTGCTCTCTTTCTTCCTCTCGGCCTAGCTCACAACCTCTCTTTCTTTCCCTTCTTTCACCATAAATTTTCACTAAAATTTTCACAAAAATTTAACAAAAAAGTTCTCAAAAAAAATTCTGAGTTGGCTTTTGGATTTGAAGATCTTCAATGACTTGGGCAACTTATCTCCAAGTGTTTTCAAGCCCCTAGGGGCTGACTGGTACACATTCTCTAAACCCTTCCCCCATTTCATTCATCTAATTGAAAACAATACTAATACTGGCATAGAGTTTCAATTAGCTAAAGTTTAACAGCAAATTCAGTTTGCATATTTTACTCCAGTACATTTCAAAAAAAGATTTATTCTTCAAAAACTTTTGGACGCTAGTTGACAAATTTATGAACATTATCTCACTGTTTTTTTTCAGTAATTTATTTATGAGTTTTAAGATCAAATGCATCACTAGATTGGGAATAGTTAAGCTCAGAAATTTTCTGAATTATTAATTATCAGTTTGTCATTTGAAGTTTCTGTTGTTACACATAGAAAAATTAAAAAAAATTAAAAAAAATAAAAATCTAAACTCAGAAATTTTCTGAATTATTAATTATCAGTTTGTCATTTGAAGTTTTTGTTATTACACAAAGAAAAATTCTGAATCTTGCATGGTTATGGTACCACTGGTTTAAAATAAATTGCTCGCATTATCATTTGTTTAAAGCGCAGATTACTAGAACTGATATTTCCTACTTTGCACCTAGTTGTTGTAGTATGAATTAAACACTTAATCTAATTCTTGAAGTACATTTGTTTTACAAGCTCATTCAAGTAGATTAATTTAGCTTTACTTGTGCATCTAATGATCTCTGATTGAGTACCTCATACAAATGGGTTTCTGAATATAAAGTGTTTTATTTCCAGCGTTTTACATTGATTTCTTGTTGTGTTTAAAGTAATTATTTGTGCAGACTTCATATTTTACATTGCTGGTATAAGTATTTGTTTTCACATTAAGATCATATTTATGAGCCTTAAATTAAAAAACAGTGACAACATATTTTATAAATAACTCATATTTTAGGCCCTCCCTCCGCCATCACATCATTTCACTTTGCACTTGCATGTAAGACAGTCAAATAATTAGCAGCAGTTTTCCATCCATTACTTGGCCTTTATTTCCTTCGCAAGATAGTTGACTCTACAAGGCACTGGTATCATTTTCCTCAAATCTAATTGAATCCTTCAAAATCTTGGGCAATCTAAACAAGTATTGGTTGCTTAGTTGTGTCTCACAGATTGGTTGGTTCCCAACTAATCTGCTATTGGGACACAACTCAAACAAAGAGATTGGGGATCAAGGTGACAACCCTCGATCTGAGCCGTTGTCGTGGTGCCTAGACATTTTGTATGACAACATTTTTTGGTGTCATTGTCGGGGATCAATTTCTTGGACTTTGGCTTTGCGACATTCATCTCTTCTTTCCCTTCATCTTTCATCTCAGGTGTTTGAATTAGATTTCTGTCCTGGTGGCGACACCATTTCCTTCATCTTCTACAGCAGTTTGTACTAGAA
Organism: Pinus albicaulis; assembly: GCA_034641835.2. Taxonomy (NCBI): domain Eukaryota; kingdom Viridiplantae; phylum Streptophyta; class Pinopsida; order Pinales; family Pinaceae; genus Pinus; species Pinus albicaulis. The sequence goes on along the minus strand of CM076577.1, from coordinate 1,300,639,440 downwards.
GACATCCAAGTAGTTTGGTTAATTCTACTCCAAATCCTAAAAGGGTTCTTAGAGTCCGATTACACAAGCTCTCTTCTCATACACTGTTGAGAATTTGGAGGGTGGTGATTAATTCAAATTCTCTTCTTGATAATTACTTGTGAGCTTACTTAATTTACTTATGTCTTCTCTTCTTAGCTTATTTAGTCTTTGATCAAGTCAATTACCAAAATACAAGAGACACAAATTTAGGCTCTTCCAACTAGCGAAAAATCCCTCTTGGAGAGGAAAACCCACAAGAAATTCTTCTTATAGATTTTCAAATGACAAGTACCATGACCAAGATTCAGACCCTTGACCTATATATGCCTCCAAGACCTTGTCACTTTTTCCTTATCTGTTGCTTCCAACGCTAATCCTTCTTTTCTGCACCAACTTGAACTGACTTGCACCAACACTAGAGAACTTGGTCTCTCTCTCAGTTTGCCTTCAAATACTTCTTCTCACTGATTCAGATATAAATACAAGATCATTTGAGACCTTCTCTTTCTTCTTTACTTGAGCAGTAATGTTTTCTTTTTATGCACTCTATAGTAGGAAGGTAAATCATAGATTTACCTTCCTTACTTTCTCAAACTTTTTGACTGCTCTCTTCTTTAGATTGTTCATAGGCTTTTCTACGCACAGATCACAGATTCTATTCCGCTTTGATTGCAAATGTATTCATCACAGGTTTGACTGTAATCTGGTATGCAATCTCTTCTCATTGATCTGCATTCACAATATCAAAACTATACCCAAAACACAGATCTGTGCCTTATATTTAAACTTTTCCTTTCACTCACAATTATACCAGGCTTCTTCACGCTGTAATTACTTCAGAGGTATCCACAATTTCTATATTAGCATAGGCCAAAACAAATCTGCACTTATTGCCCTTAACTCGCATGTATTCCAGGCCTTTTGTTATGATTTTGGGTCACATAACAATCAGCAATGTTTCTGTATTATACCCGCACTTCATCCTAAAATCAAGTCTGCACTTAAACATTGTTTTTCCTCAGATAAATCTGCATTACTTGATTGTGAAATAAGCCGCAGGTCCTTTGTTATATATAGTGCACAGTTATGTCTTTTAGGCCGACCCTACAATCATCTTGCAGGCCGACTTCACCACTGAATATATAGGCCGACATGTAGTGCATTTATTCCAGCGTTAACGAGGGTGGACATGGCAAGGTCTTGGAGCATTTTTTATGACTAGACTCTTCATTTTATGACCACTAATTACATTTATAACTAGAAGACAAAACCTAATAGACATCAAGAAGAAGTCTATTGACCTATAATAAAACCTTGCTCATGAAGCCCATGAAGCAAGCATAACAAAAATACATTTTATTATCTTTGTCTTTACTTTACATAAATACATAATTACATAGTCAATATGAAGACCGATTCTAATTACACTTTTCAACACTCCCTCTTAACTAGGGAGGTAATCATACAGGTACATGGTCACTTTCAAATTGAAGAATCTCATAAGAAGAATCGGATTGGTAATCGCATCTGTATAGCATCATATCAACCAACATTGGCCTAGTGCAAGGCATTGACTAACAGCCCCATCTCTCAACGAGACAATGGGCTACAATGTTGGTGAGACACATGACTTAAAGACACCATAGTCATTGTCTCTCCAAGGTACATACTCCACCCAAGTGTCCCCAAAGTATGACCTTCTTGGACTATTCTTTTCTTGGGTAGTTAGCCCTCAAAGAATATCGGTCCCCGACTACTCTTACCTTGAATGCCCTATCACATTCTCAAAGAGTATCGAATGTCAGATAATTACTCAATCCTCTACTCTGTCTTCCCAAGTGAAGACCAGAATGATGTGTATATCCATTCTCTCCACAGGGCCTACACTAAGACTTACGGTTGTTAGTCCTGGTCTAGTGCATAACACATGTATTGGAGAATCATATATGTCACTCCCTCTTAACCCAGGAAGGACTTACTCCAAGTTTCTTCCAAGCAAGAAACTTATCATCAGGGTCCCTCTCAATCCAAGACCTGCAGCAGCAATGTTGAGACACCCAGCTGCTCATGAAGAATTCCTCCCCTCGATGTCATGGATTTCGATATTGAGGGATCTTCAACCTTTGGCTTCATAGGGCACAGATCATCCATCACTTTCATCCATGAGTCATGTCAGCTATCAGAAAGTGAATCATCTGACTTCCTTATCTGGTCCACATTTTATGCCATGTTGCTTTCTTTCGAACCATCTCCAAGGATCCTACATCCTTTCACATGATTGGCAACCCTGCAAAAATCCATCCAAATAAACATATACATATGAAATTTTAAATCAAAAGTTACCTTAGTGATGATCTTTCACCATGAAATCTTCCTGTAGGCATCGACATCCTCTATTCATATTGACACATCTCCTAATGATATGTTTTGTCAAGGGTCTTCTTCTTTACCAGACTTCAATCAGAGTCTACATATCCTCCCAGGAGATATTCTAGTCACATCTTCTTGGCTTCCGGAGGATAACTGCCTCTTGACATGGTTGCACTTCATCATCTCTTCGTTTCTGCACATCTTCATTCCCAAGAACTTTCAATTTCCAGTTCCTTGTTCATATACAACCACCCCATATTCCATATGAGGATATATTATGTTGATTTCATCTGTCAGTGTACCGTCAGAGATCCTCCTCCATAGATCATACTTCTAAATATAGAAGTCCATTACCTGCAATCATATGACATGACTTCATAGCATCCAGTGTTAGCATATAAATATATATACCTCATACATTTTTCCTTTGAGTCATCCTGTAGCAGTTTTACTAGAATGAGGAACTTTATTCCATTGACTTGCTTCATCAATATGTCATCACATCCTAATCCCAGAATTCTGTAGCATAGAATTCTTTGATGAAAACTTTATGCTTTCTTTCTAACCAGTGAATTCATGGAGAATTCCATTAGAAAATGTCAGCACCTGTTTCCATGATGACCCTTGATCTTGATGACTGCCTTCCATCAATATTGTTATCAGTGAGGTTTTCCAAGAGTTGATTCACCAAGTGCTCCTACCATGCTTCTATCATGATGTTATTAATATGCATTGCTTCCTATCATACTATTTAACAACCAACAGAAATCACTTAAAGAGGAAGATGATCTCAATCATAGTAGATATCTCTCACTTCTTCTTTCTTAGATTTCTTTTGTTGTGAAACCAGCTCCAAAAATAGAAGAAAAGAGATATCAACGCCTTAGAAATAAGCCACTTCGAGGGAGAAACCTCCAATACATTACATGAATGAACAATTCTTGGATGATACAAATTACAAAACCTCCTTTCTATATATAGGAGTCCATGGGCCCACAATGTAATCCTAGTGGGGCCATAATGTAATCCTAGCCGACCTAACAATAATAATTTAAGGGCACAAAAATAACAATATGGGGGTTACAAGGATACAATGATAACAATAAGGGGGTTACACTAACAACAATAAGGGACTATACTAGTAATATAGGGACCTAACATGCCCCTTTCCTTCAAAAAAGTGTTGTCCTCAATGCTTGAGTAGCTCTGGGTGCTTCTGTATAAAATTCTCATCCTCCCATGTAGAATCTTCAGCGGGTAAGTTCTTCCACTTGATGAGACACTCTGAAATTGATCGATTCCGTAGCTGTCGAGTTCTAGTTTCCGTGACCGCTTCAGGTTCCAATATGATTTTTCCTTCCTCATCAAGTTCTGGCAATATTGTTTGAACTGGAAGATTTTCACCTATAACCTTCTTTAAGCATGAAACATGAAAAATTGGATGCACTCGTGAAGAAGCAGGAAGCTCCAATTTGTATGCCATAGTACCAATCTTTTGCAACACCTTGTAAAGACCATAGTACTTTAGCGATAATTTATTATCCTTCTTAGCTTGCTTGAGGGACATTTATTTGTATGGTTGTAGCCGTAAAAATACCCAGTCTCCTACATCAAAACTTCTCTCGCTGCAATGTTGGAACTTCTAGTGAGCATAATTGTGCAATTATGCCTCGTTGTTCTTTCTGTAAATACTTTCCTTTGATTGGACAACTGGGACCTAACATCTTTGCATCAGGTTCTTCCCTTATATCTGTGACATGGGCTTCTCCCTTTTTCCTCTTTTTCTTCTGAATCTTCCTTTCTTCCTAGATATGGCTGTAAAAGCTTGATTCCCTTCGCTTGATCTTGTATTAGCTTTGGCTTTCAATCTTGTTTCCTCTATTTTACATAAAGACCTAAATCATGGAATGGTGTTGCTTTTTTCTTCCCGTATAAACTTGAAGTGAAGTTTCCCCATTCTTCTAGTAGAGCATTTAGCACCACTGTAGTCATCTCAGTGTCAGACATTACTTCTCCCAGTTCTTGCAGTTGGTCTCTTATTTCAAAAATCCTTATAAAGTATGAAGTGATTCCCTCTTCTCTTGACAATTTCATTTTGTATAGTTCTTGTCTCAGAGAGATTGCTTCTCTTGCAATACTCACAGAGAATAGCTCCACTAGTTTCTCATATATTTCTTTTGCAGACTTCAGTTTTGATACATAGGAAATGAGTGAGTCCCTAATGGAATCTATGAGAATCCTCTAGGCTCTGATTTATCCCTTCATGTACTTGGCATGAGTTGGAGCATCTTCTTTTGAGGGATGAATTGTAGATCCTTCGATGTAGTCCATAACTTCATCTTCAAGTAGATTCAAATTTGTCCTCTTCTTCCATGCACTAAAGTTTGATGACCCAACCAATTTGTTGCTCTCTTTACAATAAGTCATTTTGAAAAATTTAAGGTCGGTCATAGATACTTACTTGAGTAGAGTGACTTGCAGCTTCCTTGATGATGAAGGATATCTTCAAAAGATGATGTTTCTTCCAACAATGTCTTGAATGTAAATCTTTGATGGCAAAGATTATTTTTTCTTGAATGAGTTGATCCTTTGAAAGAGTGAGCTTGAGAATCTTCCTTGTAAACTGATTTGAATTTTCAATGTAAACTTTGATCTTCGCTTCCTTGATTTTCTTCTTGACAAGTAGCCCTCGTGTTCAGCAACTTAGCTCTGGTTCCATGTTGAGAATTTGGGGGCTAGTGATTAATTCAAATTCTTTTCTTGATAATTGCTTGTGAGCTTACTTAATTTACTAATGTCTTCTCTTCTTAGCTTATTTAGTCTTTCATCAAGTCAATTACCAAAATACAAGAGACACAAATTTAGGTTCTTCCAGCCAGGGCAAAACCTCTCCCTCTTTGAGAGGAAAACCCACGAGAAATTCTTCTTATAGATTTTCAAATGACAATTACCATGACCAAGATTCAGACCCTTGACCTACATATGCCTCCAAGACCTTGTCACTTCTTCCTTATCTGCTTTAAACATTGATCCTTCTTTTCTGCACCAACTTGCACCGACTTGCACCAACACTAGAGAACTCGGTCTCTCTCTCAGTTTGCCTTCAAACACTTCTTCTCACTGATTCAGATATTAAATACAAGATCATTCGAGACCTTCTCTTTCTTCTTTACTTAAGCAGTAATGTTTTCTTTTTATGCATTCTACAGTAGGAAGGTAAATCACAGATTTACCTTCCTTACTTTCTCAAACTTTCTGATTGCTCTCTTCTTCAGCGTGTTCATAGGCTTTTCTATGCACAGATCACAAATTTTATTCCGCTTGATTGCAGGTGTATTCATCACAAGTTTGACTGTAATCTGGTCCGCAATCTCTTCTCAATGATCCGTATTCACTATATCGAAACTATACCCAAAACATAGATCCGTGCCTTATATTTAAACTCTGCCTTTCACTCGCAATTATCCCAGGCTTCTTCACATTGTAATTACTTCAGAGGTATCCGCAATTTCTGAGTCAACATAGGCCAAAACAAATCCGCACTTACTGCCCTTAACTCGCAATTATCCCAGGCTTCTTCACGCTGTAATTACTTCAGAGGTATCCACAATTTCTGTGTTAGCATAGGCCAAAACAAATCCGCACTTACTGCCCTTAACTCACATGTATTCCAAGCCTTTTGTTATGCTTTTATGTCACATAACAATCAGCAACGTTCCTTTATTATACCCGCACTTCTTCCTGAAATCAAGTCCGCACTTAAATGCTGTTTTTCCTCAAAGAAATCTGCATTACTTGATTGTGAAATAGGTTGCAAGTCCTTTGTTATATATAGTGCACAATTCTGTCTTTTAGGCTGACTCTACAATCATCTTGTAGGCCGACTTCACCACTGAATATATAGGCCGACATGCAGTGCATTTATTCCAGCGTTAATGAGGGTGGACATGACAAAGTCTTGGAGCATTTTTGATGACTAGACTCTTCATATTTATGACCCTTAATTACATTTATAACTAGAAGACAAAACCTAATAGACATCAAGAAGAAGTCTATTGACCTATAATAAAACCTTTCTCATGAAGCCCATGAATCAAGCATAAAAAAAATACATTTCATTATCTTTGTCTTCTACTTTACATAAATACATAATTACATAGTCAATATGAAGACCGATCCTAGTTACACTTTTCAACATACACTTCTTGTTAATCTCGGGCAGGAAGCTCGAGCCCTCTCCGATATCCATTCTCTCTTCCGTGATCTTGTTCAGCAAGATATCATGGATATTTATGCCCCGTGTAACTTTGCTAACATTCAGGGTCATCCTAGTGATTTCCCTCAACATGGTATGGATAAGTTGCCTTCTTTTCATGGCAATAATGTGGTTAGTGTCAAAGCTCACCTAAGCACTTTTACTGGTTGGTGGAATAAATGGGCTAGAAATAACAATTTTGAGGATGTAAAGATGAGTCTTATTATTCTTACCTTGGAGCAAGATGCTCTGGAATGGTTTATTGAAAATCCTGATAACACATTTGATTCTTTTGAATCTCTTTTGAATCAATTCTAAATGCCTTTAAAGATAAATCTGGAGATAAAATGGAAGATAGGTATTTGGTTAAGGCTATCAGTACCATAAAAAAGAAAGAAAATGAAACAATTGAAGAATTTAACAAGAGATTTAATGGTATTCTTAGGGAAACATCTCAAGATCATAAGCCTCCTGATAAATCTCTTCTGTATTTTTACATTGATGCTTTGAACCCTGATACCTCATATGAGTTAAGATGTGCTAAGACTATTGATTATAAGGCTTGCCAAGTTTTAGCAGAAGAGCTCGAAAAGGATAAAAGGGCATCAAGGAAGTCTGAAATTCTTGGCTTTGATAGGGCTGCGACTAAATTAAAAGAGCCTAAAGGAAAAGAATTTCAAGAATCTCATGATGACACAACGCAAAAATTATTGCGAAAACTTGAAAGCATGGAGCTTAACCAAGCAAAAATAATCTCTAACCATGCTAAGGAAATAAGTACTTCGCAGTCTAGGTTGATCCAAATGGAAAGAGCTCAAGCGCAAAATTCCCAACCTAGGAACCATAATAATAATCGAAGTAATCATACTTGGCAAAAAAAAGGTCAATCTAGTGAGCAGAGACCTCCTAATCCGCTTGAATCTACTAATTTGGTCGATGAAGCTCCGCTTTATTGTAGAGCTTGTGATGCTCTTCATGAGGAGGTTACTTCTCCCACTGTTAAGAGGATTATGAATAGTGGAATGTTTGGGGCAAGTAATTAGATAAATGTTGTTGGTAAAGAATTTTCTTTGTCTATGGAAGATTGGATGGAAGTCAAGGAAAATAGTCAAGATGTTAGGCATTTCATATCTTCTCATAGTATCAATAATTTTAGGCATGAAAAGGATTTGATGGTTGAATTATTTGGTGAAAATCTCTCTCCATATCAAGTTTTGGAAATTGCGAGGGACAAAGGTTTAACTTATCAAAGAAGGGATAAAGACCAAGGTAATAATCAAATTCCCTCTCAAATTTTTAACCCTAGTCCTGGTTTGAATATTGATTTGGGAGGATGGTTGAATAATTCAAAGATCTTGGTGTCTGTCACTGAGATATTGAAGCTTCCTGCTCCGAGGGCTAAGTTATTAGATGCCATCGGAGTTTCGCACGTTAATATTGCCCAAGATAAGGCTCCTGAAGTTGCCTATCAGGATGCCCCTATATATCTACAAATTTTGGAATCAGATAACAAGGATCATTAGCTATTTTTTACTGCTTTGGTGGTTAATGGTTATAAATTGAAAATTGTATGTTAGATTTTGGTGCTTCAGCTTGCATCATGACCAAGAGGGTCATGGAACAACTCAATTTGAGAGTTTCTAGACCATACTACAACATATGTGCCATGGATTCTAAGAAAATTGAAGTTCATGGGCTAATCAAGGTTTTACAAGTTCATTTATCAGTTTACCCTGACATAATGATTGCTATGAACATAGTTGTAGTCGATCCACCAGAGGCTTGGGGTATGTTGTTATCAAGAATGGGCTTATGATCTAGGAGGGAGTATTCAGATGAATTGGTCTTATATTATGATTCCTTCTCCTAGAGGTGAGGGGTTTGTGAGACTCAATAGAGAGTCTGAAAGAAGATTCCATGTGGAAGATCCTAAGAGACCTGATAATGAAATAATTAAAGAACAATTTGACATGGGGAATTATGCTATCATGTTTAACTTCATAGTTCCCTTAGGTGATAAGGTTGATGAGCAGTTTGAGGATCTAAAGGATAAAGTATGGTACATGCATTTTGATGGTGCGTCGCCTAGGCATGGTAAAGGTGTTGGAATTGTATTAAAGTCTCCCCTTGGTCATATTTTCAAATTTGCCTATAGACTGGAATTCGAAGCAACCAACAATGTAGTTGAGTATGAAGCCTTGTTGTTGGGTCTTGAGTTGGCAAAAGCTTTAAGAGTTAAGTTGCTTAGTATCAAGGGAGACTCTGATTTAGTTATCATGCATGTTAAAAATAAATTTACATGTAAAAATCAAACGTTAAGGAATTATCGAAATGTTGTATGGGATGTTATGGAATACTTTGATGCCCTTGACCTTGAAGCTATCCCAAGAGAAAAGAATAGTTTGGCGGATGAGCTTGTTGTGGCTGCTTCTACATTACAATTATCTGATGAATTGATCAAGGATAAGATAAAAAGGAAATTATCTTTAAACCTTTTGTTCCAGATAATTCAACGCATTGGCAAGTATTTAATGATGAGAAGCAAGTAATTTGTTTTCTTGATAATTTGGATGAGTTCAAAAAATTTCAGATAAGTTCTAGGGAGGATGGATCTGATGATCATGAAGATATTATAAATCCTACTCCCAAGAATGTTGTTGCTTTAGAGCAGCACTTTGATCGGCGTGATGCCACAAGAATCAAAGAGGAAAATAAAATGGATCCAGGTGAATTCATTGAAGTAAATATTGGTACCTCTAAGGACCCTAAAATTGTCAGAATTGGTAAAGGTATTAATGATGAAGAAAGGAAGAAGTTGACCAATTTACTTCGTGAATATAGGGATGTTTTAGCATTTTCGTATGATGAGTTAAAAGGATATAGGAAAGATGTCATGCAACATACTATCCCTTTAAAGGATGAAAATGCTAAACCTTTTCGTCAAAAGCTTAGGCAAATAAATCCTAAGTTAGCCCCTTTAGTTCAAAAAGAACTTTCAAAGATGCTTGCAACTGGAATTATTGCTCAAACTAGGCATTCAACATGTTGTTCCAACCTGGTGATTGTTAGGAAGAAGAATGGTACAATTAGACTTTGTGTCGATTTCAGAAACCTTAATCTAGCATGTTAAAAAGACAATTATTAATTACCCTTTGCCAAACATGGAGACTATGTTGCAAAGAGTAACGGGTTCAGGAATGATGTCGTTGTTGGATGGTTCTTCTGGATGCAATCAAGTTTGGGTTAAAAAGGAAGCTCGTCACAAAATTACATTCACCACACCATGGGATACTTTCGAATATATTAGAATGCCTTTTGGGTTGACTAATGCTGGGGCTACTTTTCAAAGGGCTATGGATTATGCTTTTAAGGGTTTAATTGGTAAAATTATTGAAATTTATCAAGATGATCTTACTGTTTTTTATAAGGATGGTATTAGTCATATAGGTCATCATAAGCAAGTTTTTGAAAAGTGTAGAGTTTGGGATTTCCTTGAATCCAATTAAGGTTTTTTTGGAGTAACTGAAGGGAAATTACGTGGTCACATCATTTCCAAAGATGGGTTCAAGAGCTTTTGACGAATTATTTTTGCTGCTCTGAGGTCGCGCTGTTGCGCCCACACATGCGTTGTTGTGCCCTCGGTCTCCTATCATGCTGATCCACACTCTGCCTGGCATGGCCCCTCCGGAATCCTCCCCGGAGGCGGTCGCTACACAGCTCGCATTTTCAGCTCTTGTTAACTCCCTCCCGCCTCTGCGTCCTTGTCTGGCAATCTCCAAGTTTGTGAAGAAGCTCGACGGTCTGCAGGAAGTCATTCTTCCTCCTTCATTGCCTCGCATGGCTGCTCTCTCCCTTGCTGAAAAGGGTCTTATTGGCCAGTTTACTGGGCTCTGGCCCTCTCCGAAGACTGTTCAAAGATGGGTCGAATGAAATTGGTCTGATAAGATAAATGGCAAAATCTCTATTCTCTTTTGTGGGAAAGGGTATTTTACCTTCCATTTTGAATCCAAAGAAGACAAAGATCTAATCTTTAGAAATGGCCCTTATTTCATGGATACCAGAGGGTTGTATCTCAACGAATGGACGTCAGACTTCGACCCCGAGCTAGATGTTCCCAGCGTGGTTCCGGTGTGGGTTCGTCTTCCTCACCTTCCCCTCCATTGTTGGGGAGATGAATCAGTCTGTGCCATTGGGAATGTCGTTGGAAAATTCATTGATCGAAGTGAACCAAAGGATAAGGACAACATGCAAGCTTGTGCCAGGATCTGTGTCGAGGTAGATCTTGGCAAGGGTCTACCTAAGGCCATCAAGCTCAAGGTGGATGATTGGACGCATATTCAACAGTTGGATTATGAACAAATCCCGTTCAAATGCAAGGTATGTCACGAATATGGCCACTTTGCAAATCGTTGTTCTAAAATAATTGATGTTGAAAGTCCAGATACAGATACTCAATGGGAGACGGTCAAAAGAAAGAAAACAGTCTCGAACCCTAAGGTTAACCCCACTGCTGCTCCTCCTCCCAAGCCTAACCCTCTAGCCTCTTCCTCCCCCAATTCTCTGGATCCTTCCCTTCACCTCTTTGTGCCCCCTGCATCTCCTTCTCCCCCTCCCAAGACCACCCTGGAATCTTCCAACCCCTTCTCCATCTCTCCTCCCGATGATGATCCCCCCCTTCTTATTCCTCTTTCCCAACCCGACTCCCCTCGTTCCTCCCCCTCCCTTCCTGATCCCCCCTCCTTCTCCCAAGATCCCCCCTCCTCTCAAATTACTAGAAACTCATCGAAGGAACATGGAGCAACTCTTGAATCACATAAAAACCAAGATCCAGGAAGGAAATCTATAAAACAATACCGGGATGAAAATGCGCAGAAGGACACAGCAATGGGTACTCAAAACCCCATAGAAACCTACAAATTGGGGCAGAACAACAAGGAGGCTGGGCAAAAGGATCATGGAGGGTGAGCACCTCCCCTCAATGATGAAAGTCCTTTCATGGAACAGTAGAGGACTAGGGCACCCCGCCAAAATAGCTGCCCTAATAGATCTAATAAACCATGAAAAGCCGTAAATTATTCTCTTGCAAGAAACTAAGCAAGGTGAATCAGAAATGAAGGAAACAATCAAAAAGCTAAAACAGTATAAGGCACCCTCTCTGAATCAAGGGGTGCCTCCAGTGGTCTTGCCACCCTTTGCAATCACAATACTTGGCATCTTAAAAGCCACACAATCAATCAGAAGTGGATCAAAATTACATTAGAGAACTGTAGAGATAAAAAAAAAAATCATCATTTATAATGTTTATGCTCTAAATCATTACAGAGATAAAGAACAGTGTTGGAACTCCATCAAAGAAGATATCGACAAAGAGGACAATAGTAGTATTCTAATAGGAGGAGATTTCAATCTTATCCTCCATGCCAATGAGAAACGAGGAGGTTGTTTCAGTCAAGATCCATTCAGGAACCAGCTTGAAGGCATAATGCAGGACCATGATTTGGTGGACATAGCACCTAAAAACCGCAGATACACCTGGAGCAATCGTAGATTAGGGAGAAACAACATCATGGAAAGGCTTGACAGAATCCTTGTTGATGTCTCCCTCCTCTCAGCCTTCTCTACTGCCTCTACCTGTGTTCTTCCCTTTTCTGCCTCGGACCACTATCCAATTACCCTCACCTTTGAAGACCATCGATCGCTTGGGCCCATCCCTTTCAAATACAGCCCTCTCTGGAATAGCATTCCTGAAGCAAACCAACTTGTCTACAACACTTGGATCCAGCACATTGAAGGCTCCCCATCCTTCATATGGGAAACTAAATTGAAAAGAACCAAGATGGCACTGAAATAGTGGGTGAAAAATCATTATAAAGAGCCGGAACGGATCCAATCTAAAATAAACCGCAGCTTGGAGGGCGTCCACAGAAAAATTGAAGCCAACGGTCTTAACCAAGAGCACCGCGCCCTCGAAAAAGATCTCTACTGTCAGCTCTATCGCGCCAATAGAGAGGAGGAGCAAAAATGGCGCATTAAGTCTAGGCATCTTTAGCTACAAGAGGGTGATAAGAATACAGCCTTTTTTCACAAACAGGCCACAGTCAGGAAAGCTAAGAACAATATCACTTCCATAATAGATGCGGACGAACACCTCCAAGCTGACCAGGAAATAATAAAAAGAGTTGCCTCTGCGCATTTCCAAGAGCTTCTGACAGAAACAAGAGGCCCTGATGATTACTCTGATTTCCTCCAGCATCTCCCCACCACGATCAATGAGGAAATAAACAGTATGCTCAACAGGAAAATTGAAGAAGATGAGATTAAAAGTGCAATCTGGACCCTACACCTGGACAAAGCTCCGGGTCCAGATGGCTTCTCTATTAGTTTTTATAGAGCTTATTGGGACATAACAAAAAAAGATCTTGTAAAAAATGATACAATGGACTCAGTGCAAGAGCAAAATTGGGGGCTACACCAATGCTACCTACCTCGCCCTTATCCCCAAAGAAAATCGGCCCTCCTCCCTTACGAGATTTAGGCCTATTTCACTTTGCAACTCCTCTTATAAGTTGCTGACCAAAATTCTTTCCTTGCATCTCAAACCTCATCTTCATAATCTCATCTCTGAAAACCAAGGTGGTTTCATGTCTCATAGACAAATTACTGATTCCATCCTCCTCATCCAAGAGGCAATTCACTCTAGTATATCCCGAAAAGAAAAAGGTTTCATCTTAAAGCTAGATCTCACCAATGCATTTGATAGGGTCAAGCACTCCTTTCTTTTTGTTGTCCTTCATAAAATGGGATTTGACTCAAACTTTCTTGCTCTTGTTAATGCTTGCATCTCTGGACCTTGGATATCCCCTCTCATCAATGGCAAACCAACCCCCTCTTTTCAATCCTCTCGAGGTATAAGACAGGGATGTCCTCTATCTCCCTACCTCTTCATCTTGATGGTTGAATCCTTCAGCAAGGCTTTGGACCAGATGCGGCGCGTGGGGCTCATCACTGGCATCAAATTCGGCAACGGAGTAAAGAACATGAACCATTCTCAATTTGCAGATGATACTCTTCTTATGGGAGGAGCCTCCAACATCATTGCCCAGTGATTTAAAACAACCTTGGACAAATTCATGCACTATTTCGGAGGTATGATTAATCATCTTGAAGGTTGTATTTATGGTTGGAACGCTTCTGCTCAAACCATTCACAACATTGCTAACATCTTTGGGGTCCCTTGTAAGTTGAATTGAGGGCATTTTTCTTATCTGGGTATGCCTGTGAGTATTGGTCCTCTGAAGGCAGAAGTCTGGAATATTACCATTGACAAAATGAAAAGAAAAGTCCAGCAATGGGGCTCTTCGTGGCTCAATCTTGTAGGCCGCCTTATCCTCCTCAAATCTGGTCTCTCATCTTTGCCTTTGTATCAATTCACCCTCCTTCAGGCCCCTGCCATCATCCATCATAAAATTGAAGCCATCATTCGTCATTTTTTATGGCAAGGGGGGAAGAATGACAAAAGGAGATACAATCTCATAAAATGGACACAGGTTATTCAAGATTAGGAGCATGGTGGATTGGGAGTCCGCTCTCCCAAGCTCCTAAACATTGCCTTCGGAGGTAAGATTGTCTAGAGATTCATCAATGGTAGTCAAGCTTGGTGGAAGAGTGTCTTGGAAGTTAAATACCTCAACACTACCTGGCAGCACCTCTTTGACCAAGAAATACCCAACAGATCTTGCTCCAAAATTTGGGGTCTACGCAAAAAAGCTATCCCTTTCTTAGCTCAAAATCTCTCTAAAGTCCCCATGGGTGGTAACACCATTAGCATTGGGAAGGATCGAATTATGGGACAGCACCCCACCAACAGCAACCCTGGCACTCAGCAAATTCTATCCTTCTACAACAACATGGGCCTACACTGCTTAAACCAGTTCTCTAAATGGGATGCACAAACTCATCTCTGGACTGGGTGGCACTTCCCAAAAGTTCCAGTCAATCTAGAGGTTGATCTTGGTACCCTTCAATCCTATCTCCATGGTATAGCTCCCATTAAAAAAGACAACGTGGATGAGTTCCATTGGGATCCTTCAGGATCAGCTTATACTATCAAAGTTGCTTATCAATATCTCTGCCACAATGACTATCCTGTGCCTATATGGTCAAACTGGAAGGCTGTATGGAAAACTGAGGCCCTTCCCAAGATCAAGTTTTTTATATGGACTTTGCTAAAAGGAAAAATTTTAACCTCTAATAACCTCAAAAAAAGAGGTGCGATTGGCCCCTCAAGACGCCCAAATTGTCAAACTGCAGAGGAAACTATGCAACATCTTTTCATCGAGTGTCCCTTTGCTTCCTGATGCTGGAAGGAACTCATCCCTAACTTCCAACCTATATGGGACCATCATAGCTCCATTGCTGAAGCCTTACACTCTTGGAAAAGCAGTTACCCCTAGAAGAGAAAGAAGAATAGCATAGCGAAGAGAGTTTGGGACACCCTTCCCTATGTGGCTCTTTGGAATATATGGCTCGCTCGGAATAGGAAGATCTTCAAGGATAAAGAACCCTCCTTCAGAAAAATCTGCAACAAATCTTGGAGCCTCACGCTTGAAGCAATTTCAGCCAAGAGCCCCAACAAAATTGACTATAAAGATCTTTGTGTGGAAGAAAGAAACTTCGTTGGCTATCTTCTTGATAAGAGCAATAGCATCAACTGCAAGAGCAATATAGCTAATCGGCAGTACAACTCAAGTAAAAGCTGGAAAATTTGAATGCAGGAAGAGGAGTTTGCCAATTGGATAAAGAGTTGTGGCAGACCCTCCTTATTCTTTGATGGGGCTTCTAAATCCAACCCGGGCGTGGCAGGGGTTGGAGGCATCATTCGTAATGACGTTGGTTGCATTATTGCATCCTTCGAATGGGGTCTAGGTTCCCTCTCAAACAACAGAGTGGAGGCTTTTTCCCTGTTTCAAGGATTAATTCAGTTACAAAAGCTTGGTATCAAGAATGCCATGATCTTCGGAGACTCTGCTATAGTCATCAGTTTGATGATTCATAGTCGCCCAGCCTCAAATGTGGCTCTCCGCCAAACCATCAGCAGATGCCACTCTCTCTTGAATAATATGAAGGATACAACCTTTTTCCACATCCTTCGCAATCTCAACAAGGATGTTGACCTCCGTGCCAACAGGGCAAGTACGCATTCCTTGGGACATCTGATCTGCAATGATGTCTCATATCTAACTCATCTACCATGATCCTGTTCAAATCTGAAATGATATCTTGCGCAGAGGATTTCGTCCTTCTTGAAATAACTTGCACCTGCTCCCTCATCCTTCCCGTGACTTTACCTCGGTCCTTGCCTCGACCTAACCTTTTCTACCTACCCCTTCCTATTTATCAGGCCTCCCTTCTCCCTAGACGATCATCCTCCCCTCTTTTTTCGCTCTGGCCATCTGCAGTGCCTTGGATTCGCCCTCTCCCTGCATGCCCCTCTGTCCCTTGTTTCCTTCCCCTTCGCTTCTCCTGGTTCTCAGTTTCTGAATTCTATCTCGGCTACAGTGCTTCCCTATCAGCGTCGGCTTCACTGCTTCGTTTCACCGACTCTGTCAACGCATTATCTTGCTCTATTTTCGCTTATTGGCTCCTGAATTTGCTTATAGATCCTCCTTACCCCTTTGTGCAGAATTTGGGTTTATTAGATCTGTACTTATTCTCCAGCATCGCGCGTAGTGAGGACTGTCTACATTGTCCAGATCTGCAGGCAGAGCTCGAGCATATTAGAGCTCATCAAAAGATACTTGATACCAAGTTACAAACTCAGGCAAATATTGCAGATGAAAAGCATGAAGTTGATCTCAACATCTTCCTCCACAGGGTCTCCTCACTTCAGAGTTAGTTTAACACTCTTTCAAATCGTTGCAATCATGCAGAGGAATCAGTAAAAATTCTTAAATATATGTTGGAAAAGAACACTGCTCCAAGTTCCAGCTCTACAAATTTGAGGAACATGGGCAATGAAGCTAATCCTGAAGACTCTACAGCTCGTCAGATCAGCCATATTAATATAGATTAAGCATGTCTTTTAAAGTTTCCTTCCTTCTGTTCCAGTTTGTCCGTATTTATGCAATCTCTATATTTCAATTATTTACGAAAACTAGAAGCAAAGGGAATGTAGCGTTTTGTTGTAGCTACTCCCTTCACTGCTCCTCATGCATCTCATCGTGTAACTTTGGAGTCTTCTCTCTACCTTTTTTGAATACAAAATAGCAGCCGATTATGTCAAAAAAAAAGATGGGATCAAGATCGATCCTGAAAGAGTTGAGGCAATCCAAAAGATTCCTCTCCCTCATAATCTTAAATCCCTTCAATCTTTTCTTGGAAAAACTAATTTTCTTAGGAGATTTATTCTGAATTACGCAGAAATAGCTAAGCCTAATCAAAGCCTTCTGAAAAAAGAAAAAAAATTTATGGAAAGAAGATGGCAAAGGCCTTTTCAGGAAAGTGCTATTGCCAAAGCTCCTGTTTTGGTTTGTCTTGATTATTCGAAGGATTTCATGATTTTATCTTTCGCTTCAGAAGATACCATTGTTGGTGTCTTATTACAAAAGAATAAGAAAGGTCACGAATAGCCTATTGCTTTCATGACTAGAGCGCTTCAAAATTCTAAATTAAATTATACTACCATGGAAAAGCAAGCCAATGCCTTGGTTAAGTCTCTTAAGCATTTCAGGACTTATGTGGGTTATTTCGAAATCATTGCTTTTGTCCCACATTCTGCGATTAAAGATATATTAACTCAAACAGATTGCTTGAGGACTCGTGCTAGGTGGGTTACTAAAATTCAAGAGTATGACTTAGAGATTAACCCACCAAGTTAGTCAAAGGTCAAGGCTTGGTAGCTCAGGTGAAGATGCATCATTAAGACAAGGATATTATTTATTATTTGTTAAATCTTACATGCCCTACCCATTTAGTTTCTCATAGAAGAAGGGCTCTTAGATTAAAAGCCACTAAGTATTGCCTCATGAAGGATGGCCTTGGATGGAGAAATTCTGAGGGCATAGTACTTAGGTGTATTGATGAAGTCGAGTCCAAGAAGTTGATTTCTGAGTTTCATGAAGGATTTTGTGGTGGTCATTATGCTGCTAGAACTACTGCCCACAAAAATCTGAGAGCTGGTTATTATTGGCCTTCAATTTTTTCAGATGTGCATAAATTTGTCAGAGGTTGCCACGCCTGTCAACTGCTCACTAGGAAGCAGAAGCTAGTTGCCCTTGCCCTACAACCTGTGGTTGTTGAGGCACCTTTTCAACATTGGGGTCTCGATTTCATTGGGAAATTCCATGAAAATTCTAGCAATGGCTACTCATGAATCTTAACTGCAACTGATTATTTTACGAAATGGGTTGAAGCCATTCCTACTAAGAATGCCAACGAAAAGGTCATTATGGACTTTATTGAAAATCAAATCATTACTAGATTTGGTGTCCTTGCCAAGATCACTACCGACAATGCCAAAGCTTTTAGTTCATTTGAATTTTTGTCTTTTTGTTTGAAGTATGGCATTGCACTATCTCATTCATCTAACTACTATCCTCAGGGTAATGGCCTGGCTGAATCAAGTAATAAAAATCTTATAACCATTATCAAGAAGATAGTAGGAGAGAACAAGCGATCTTGGGACAGCAAAATCAAGTATGCTTTATGGGCAGATAGAATTACTAAAAAGAAAGCTACTGGAAAAAGTCCTTTTGAATTAGTTTATGGCTTGCATGTAACTTTACCAGTGCACCTTAAACTACCAGCTTACCAAGTCCTTCAACATTTTTCCACTGATAAAGATGTTCAAACTAGAATTGATCAGCTTGTGGAGTTAGATGAAACTCGTAGGAAAGCTTTTGATAATATGTGTAAAAATCAATCTAACATTAAGAAAGCTTTGATAAATCATCTCAATCTAGATCTTTGCAGGTTGGAGGTATGGTATTACTTTGGGATCGAAAGAATGAAAAACCAAGAAAACATAAGAAGTTCGACAGTTTGTGGCTAGAACCTTACATTATTCGAGGCATTGTTGGACCCAACTCATTCCACTTGAGCACGTTGGAAGGCAAACCAATTCACTTACCCACAAATGGCCAAATGCTCAAGTTGTTCTTCAGAGATGACATCTTATGCCATTGGGCATCTATTGTATTGTATTTCTAAACTTACACCATGCCCTTTCAGCATTTCATTTTGTAATTAGATTAGATTTACTTTTCATGTTAAGTAGCATAATCAATGATAGAAGAGCTTCTATTTTTCATGTGCTTAATGTTATATGATGATATTTGGATGGACGCTACTTACGTAATTTTGTGTGTTGCTTGGATACAGATTCTAGATTCTCACATTCCTTCAATGAAGCAACGTGTCCCCAAGTAAAGCCAAATGTTTACCACTCTATGTCAACGACCCCATAGAAGTACACCCCCATTTTTGCAAATGGGATTTATCATGTTCGAGGTTCACGCCATTCAGATTTCATCACCAGTCGGCAGTTTTGTAAAAGATGTAAACCCATTCTGCATGTTTATAATGTAAATGATCTAAGTAAGACCATCATGTATGTAACAACCTAGGTAAGCCTAGTATTTTGGTGACGATTTCTATCCTAGAAGGTTTTTTGTCTCATTGATTAATCTGTGTTTCTCGACACAAATGATCCGCAGAGTTTTTCCCTCCAACCTCACCACAAAGCTAAGGCGGATTTTGTTGTCAAGATACTAAGTAAGTCCTAGTGTTTTCTATCGATTCTTTGTAAAAGTAATTTGGGAATAATCCTAGCTAATTGGCTAGGTTATTTTATTATAGATTACTTGGTCTACTAAATCATATTTTGGGTCGCAGAATTTGGTAGTTTTTGTTGTAAAGTGTAACTAGGATCGGTCTACATATTTGACTATGTAATTATGTAGATAAAAGAACTTTCGGATTAATCACATCATTAGGATTAGGTCGAAGTTTCGAACCAGCTAATGTGGTTCATCCTCGGGACAAGGTGGAGAGACTAATCGATCTCAATGAATAAATAGAGGAGATGCATCATTGCCCAGAAATAGCCGTTGAGAACTAGTTGTTAAGAACTAGCCGTTAAGACTATCTGTTAAGAACTAGCCGTTAGAAAGTTAGTTAGTAAGTTAAAAATAAATTAATTGTTTAAATAAAATCTTGTTTAATTAAATTAAATATTAAAAGGGGGGTTTATAAATTATTATGTAAAAGGTAAAAAGGGATGGGTAAAAATTTTAAAACAAAAATAAAAATAATTAATTAATTAATTAGATAAAAATAAATCAAGAAATCAATTAAATAATATATAATCAGACAATATAAATTAATAAATAAATAACTGAATAAATAAATTAAAATTAATTAATTAAATAAATAAATAATTTATTAACAATATAATCAATAAATTAAATCAATAAAATTAAATTAAATTAAAGAATTAATTAACTAATTAGATAAAAATAAATTGATAAATTAATTATGGAGGATTTTGAATCTAAGGCCCTGGCCTCTGCCAAATTCTGCCCTAGGAAGTGGAATAGGTTTATGGATGATACTTGTGTCATCTAGCCCCATGGTCGGGGGAAATTAGATTTGTTCCTTGGGCACCTGAACTCGCTTTCTAATTCTATCAAGTTCACGATGGAAGTTGAGGTTGATGGTTGCCTCCCTTTCCTTGATATCTTGCTCTTGAGGAATGTGGATGGTTCCATCTCTCACTGGGTTTTTCGCAAGAAGACTCACACGAAACAGTATCTTCATGCTGGTTCCCATCATTTTCCTGCTCAGAAATTTGGGGTCCTGTGTACTCTTGCGACTCGTGCTCTTAGAATCTCTGACGACAACTCCTTGGAATCGAAGAAATCCCATCTTCTTGACGTTTTTGAAAAGAATGGTTACAGTAGATCTCAATGTCTTAAAGCCTTTCAAAAGGCTTATAAAGGATTGAGTGGTAAATCTACTTGGGTGGATCCTATTTCCAAGGTTCATCTCCCTTTTATCCAGGGGACAATGGACAAAATTGCCCATGTCCTTGGGAGAAATAATATCTCTACTTCTTTCAAACCTCTCTGCACTATTAGAAATTCTCTTGGGTCTGTTAAAGACCCTATCGACCAGAAGGACATGAAAGGGGTTTACATAATTCCTTGTTCTTGTGGAACTCCCTACATAGGAGAAACAGGTCGATCCATTAGGCAGAGAATCCGAAAACATGCTGCGGATATTAGACATAATCGGTCTCGTACCTCAGCTCTTGTTGGACATGTGGAAAAATCCTGCCACCATGTTTGTATGTAAGACTCTAAAGTCGTTGCTAGGGCAATTCACTTCCACCATATGAAATTGAGAGAGGCGATCGAAATTGAGCGACATGCTAAGAATCTCAACCGTGATGATGGTTGGAAATTAAGAAAGAGTTGGACCCCGGCTCTCACCAGGTAATGTCTGATTATTTTTCTTATGTTTGATTCTATTTTTAATTTATTGATTTATTTTTATTTTTCTAATATTTCTAATTAATTAATTATTTTATTTTATTTTACATTTATTAATTTTTGCCCCTCCCTAGTTCTTTCCTAGGTATCTTTATTTAGTTATTATTTTATTTTTATTTAATTATATATTATTTAATTTATTTTTATCTAATTAATTAATTAATTATTTAATTTTATTGATTAAATTAAGTTACCCCCTATTACCTATTATATTGTTAATAAATATTTTACTTATTTTATTTATTTATTTTAATTTATTTATTCAGTTATTTATTTATTTTTATTTATTAATTTATATTGTCAGATTATGCATTATTTAATTGATTTATTGATTTATTTTTATTATTTAATTGATTTATTGATTTATTTTTATCTAAATAAATAATTAATTAATTAATTTTATTTTTGTTTTAAAAAATTTACCCCTCCCTTTTTACCTATTACATAATAATTTATAAAACCCTCTTTTAATATTTAATTAAATTAAACAAGATTTTATTTAAACAATTAATTTATTTTTAACTTACTAACTTTCTAACGGCTAGTTCTCAACGGCTATTTACGGGCAATAATGCATCGCCACTATTTATTCATTGAAATCGATTAGTCTCTCCACCTTGTCCTAAGGATGAACCACATTAGCTGGTTCGAAACGTCGACCTAATCCTAATGATGTGATTAATCTGAAAGTTATTTTATCTACATTATGGATCACAAAAGTCTTAGATCTAACATATGTAATTATGTATTTATGTAAAGTAGAAGACAAAGATAATAAATATGTTTTTGGTATGCTTGCCTCATGGGTTTCATGAGCAAGGTTTTTATGTTAGGTCAATAGACTTCTTCTTGATGTCTATTAGGATTTGTCTTCTAGTTATAAATGTAATTAAGAGTCATGTATATGAAGAGTCTAGTCAAGAACATATGCTCCAAGACCTCGTCATGAAACCGTGAAGAAATAGCTCCAGAATGATGCTCAAAGATACACACATATTATCCTCTCTAACGCTGGAATATAAGTCCTCCATGTCGACCTATGGACAGAGGTAAAAATCGACCTTCAAGATAGCTTGAAGAGTCGACCTAAATCTAAAAACAGTGCAATATATATGGTGATGAAGCTGCGGCTCACTTGGTGATATAGAATGTGGATTGCTCTGAAGCAGAACGTAAGGATCAGTGAAAAGACACTTCGAATAAATCTTTGTTTTGAGTGCGGACTTCAGGACAGGAACGAGTGCGGGTTTAAGATAGAGAGAAGGGCAGAGATCTCTGAGATATCACAGCATGGTGAAGTCTGAAATGAATGCGAAGTCAAGGCAGTAGTCAATTGTGTTAAAGTGTGGTATAAATATACGAATCTGTCTAAAGGAGTATGCGGACCAATATGAAGTAGAAAGCAGCGTAGGTGAGTCTGAGCTCTTTAGACTATACTACAAAAGGATTAAGTTGAGACACAATGATGAGATGCTAAAAAGGAAGGAAGGTAAATCTGTGATTTACCTTCCTGATCTATAGTACATAAAAAGAGGCAGTATATCTCAAGTGAAGAAGCTTCAAAGACGTGAAGAAAAAGGTCTCGAGTGACCTTGGCTACTACATCTAAATAGAAATAAGTGCGTGGAAAGGAAGTGTTTGAGTAACCGAGAAAGATAGACCTAGAGACCGAGCTCTCTAGTGTTGGTGCAGGACAGTGCAGGTTGGTGCAGAAAAGAAGGATTAGTTTTGAAGGGCAAGAAAGAAGTAGTGACAAGGTCTTGGATGCATACATAGGTCAAGGGTCTAAGTCTTGGTCATGGTGGTTGTCATTTGAAAGTCTATAAGAAGGATTTCTCATGGGTTTTCCTCTCCAAGAGGGAGAGGTTTTGTCCTGGCTCGAAGAGCCTAAATGTGTGTCTCTTGTGTTTTGATAATTAACTTGATGAAAGACTGAATAAAGAAGACATAAGTAAATCTAGTAAGCTCACAAGTAAATATCAAGAAGAGAATTTGAGTTAATCACCGTCCCTCCAAATTCTCAACATGGTATCAGAGCTAAGGTGCAAAAGGAAGGGCTACTTAGCAAAGAAGACACTCAAAGAAGCAAAGATAAAAGTTTGGGTTAAAAGGTAAGATCAGTTTGCAAGGAAGATTCTTCATAAGACCCTCTAATCAAAAGGATAAACTTTGCCATCAAAGATTTATATTCAATACTTTGTCGGAAGAGATATCATCTTTTTGGAAAAAAGCCTTTATCATCAAGGATTCAAGAATCCCTTCATTGGAGAACTCAATCTAAGAAGTAGTTCCTATCTTCATCATTATCAAAGAAGCCGTGAAAAGGATGAAGTCACTCTACTCAAGTGACTATCTATGACCTTATTCAAAATCTGTCAAGATGACTTATTGTAAAGAGAGCAACAAGTTGGTTGGGTCATCGAACTTTAATGCATGGAAGAAGAGGACAGGTTTGAATCTAATTGAAGACGAAGTTATGGATTACATTGAAGGATCTACAATTCAACCCTCAAAAGAAGATGCTCCAGCTCATGCCAAGTACATGAAAGAAGAAATCAGAGTCCAAAGGATTCTCATAAAATCCATTAAGGACTCACTGATACCCTACGTATCGAAACTAAAATCTGCAAGAGAAATATATGAGAATCTAGTGGAACTATTCTCTATGAGTACTGTAGGAGAAGCAATCTCTCTGAGACAAGAACTATACAAAATTTTCAAGAGAGGAAGGAATCACTTCATACTTTATGAGGATTTCTCAAATAAGAGACCAACTGCAGGAATTGGGAGAAGTAAGGTCTAATAGTGAGATGACTACAGTGGTGTTGAATGCTCTACCAGAAGAATGGGGAAACTTCACTTCAAGCTTATACGTGAAGAAAGAAGCAATGCCATTCCGTGATCTATGGTCTATATGTAAAATAGAGGAAATAAGATTGAAAGCCAAAGTTGATATAGGATCAAGTGAAGGGAATCAAGCCTTTGTAACCATGTCTAGGAAGAAAGGAAGATTTGAAAAATTTGGTCCTCAGAATCAAAGAAGAAATATGGACAAAGTACGATGCTTTGGATGTAATGAACTTGGGCATTATAAAAGGGATTGTCCTAAATTTGGAAAGGACAAGAAAGAAGCCCATGTTACGGATATAAGGGAAGAACTTGATGCAAAGAAATCTAAGAAAGAGGAAAGTGAAAGATCTCTATGATCATCTTTCTCCTCAAGGGATTTCTGTTGGCTGTAAAATAATAGGAAGCGATGTATATTAATTGCATCATGATAGAAGCATGAAAGGAGCACTTGGTGAAGCAGCTCCTGAAACCTCGCTAATAAACAACAATAATGGAAGGAAGTTATCAAGATCAAGGGTCATCATAAAATAATCAATGTGGAAATAGGTGCTGACATTTTCTAATGGAGTTCTCTATGAATTCATTGGTTAGAAAGAAAGCAGAAAGGTTTCCTCGAGAATTATATGCTATAGAATTCTGGGATTAGGATATGATGACATATTGATGAAGCAGGTCAAGGGAATGAAGTTCTTCGTCCTAGTAAAATTGCTACAAGATGACTCAAAGGGAAAAGGTACGAGGTATATATATTTATATGTTGACACTAGATGTTGTGAAGTAATGTCATATGGTTGCAATTAATGGACTTCTATCTTTAGAAGTATGATCTATAGAGGAGGATCTCTTACGATGCACATGTTGTCACTATAAGATCAAATTAAAATATGTCCTCATATGGAATATGAGGTAGTTGTATTCAAACAAGGAATTGGATACTGGAAATTCCTGGGTATGAAGTTGTGCGTAGAATGAATTGAAGAGATCATGAAGTGCAACAATGTAAAGAGGCGGTTATCATCCGAAAGCCAAGAAAGATGTAACTAGGAGATCTCCTGAGAAGATATGTAGACTCCGATAAAAGTCTAGTAAATAAGAAGACCCTTGACAAGACATATATTTAGGAAATGTGTCAATTTGAATAGAGGATGTTGATGCCTACAGGAAGATGTCATGGTGAAAGATCATCACCGAGGTAACTTTTGATTTAAAAGTTCATATGTATATGTTTATCTGGATGAGTTTATGCAGGGCTGCCAATCATGTGGAAGGATGTAAGATCCTTGGGAAATGGTTCGAAGGAAAGCAGCATGGTATAAAGGTGGACCAAATAAGGAAGTCTGATGAATCACTTTCTGATAGTTGACATGACTCGTGGATGAAAGTGATGGATGATCTGTGCCCTATGAAACTAAAGGTTGAAGATTCCTCAATATCAAAATCCATGACATCGAGGGGAGGAATTCTTCATGAGCAGCTGGTTGTCTCACCATTGCAGCTGCAGGTCCCTGGTTGAGAGGGAGCCTGGCAGTAAGTTTCTTGCTTGGAAGAAACTTGAAATATGTCCTTCCTAAGTTAAGAGGGAGTGACGTATAAGATTCTCTAATACATGTGTCATGCACTAGACCAAGACTAACAGTCGTAAGTCCCAGTGAAGGCCATGTGGAAAGAATGGATAGACATAGCATTCTGGTCTTCACCTGGGAAGACAGAATGGAGGATTAGGAAATCATTTGGCATTCGATACTCTTTGAATGTGATAGGGCATTCAAGATAAGAGTAGTCGAGGACCGATATTCTTTGAGGGATAGCTACCCAAGAGAAGAATAATCCCAAGAAGGTCATACTCTGGGAACACCTGGGTGGAGTATGTACCTTGGAGAAACAATGACTATGGTGTCTATAAGTCATCTGTCTCGCCAGCATTGTAGCCCATTGTCTCGTTGAGAGATGGGGTTGTTAGTCAAGGCCTTGCACTAGGGCAATACTGGTTGATATGATGCTATACAGATGTGTTTACCAATCCGATTCTTCTTATGAGATTCTTCAGTTTGAAAGTGACCATGTACATGTATGAATACCTCCCTAGTTAAGAGGGATTTTGTAAAGTGTAACTAGCATCGGTCTTCATATTGACTATGTAATTATGTATTTATGTAAAGTAGAAGAAAAAGAAACTAAATATGTTTTTGGTATGCTTACCTCATGGGTTTCATGAGCAAGGTTTTTATGTTAGGTCAATAGACTTCTTCTTGATGTCTATTAGGATTTGTCTTCTAGTTATAAATGTAATTAAGAGTCATGTATATGAAGGGTCTAGTCAAGAACATATGCTCCAAGACCTTGTCATGAAACCGTGAAGAAATTGCTCCAGAATTATGCTCAAAGATACATTCATGTCATCCTCCCTAATGCTAGAATATAAGTCCTCCATGTCGACCTATGGACAGAGGTAAAAGTCGGCCTTCAAGACAGCTTGAAGAGTTGGCCTAAATCTGGAAACAATGCACTATATATGGTGATGAAGCTGCGGCTCACTTGGTGTTATGGAATGTGGATTGCTCTGAAGCAGAACGTAAGGATCAGTGAAAAGACACTTCGGATAAATCTCTGTTTTGAGTGCGGACATTAGGACAGGAACAAGTGCGGGTTTAAGACAAAGAGAAGTGTGGATATCTCTGAGATATCACAGCATGGTGAAGTCTAAAATGAATGCGACGTCAAGGCAGTAGTTAACTGTGTTAAAGTGTTGTATAAATATGTGAATCTGTCTGAAGGAGTATGCGGACCAGTCTGAAGTAAAAAGCAGCGGAGGTGAGTCTAAGCTCTTTAGACTATACTACAAAAGGATTAAGTTGAAACACAGTGATGAGATGCGAGAAAGGAAGAAAGGTAAATCTATGATTTACCTTACTGATCTACAGTACATAAAAAGAGGCAGTATATCTCAAGTGAAGAAGCTTCAAAGACATGTGAAGAAAAGGGTCTCAAGTGACCTTGGCTACTACATCTAAATAGAAATAAGTGCGTGGAAATGAAGTGTTTGAGTAATCGAGAAAGATAGACCTAGAGACCGAGCTCTCTAGTGTTGGTGCAGGACAGTGCAAGTTGGTGCAGAAAAGAAGGATCAATTTTGAAGGGCAAGAAAGAAGCAATGACAAGGTCTTGGATGCATGCATAGGTCAAGGGTCGCAGGCTTCTCATATGTATTGTCTCTTGTGTTTTGATAATTGACTTGATGAAAGACTAAATAAAGAAGACATAAGTAAATCTAGTAAGCTCACAAGTAATTATGAAGAAGAGAATTTGAATTAATCACCGCCTCTCCAAATTCTCAACAATTTTCGAGGGTATATTCCGGATGGGTTTTCCCCCTTCATGTGTTAAATTGTAGTATCTTGATGTAAAATATTTTAGTGCATGGTCCCTCATAGTTAGACACCATGGCTAAAGCATTAGAGGATTGAAAAAATAATTAATCCCCTCATCAGTCAATTAATTAAATTTTTTTGTTAAATTAAATTAAAATTATAAGCCAAAAATTTAATTGATTTGAGGTCCTAGGAAAAATTGATTCTTCAAATTAAAAATTCGTCGTTTCTAGAAGTTTTAATTTTTGGAGGTCCCCGGCCAAGGGAATATTGAAAATTTCAAAAGATTTGGACCCTTGGGCCTTGGTAGTTAAGTCAAAGTCAATTTTTTGAGGTGATTAACTCAAAATTATTATTTTTGAGTTAATTAATGAAAATTTTGAAATTTCTCAAAAAAAATAAATAATTAATTTCGACGGACGAGATTAAAAGATAATTAAATCTTTTTCAACGGTCGAGATTACTTTGACGGGGATCAAGCCAGCTAGTTGTTGGAGAATAAATCTATAAATTAGAGGTCTCTCTCCATCATTTTGATCTTATCAATTGAATCATGTGCTTTCTCTAAAAATCCCTTGTCACTTTTTCTGATTAATAAAATGCAAAGACTTTGGGGTTTCAAACCGTGGTGTTCATTTTTCAGATTTATGTGGCAATATTGCTCTTAATACTCTGTTACTTTTATTTGCATTTGTTGGTCAATGGTCTTTGAGGATTGATCTGTGCACAGGTATCTTGCACAGATTTCTGGGTTTTTTTAAATATCATTTTGGTTTGATAGAACAAATGGGTATCTCTATTTCTTGATGATCTTATGATTATTTTGAGTCTCTGTTAATCGAACAACCAGATCTAAGTGTGAAGAAGTTATTATTCAGGGTTTGGGCTTTTCGGGAAATCCTCAGTTGGATCAACTGACTCTCATATTACAGAATCTAAAAATCCCACTATTTTTAATTTATGAAATCATCTTACAGCATATTTTATTTGCAAGGTTCTTCTTGGGCTTGTGCCTGTTTAAAATTTCCAGTTTATTTCTAAATTTGTGCAAAATTGTTTAAATCTAGCTAATACAGGGCTTTGATCTGCAGGTCTGCTAGATCTGTAGAATATTATTGTCGATTTGTAAATATCAATTTTTTAACTCACTGGGGTTTTGGGTATTTCATATTTTTGTATATACATGTTTTGGGTTTCTATCTTTTGTCTGAGCAAGGGACATATTTGAGGATTGCCGACGATTTTCGTGGATTTGGAGACTAGTATAGGCCCTAGAGGGCAAAATTTGATCTCCATTTCATTTGAAGGTTGAAGAATATTTTTAGAAAGGAAACTCGATCTGGGTTCTGCAGATTTTCCGAAAGAGTGTGGGCAAATATATTTTTAGGGACTGGAGGCCATGCGTTGGCAATATCCAGGCCCCTGCTCCCTTTCTTTCCTCTCAGCCTAGCTCACAACCTCTCTTTCTTTCCCTTCTTTCACCATAAATTTTCACTAAAAATTTTAACAAAAAATGTCTCAAAAACAATTTTAAGTTGGCTTTTGGATTTGAAGATCTTCAGTGACTTGGGCAACTTATCTCCAAGTGTTGTCAAGCGTCTAGGGGCTGACTGGTACACATTCTCTAAACTGTTCCCCCATTTCATTTATCTGATTGAAAACAATACTAATATTGGCATAGAGTTTCATTAGCTGAAGTTTAACAGCAAATTCAGTTTGCATCTTTTACTACAGTACATTTCAGAAATAGATTTATTTTTTAGAAGCTTTTGGATGCTAGTTGACAAATTTCTGAACATTATCTCACTGCTTTTTTTTCAATAATTTATTTCTGAGTTTTAAGATCAAATGCACCGCTAGATTGGGAATAGTTAAGCTCAGAAATTTTCTGACTTATTAATTATCAGTTTGTCATTTGAAGTTTTTGTTGTTACACACAAAAAAAAAAAAACTGAACTTAGAAATTTTCAGAATTATTAATTATCACTTTGTCATTTGAAGTTATTGTTGTTAAACATAGAAAAAATATGAATCTTGCATGGTTATAGTACCACTGGTTTAAAATAAATTGTTGGCATTATTATTTGTTTTAAGAGCAGATTACTAGAACTGATATTTCATACTTTGCACCTAGTTGTTTAATCTGAATTTAAACACTTAATCTAATTCGTGAAGTACATTTGTTTTACATGCTCATTCAAGTAGACTAATTTAGATTTTCTTGTGCATCTAATGATCTCTGATTGAGTACCTCATACAAATGGGTTTCCGAATATAAAGTGTTTTATTTCAAACGTTTTACATTGGTTTCATGTTGTGTTTACAGTAATTACTTGTGCAGACTTCATATTTTACATTGCTAGTATAAGTATTTGTTTTCCCATTAAGATCATTTTCCTGAGCCTTAAATTAAAAAACACTTACAACATATTTCATATATAGCTCATATTTTAGGCCCTCCCTCCGCCATCACATCATTTCACTTTGCGCTTGCATATAAGACATTCAAATCATTAGCAGCAGTTTACCATCCATTACTTAGCCTTTATTTCATTCACAAGATAGTTGACTCCACAAGGAACTGATATCATTTTCCTCAAATCTAATTGAATCCTTCAAAATCTTCGCAATCTAAACAAGTATTGGTTGCTTAGTTGTGTCTCCCAGATTGGCTGGTTCCCAACTAATCTTCCCTCATTCCATTTCCATAGGGTCTACCCCCCTTAGTCTGCTATTGGGAGACAACTCAAACAGAGAGATTGGGGATCAGGGTAACAACCCCCGATCTGAGCCATTTTTGCGGTGCCTAGACATTTTGTGCGACAACATTCTTCTTAGGCACAACTAGCTCTCCTTGGTCTCTAAAGGTGAGATCATCCTCATCTAGGCTTTGAATCAGTTGTCATCCATTAATTAGTGTAAAGGTTGGCCTAGGGGCATGCTAGGAACAGGTGTGTCATCTTGAACAATCATCAAATATGGTACAAAGTGATCCAACGTCGTGGGTGCAAGAGGTGCCCTGGAACATGTGTCATCTGATGTTGCTGCTAAGAGGCCCAAGAGTCTCAATTATTCACTTGTATGTGCCAATATACCTTTCTAAGGGCCTGAGTACATGTGGAGCAGGTGCCCAATACCTGGGTTGTTGAACCACCTGAAAATCACAACATAGATTCTAATGAAAGCGACCAGTCATTAGGGGCAAAGATCATGATTGCAGCTAAGTGAACCAAACTTGAATGTCATGGGTTATTTAATACTTCAAATAAGGATCCCCTTCCAAAATCGAGACCCCAAACTCACAATGGTGTTTTTTCCTAGGTAGGGGTGGCTAAAGGTCAACCCTATTACGTGTTTTCAGCCTCTAAGAGGAAGTAACATTTCCCTAGTCCACCCTTCAATCAATACGTGATAGTGAATAATAATGATGATAACGAAGGGCATAGGACTTCATGGCCAAGTGCCATGGTCAAGGGACAATGTTGTGGGGTGTACACATCCTAAGTGTATAAATGTGAGGAGGGAGCACTTGTGGATGCATGAGTTACCAACTCGATCTTTGTTTTTTCACCCCTCTTATGCACCTTTTACTTCTTGATTTCTTTCTTTGCATTATTGCTCATGGCTCTTGCTTTAAATGATAGAGCAGTTGTATTACCCCTTAATGATGAATCAATTTATCGCTTGTTGGGGTTGGGACATCCAAGGGTTCATTCTTTTGATGTAATGGAGCAACATGTGCTTAGGAACCAGGTGATGGCCATAATGAATGAGGTAGAGCTCATGAGAGGTTTTTGCCCACATGCTAATTTGTATGTCCCTCGCCATCTTTTGCATTTTGATTTTTCTTTCTTTAATTTTGTTGTGGCCATGATGTGCTCTTTCTGTTTCCTTTAGTTGCATCAACAGCCTAGGGCAAAGTTTCAAGGCCCTACCCAAGTATGTGGACATATGGGCGCCCAATCCCAAAGAACTCATGACAGGTTGTACTTGAAGAATGGAGGTGAGATAAGGGCTTATCATGTAAAAATGGAAAGTGTTAAAGTATGACATATGTGAAAATGGAATTATGTTATCTCAATTAGGGCTTCCCCAGTAGTGCCTCTCCTATACCCATTGGGTCATTAAGGGAGGTAACACAGGACTAGAATAGAAGATTAACCCCCATGTAAGGTGAGAGAACAAGATCACGGTCAAGACTCGTCATTCTTCCAGATCACCCCATAATCCATGCTAAATGCACAAAAACAAACAAGTATAAGCACCTGATTGCAAAATGACCAAAGTACATTTTGAGCGGAAGCCCACCTTCATCCATGTGCTCATGCCAGATGGGTGAGAAGCAAATGGCCAATGCAAGTGGTGAAGATATAATGACACATCATCAGCTAGTGGTGGTTATCAGGGGCTACTCGTTGTCTGAATGACCGATTGGTTGTCAAATGTAGGAGAATTTTTTTCTCCCATGGGGTTACCCATTTTGGTGGGTAACATGGTTCATTGAATTTGGTTCAATCATGTTCAATCCCATTACAGTTCGAAACCCTATTAGATAGGTGGGTCGGTTCAAAATCTGATTCCAGTTTTGAAAATTATGCTTCTAGCAGGGCTTGGTTTTAAAACGTGTCTTGATTTGACAAAAAGGTAATTTAACTTCTAGAGTTCTACCTATTTGTTGTAATCTACAAGCATTGACCCTAATAGCCCTAGTGGAGATAAGGCACTTAAGCCCTAATCCAACAACCAACCATTTTTTACAAAAATCAAGTCTTTTTATTTATATTATCAAAAAACAATAAAAATAGGAAAATATGAAAAATCAAAAAATAGAAAAGCCTAACCATCAAAAATAAAAAGAGAACCATTGAAAATCTTTCACTTATTGTCTAGAAAAACATTCACAGGTTATATATTTTTTTATCTAGACAACTTTCTTAGGATTTGTGCCATATCAATAATCTAGAGGCCCAACGAAAAAACACCCTCTTGTTTTATGCTTTCAAATTTTATCTAACAACATTTTAAGGGTTTTGAAGGTGGTTTCACAATTTTGAAATTTGGTTACAATAATATCTTCTCAAGGATTGGTAAAGCTCTTTGCCTAATGTTTTGTGACAAAAGTTTGTTTCTAACCCTTTGAAGCCCTATGTTTCATTTCCAAAGCATTCTAATTGTATATTATTATTTATATATTTTGAAGTGTTTTAAGCTTTCCCTAAATGCTGCAAACGGTTTCATCTTGATTAGGGCTCAATCAAAGTTTGGCTATATTTTCACTCATATTTCAGTACCCAGGCTCGAGCGCCCAAAGATCCATCATCCTAATGTGTTTCATGACTTCTAGATTGTTTCAAAGACACTCCAAATCTAGTATTTCTGCAATTTCTAGATATTTTACAGATCTAGAAGTGGTAGAGAGCTACAAGCTAGTCCAAATCAGGTTACAAATCAATTGGTAAATAAGGCCAACTCATCTCACTTGAGGCATGTACCCTTTCCTCACTCATGAGCATCAAAGATAACCATCTATTGTGTAATTTGAGTGAGCTTTGCATGCTAGTTTGTATTTTTTGCAGTTATCATTCATTAACAAACTTAGCATTTTGTTTCAAGTAACTCCTTACCTTCATCATGTTGAAATTTGGTTACCGGAGGACAGGTGGTTCCCTAAGGCTTTGATCTTTGGCCTAGGGAAAAGTGTCCAAATGTATTTCGCTTTTTCTCGTAAAGTGACTTTATAAGTTGTCAAGTCAAATCTAATTTAAAAGTGACTTTAAGTGATAGAGTTACTAAGTCTAATTTTAAAGTGACTTTAATAAAGTCATGTGAAATTAGGAAGTAAAAAGTGACTTTGGAAATAAATGACTAAGAGGATCTATATTAAAGTGGGGTGAATTAAAAAATAGAAAGTGAGATTTAAATGCACATTTAATCTCAGCCCTAGATCTAAAGCTATCTCAGCCATTGGATTTAGGGATTCCCCAAAAGTCACTTAGGGTTAGGTTAAGGGAGGAAAAGGTCATTTAGTCTTTCCTGAGCAGATTGAGAGGAGGAAAAGAGAGCAAAGGAGATTTCTGAGCATTGAGGTGAAGGAGAGAAGAACCTTGGCATGCATACCGAGGCAGCATTTCAACAAATCCGTACAGCAAGGTTGGCACACAGTTCAAGGCAGTGTGGGCACGTTTTCCAAGGTAGTTTTCGTATAACAGCTTTGGGTATGCATTCCTAGGCAGCCGTACATTTTTTGGTACATATTTCGAGGAGAGGAAGTTGTTTTTTGTGGCATGGATTTCGAGGCAAACCGTACAACCTACTGTTGTCCCTATGCACAGAAATCGAGGCAGATTTCATACAACATTTATTGTTGTTCCTCTGCACACATTTCGAGGCCATACAACATTTATTATTATGTTTCTAGGCACAAAAAACAAGGAAGCCCATACAACACTTATTTTTGTTCCTGTTTTGCTGTTGCACATTTTCCGAGGTAGTGGTTAAGCACAGAAAACGAGATAAGTTGTATTTGTTTGGTTGCTGAAATTTTTTGAGTATTTCTCTCTCACTGTAAAAGTTATTTATCAGAAATAAAGAAGAGCTTTCAAACTAGTTTTCCCCAAGAGTTGTAGGGGGTTTTTCCAGAGTCATATTGACCAAAAATCAGCGTGTCAATTTTCTGTGTGTGGCTGAAAATATTTCTATGTGTTTATCTCTGCAATTTCTAGCACATTGAAATTTCCAGAATTTGTGTTTTCGGAAAATATTTATTTTCCCAGCTTGTTGAATGTATGGTTATGGGAATGGACATTTAACTATAAGGGAGAAATAAGGAGAAACTGAAAAATTAGAGTGGGTCACAAAATTTCTACACATCATGCATAGTGTTTCTAGATATTGGTCTTTTAGACTTGTTGGTGAAGTGTGCGTAGATTGTGATACACCCCTTGGCATTGTAAGAGTTGACCTAAAGTGAAAAAAGATTGCACTAAGGTAACAGTGGGTGCATCTCTTGTGTGCTTAGCACTTTGACTAGACCTTGTCGAGGCCGCTAATCCAGGAGGCTACAGTGATCGTGAAGGGTGTCCACCAAGCAATCAGGAGAACTCCAATGCCCTAGAAAAGAATGCCAAGCAAGCACCAACCTAGTTCAAAACTTCAAACAATCATTGAGCACAATATCTCCACCATGCAAATCCATCACAGACCATCTCCCATGCACCAATCCATCTCAAACCCCCTGAGAACTTAGCACACACCATCTATCTCAAGACTCATCAGGCACCCCAAACACGTGTTGAAAAATGTAACTAGGTTCGGTCTTCATAATTATCATTGTACTTGTATCAGTATGTATTTCATCTAAAAGCAAAAGAAGAAAAAGAAAATTTTATTACTATTATTATTATTTTCTAGTCAAAGCATGTTCTTCATGCTTCTAGGATTTATTGAGTCAAAAAATTGTAATGGATTCAAAGTCTTATTTGGACTTCTTATAAAGAAAAAGGAAAAAGAATATTCAAAAATGTAATTTGGGTCAATTCACCTCAAGAAGCCAAGTCGGCCCTCCAGGATGACAAATCGGCTCACTCAAAAGATGTGCCTTTTCGCATATGAAAACAACTATATATTGGCATAGATCCTCCACAAATGGCAAGCAATTTCAGTGTTTTTTCTATGATGAGTTCTGAAGTAAAGAAATATGATTTCTTTTCTTAGGGTATCTGACTAAAAATGGGTAAGTTTCCTGAGGAGATATGACTGTGAAAACATGCAAGTTCTGCTCCTTAGCATCTGTGGAAGGCATGATATCCGAAGATCTGTTCATGAGCTTCTACGGAAAGGCACTTTGTCCGAAGACTACTGTGATATGATACATTGAAAAAACGAAATATACTACTGTTAATATGTTACTATGGAAGGCCAAGTTATGTTGTAGAAGGCTGAGGTTTGCTACTTTGCAAAGACTAGACCTATAAAGCTACTACAAGTCTCATGTTGTGATTGTTGAAAGGTGGATCTTGATCCAAGCTTATGGACAGTCGAAAAATGTAATATTCCGAGTAGGAAATAAACAGCAATATAAAGCAACATAAACAAAAACTACTGCAAATAGAGAGACATCATAAAAAACACTGCAAACATGGAGAAAAGTTGAGCCATTTTATTATAATCTGAAAGAGGGAATGAGTACAAAAGGCGATCAGAATGATGGAAACTTGCGTTGCTCAAGGCAAGCTGAAATCACTCTCAAAACCATGCTATGAATGGCTTCGCTCTCTCTGGACTACGTAACTCCCCGAGTTGTTGCTGCTGTAGGAAATTGTTGCCTCTGACTGGAATAGAGCTGCTCTTTGGGGTTGTTCCCCTACTCAGAAAATTATGAAACTTTGGGTATGGACTCTCCTCCAAAAACCCAGAAAAACCCAGGAAGGGATTCCGGAAAGGTTGACCCCGAAATTTGACCCCCTTGGGAAAACTATGCACTCCTGGTGAGTATGTTGGCCACTGAGATGAATGACTAGAAATGTTGGCCACAAACTGCTCCAAAATATCACTAGTGAAGGGCTAGTCCTTCACACCTTTCTCAAACTGAAGCTATTGAATATCCCTCTCTCTCGGAGCTGCCCTCCTCAAAGACTGCGTAACTCCTGTGAGAGACTGCGTAACTCTTGTGAGAGACTGCACTACCTCAAGACTGCGTAACTCCTAGGTGGTTGATGTTGCATTCTCTACTCTAAAACCTCAAGGTAGAACTCCTCACCTAAGTGGGCACTTGAAGTCCCCCGAGGCTGAAGTTGGGATCTTCGCTCGGAGACACCCATGTGTTGAATAGCACTTGCAGACTTAGCTAAACAGCGTAAGCGTGCTCAATATCTATTAGACAGAAATTCTGAAGATGCATAATAGAATGAATGAGTAGCTAGCCTCTCCCTCCTTTTATGCTTGAGACCCTACCTCTCCCTTGGGCCCCACTAAACTGCGTTGTCTCCTCATGCCATGTTGTCCCCACTAAACTGCGTTGTCCTGGCCCACACTGCCTCTATGTTGTCCCCCTCCCTGCGCTATCACTTGGCTCCCCTGGGCCCCATGCTGAGATCAGAATAATGTTAAGTGACTTTAGGTAGTTTATTTATCCTAAGTTGGGTTATGTGTCCCATCACCCCTTTATTTTATGATTGAACATTAGAAAGGCAAAATCTGAGCAAAAATTAATATTGCCAATTAGCTACTGCTAATTGGGAATATTACAGTCCTCCCTGCTAAAATGTTGCTTGTCCTCAAGCAACTGCTAAGATGGGTGCTGCAAAATCTTCTCACTCTCCCAAGTGGCATCCTCATCCGGCAAATTTCTCCATCTCACTAGATACTCCTTAACCGTCCTACTCCATAGTTGTCTCTCTCGGGTGTCTAAGATGGCTTCTGGTTGTAATACCAAATGCCCCTCATCATTTGTAGGTGGGAGCTCCTCTATTGCAATCACATGTTGCCCCAATGCCCTTTTCAGGCATTATACATGGAAGATATTATGTATCCTGCTACCTGCAGGCAACTCTAACTCATAAGCAACCTCCCCTATACAGTGGATCACTCTATAAGGTCCATAGAAGCGGGGCTTGAGCTTCTCGGCCCCCTTCTGCTTCAGTGTAGACTGTCGGTAAGGCTGAAGTTAGAGGTAAACCAAGTTACCTACCTCAAACTGGCTCTCTACCCGCCCTCTGTCGACATATAGCTTACGTTGATTTTGCGTTGTGGCTAAATTGTCCTTGAGAGCCCGGAGTATGTCTTGGCTCTCTTGCATCCAATCCTTGGCCCTAGGGGCCTTGCTAGCACCAAACATAACATCAGCAAAAGTTAGAGCATGATATCCATACAAAGCATAAAATGCAGACATACTGATAGACATGTGGAAAGTTGTGTTGTAGCAGTATTCTCCCAAGTGTAGCCAACGCAGCCATGCTTTCTGCTGCCCTGTGACATAGTTTCGCAAGTAGCCTTTCAGCCACTTGTTCACTATCTCCGTCTGCCCGTCCGTCTGAGGGTGATAGCTGGTACTAGGAGTTAACTCTGTACCCACCAAACGAAAGAGATCTTCCCAAAAACCACCCATGAAATGGTTGTCCCTGTCACTGACTATGGTCTTTGGAAGACCATGCAATCTAAAAATATCACGGAAGAATAGCTCTGCCACCTGTCCAGCTGTGTACCGTGCTGATATGGCAAAGAAGTGAGCATACTTTGTCATCGACCACAAAGATTAAATCCTTGCCCTGCACCACGGGCAACCCAGTAATGAAATCCATAGAAATGCTTTCCCACTTTCCTTCCGAAATGGGAAGCGGCTGTAGTAATTCGGCTGGGTGGTTCATCTCCCCCTTGTTTGCTGACACACCTCGCACTCCCTGACATGCCGGAGTACGTCCTCCTTGAGGCCTCTCCAAGAGAACCTCTCCCTGATAGCCCTGTAAGTCTTCGTGAATCCCTGATGGCCTAATAATGGTGAATCGTGGGATGCACACAGTATCTTCTCCTTGAGCTAAGAATCCCCAATCAAGAAGATCCTATCTCTAAAGTAGATGACGTCATCCATCACCCTGTATCTATCATCTGTAACCTGACCATCCAGCACCTCCCAAGCAAAGCGGTCCTTGGAGTACTCCACCAGCAGTTGAGCCCTCCAGTCTGTATCTATGCTCATCAAGGACAGCATTGTTGGTCTGCATGATAAAGCATCCGCCACTACATTGTTCTTCCCTTTGACATACTCAATGTCAAAGTCGTAAGCCTAGATCTTAATGACCCACTTCCATTGCCTCTCCTGCAATTGTTTCGCCTCTCCTGCAACTGTTTCTGCTCAAGGAAAAACCGAAGGCTGTTGTGATCAGTCCTCACCCGAAATCGGTTGCCTACCAAATATTGTTGGAACTTGGCCAATGCATGGATAATGGCCAGCATCTCCTTGTCGTATATCGAATACAACCTCTCATGTGGCAGTAGCTTCCTGCTCTTGAAATCTATGGGGTGGCTTCCCTGAATCAAAACTACGCCTACCCCCTCCCCTAAAGCATCACACTCCAGAATGAAGGGTTGTGTGAAATCCGGCAAAGTCAACACCAGGCAGCTGCTCATCACCTCCTTCAGCCTATCAAAGGCCCTCTGGGCAGTATCAGTCCAGCTGAATGCCCCCTTCTGGGTGAGATTTGTGAGGGGTGCAACAAGTTGGGAAAATCCCTTGACAAACTTTCGATCGTAGGTGCAGATGCCTACAAATCCTCGGAATTTTGTCACGTTCTTCGGCTCTGGCCATTCCCGGATGGCCCGGATCTTCTCCTCATGGACTCTCACTCCATCCACACCAATGATATGCCCCAAATAGAGCATCTTTGTCAATCCGAACTCGCACTTGGAGAGCTTAGTATAGAAATGTTGCTCCTCGAAAATACGCAGTATAGCCTCAATGTGCTACAAGTGCTCCTCCCAAGTGCGGCTATATATAAGGATGTCATCAAAGAACACCAGCACGAACTTCCTCAATTGACCACAGAAGATGTGGTTCATGCAGGACTAGAAAGTGGCTGGTGCGTTGGTTAGCCCGAAGTGCATCACCAAAAACTCAAAATGGCCATAATGGCACCTGAGAGCAGTCTTGGGAACATCCTGGTCCCTCGCCCGGATCTAATGGTATCGCGACCTCAGATCAATCTTGGAGAATAATTTTGATCCCCTCCGCTCATCCATCAACTCATCAATCCTAGGAATGGGGTATCAATTCTTCATTGTCTTTTTATTAAGGGCCCCATAGTCGATGCACATCCTCAGTGTGCCATCCTTCTTCACCAATACAACAGAAGAAGCAAATGGGCTAGTACTGGGCCGGATGTGTCCCAGTGCTAAGAGCTCATGGATAGCTCTCTCAATCTCATCCATGTAGGCCTTGGGGTGCCTATAGGGTGTGGTGATCACTGTTTGGATCCCCTGCTCCAGCTTAATGGTATGCTCAAACCCCTAGTCCAGTGGCTGCCTCGGTGGTATGTCCCCAAAAACCGTGGAGTACCTGTCCAATATCGTGTGCACATCTGGGTGAACTACCTGCCTGTGGCCCCTACCTCTGAAATACGCAGTTCTACTGCCCACTCTATGTCTCCCTTCCGGAAGTTTGCCTCCATCTGGTGTGCTAAAACTGTATGCGGAGGATATGTGTGCATGCCCCTGATCATCACATGTTTTCCGCTCTTCTTATCCGTCCACTCCATCTCCAATATCTCCTAGTCTGTGGTGACCTTACCCAGCGTAATCAGCCACTGTACTCCCAATCCCACATTGGTATCTAGGATGTCAACCATAAAGAAGTGGTCTGTCATAGTGTAGGTCCCCATAGTCACTGTGTTATTTTTCTGAACATGTTCTATGCCATTTCGGATTAGGGCACCAAATTACTTAAGTAGATAGAACAAATAAAACGATCGATGGAAGACAAGCCAACAAAGAATAAGGATGAATGGTGGTGTTACGGCGATCAGCAGGATGCTACTACCAGCAAAGTCTCTAATAGGTCATTCAACCAAGCGTGTCACACACAACCCCAAGACAACCCAGACAAAGAATACTCCACAAATACGCAGCACCAAGAATGCAGCTCCATCGCCATCAAGAGAGAAGAAAATCCTCCACACATTGTGTGTATAATGAACTCCAAGTCTCTCCATTATATAGGCATCTTTGGGGGTGTGTGACACGTCCTTTAAGACATTTAAGTCTATATTATATTCCAGGCCAACCTAGCACATAAGTGGAATAAATTCAAAGTACATGTTCTGCTCATCCGATCAAGATGATCTTTAGATCAATCTTACACCTCTCCGAAAGAAGAATCCAATAAAAATATTGGGATCGTCATCTGAGCAGCACAACCCAGAGTTTGGACCTAGTTGCCCAAATTTAACACTCCCTCTCAACTAGGGAGAACTCCGTCCACTAGTGCAATCCAAACATCGTGCGTCATCCCACCGTAACTTGCTTTGCTGGCCTCTTTATTTTAGAACAGAAGTGGGTCAGTCACAAAGACATCATTCTCAGCTAACAGATTCAGCCCAGAGATCTGAA
Organism: Pinus albicaulis; assembly: GCA_034641835.2. NCBI lineage: Eukaryota > Viridiplantae > Streptophyta > Pinopsida > Pinales > Pinaceae > Pinus > Pinus albicaulis. Next base: position 1,300,598,929 of record CM076577.1, on the reverse strand, counting down.
ACCTCTATAAGACTCACAAAGAGTCTCACACCAACCCGAAGTTGGTTTACCTGACCCGAAGTCAGTTGGAGGTCTGAAGCCTCACAAAACTTGATCCCAGATCAAGTTGTTGGACACGTGCCATCCTAGACATAGAGAATACGGCAATCTCTGATGCGTCCATCGGTCTTGCTATGGTCTCTATTCACATTTCCCACCTCATTGGCCAAATGAGAGGTACTTTCCATGAGTCCGAAACTCCATGGGTAGGATGCATACGAGGCACAGATCAAAGAGAAGTAAACCATCTCAATATCATCACAGTGGGGCGGAAGCACACCAACTAGGTTCGGCAAGCCTAGCCCTGTGGTTGCTTATAGCACCAAAGCTATCCCCAAAACCCCCTTGGAGCTCCCAAAGCTCATTGTCCAACAGGACCCTCCAAACAGGGTCGTTCCATGATTCCAAGATTCTCATGGAAGGTTAGGAACATGACCTTCCCCAAGGGCATTGTGAGAATATCCGCGACCTACTCATCAGTTCCTATATGATCAAGCCTTACGGCGCCTCGCTGTACCATATCTCGAATAAGGTGCTACCAGCCATCAACATGCTTGGATCAATCGTGGAACCTGGGATTCTATGACAAATGAATCCCCCTTTGGTTATCACAAAGGATAACGGTGGCATCTAGCACATGTTCGCTGAAGATCTTTCGCAACCAAGTGACTTCACAACGGTCCATACATGTTGCAATGTATTCGACCTCAGTGGTGCTCAAGGCTACCGACTTCCTTTTCCTGCCCGAAGCAGATCTACCTGTGAAGTAGCATCTAGATGTGCTCTTACGATCCACCACACTGCCAACCCAATCGACATTGGTATATCCAATGAGTGTCATGCTCCCGGTAGTGTATCTCAGCCCATGGTTTATCGTGCCACGGAGATATCTCAAGAGTTTCTTGGCACCAACCCAATGAAAGTGAAGAGGCTCAACCACATGTTGACTCAAAGTGTTCACTACAAAACATACATCCGGACGGGTGTTCACTAAGAACATCAGAGCCCCTATGAGTTGACGATACTCAGTAGGATTTGCTACCACGGGCCTAGCAGCGTTGCCACTCAACTTCTTAAGGTTGAGCTTCATCGGTGTCGACACGGACTTACAGTCCACCATATCAGATCTTACCAAAAGCTTCACAATGTAAAAATATTGCCAGGTCTCTGCCATACCTCCAAGCCTAGGAAGTAGTGCATCAGTCCTAGGTCCTTCATCTTGAACTCAATAGCGAGCTCCCTCTTGCACTGATGGATGAGAGGGTCAGCATCTGTCAAGAAGAGGTCGTCCACATACAGCACCAGAATGAGAGGCTTCTCTCTATCAACCTTGAAGTAAAGGTTCGGATCAGCATTACTATGAGTGAAGCCCAGCTTCATTAGGTAGCTATCTATCCTCTCGTACCAAGCTCTGGGTGCTTGCTTCAGCCCATAGAGGGCTTTCTTCAACCTGTAGACATGGGTGTCCCGATCCTGGACTTCGAACCCCAACAGTTGCTCTACGTACACCTCTTCCTTTATCGCACCATGCAGAAATGCGGTCTGTCTTCACATTCATCTGATGAAGACTCCAACCTTGCGTAGCAACAAGGGCTATGATAGATCGAATGGTGGTATATTGGGCCGCAGGTGCAAATATGTCATCATAGTCTATGCCTTCCTTTTGAGAGAGGCCATGGGCAACGAATCTTGCCTTGAACTTTTCAGCACCTCCATCAGATCCATGCTTGATCTTGTAGAGCCATAACTGCTTTGTCCTCTAATCTTGAAACCACATCCAGACATCATTTTTCATTATGGACTCATACTCTTCGTGCATCACATCCTTCCAGACTTGATGCTTTACAGCTTTCCCAAATAATTCAGGCTCATATTGTACTCATGGCAGTTTGATACCTCTGGTATTTATATGGCTTCTTTGTTTTCTTCCAGAATTTCCCCCTTGAAGCCATATATCTTTGTGCCATGAGGTTCTCCTTTTCTTTCAGCAATGATATTAGCTCAGGAGCATATACAGTTGTATTCTCCCTCTTAATGCCAGCTTCTCTTGAGAGAGAAGACATCTATTTTTAAATGAGGGCATCCCAGACACCAACTTGGAGAGGAGTTTTGAACTCAGGGACCTGAATCTTATTCTCCCACTGTCAAAGCCATCTAAGAATCATAGCCATACACTGTCATATAGTTGTCATGTATCTTGGCATGTATCATATGCGCTCAAATCATGGATTTCAATGATGATTTTATCATCATTTGTTAAAAAAAAACTTCACAGGCTTTGCTGACCATGGTTTCAAATAATTGAGGGTACGTGACTGTCCAAGGCTGCAAAAACTCTTCTTTTGTTTGTCTTCTTACAGTGGATTTTCAAAGCACTATAAGTATCAACTCAGCAAGTCTGCCTTATAATAATTGAGCTACTTACTAATCATAGGATTTGAACTGGGGCTTTAATACAGCGATTTATCTTCCACAACATTACTATGCATTAGGCCTTAAATCACTTTGACTTATTCACCATACAAGGACAAACTTCCCCAATGAATTTGTCTGTCACTTGGATCAGAAAACCACAGAGCAGGTGCACATAGAGAACCACATGAGGGTCTATGACCCTATCATGGAGAGAAAAACATACCTTATTGTCATATTTTCAGGGTCTCGGCCCTCTGCTCCAAGGCATAGAAAAAAAACAGAAGCTCATCCTACAATCTGGGCAAACTTCGGCCTTCATACAGACATTAGAAGGACCATAAAAAAACAACTTCGATCCTTCGTAACCACATCATTGAATCCTCCAGTTTTGTTATCTTTACAATACTTGCTTGTTGGTCAGTAAGATAACTCCAGCATAATGGAAAAAACTAAGTGGTAATTATAGTAGTGCATTTACAGGTGGAGGCCTCCCACTTTTCTTTTCTTTTCTTTTCTTTTCTTTTCTTTTTTTTCTTTTTGCCTGCTTCTAAGCTAGATTCATCAGATTCGATTTCTAGGGCCAGTTTAAGATGTTGAATTCTCCATGTTGCGCGCTTCATGCTCCTCTTCATCCAGGGGGTGCGGTTCAGAATTCGCATTATCGTTATTATTAATAACTGATCCAGATACCAATCATTCCATCAGCTTTCACAGTATCAGCTCTGTAATTTCTGACATGTTGTTCTCTCCTTCTATTGAAGAATGAGGGAATTTGGCGGGAGATCTCTGCATTCCACTGACACACATGGAGACTTCCAGTGCATCAAATTCCTCTCCAGCCTCTTCTTTCTCTCTTTTCTCATTCACAATCAAGAATTTTGTAACGTTTTCTTCCTCCATGAATGAACTTTGTTTTGGGTGAGAACATGGTCAAAATCCGCTCTGCCTGTGAAGCCAGAGAATTTAAGCAGTCCATCCAGCGCTCTACCGATGGCTATTCCGGGCCTACTACGATGCACTGAGACAATTCTTCCAAACCCACTTCACTTCTCACTGAAACTTTGTTGTTTGCATGTTTATATGATCACGGATTTCAGACTTAGTTAATACAAGTCTCCAATGCACCCTCTGACATCAAGAATGGGGTGAGTATATGAACTAACATAATGGATTGTTAACAGGGTTCTATCCTCATTACCGTAAACTCCAGGAATGTGAAATGCATCAAAGAATTTCTGAAGAATAAACCACACTCTACATCGATACTATCCAGCAATGTTGTTTCCCTTTCAGATGAGCACTCCAACGCAAAATTCTTCATCTCTGCAAAGTCCAGAATCGAAGGCAGAAACTACTAACTCGAATTTTCCATTTTACCTGAACAAAAACCCAATCAAATCAACATGCTCACATTGAAAAAAAAAATAGCTACATTCCACAGGATTTGTTTGCACCATCATTAACAGGTTAATTTTGGCGTATGGCCAAGCTTTACGTGGGCATGCCACTAAAATATCCGTTTTCAAAATAACCTCCCAACAAACAAAAAAATTGAATATACAGAAATTTCAGTCCGCAGATAGTACGCAGAATCTCTCGAGCACAAACAAGTGCCATCTGTGCGTAAGTCTGACGGAGATTAGAGGTGAGAATTTGACTTAGATATCAAGCAAAGATATCTTCGATGTCTATGTGCAGAAAGCGAGATACGTAGTGTTCGTTGCTTCAGCTCCGCCAAGTCCCGCAGAAAATCGTTCCGCTGGCTTTTGGTCAAGTTTCATGCTTTCCAAACGTCGGCATCTTTTAAGTCAACATCGGCTTCTTTTAAGTCATGCGACGTTGTTTCCAGTCGTCGAAACACTTCCGTCTACGGAGAACCAACTGCTTTACTAACTTACGCCCCTCGAAAATCGGAATCCACCCACAGTTGCTTTCATTTTAGCGCTTTCCTTTAGAATATTTAATATTAGGCCTGTGGCGTTCTCCAAAAACGAGGTAGGGATTGCGTCCCTCTTACAGCAGCATACGCTGCCCTTCCACGCAGGCTGAGACAGACCTCTAAACCCACGCTGTCACCTACAGCACTTGAGAAGTGCATACACTGCCTTTTAGTTGCAGCCCAGAATTGTCCCTAAAGACTGCGGCTGACTTTTAGAGAATGGATCTCCCTCCACGCTAAAGGTTAGGGCACCAAACAGCCCCACAGACTACCCACGCTATCACTTGCTGTGGTGGTATGGCCTGCGACCTACCACACAGCCTTGTTGTAGCTTACGGCACCCTTATTTTCCCTTTGAATAGCCCTCATCTTGCTGCCCTAGATTCTTGACATAAGTTGGGCGTTGTCTTCCCGTAGCTCTGATACCATGTTATTTTTCTGAACATGTTCTATGCCATTTCATATTAGGGCACCAAATTACTTAAGTAGATAGAACGGATAAAATGATCGTTGGAAGACAAGCCAACAAAGAAGAAGAATGAATGGTTGCATTATGGCGATCAGCAGGATGCTTCTACCAGCAAAGTCTCCAATAGGTCATTCAGCCAAGCGTGTTACACACAACCCCAAGACAACCCAGACAAAGAATACTCCACAAATACGCAGCACCAAGAACGCAGCTCCTTCGCCATCAAGAGAGAAGAAAATCCTCCACACATTGTGTGTATAATGAACTCCAAGTCTCTCCATTATATAGGCATCTTTGGGGGTGTGTGACACGTCCTTTAAGACATTTAAGTCTATATCATATTCCAGGCCGACCTAGCACATAAGTGGAATAAATTCAAAGTACATGTTCTGCTCATCCGATCGAGATGATCTTTAGATCAATCTTACATCTCTCTGAAAGAGGAATCCAATAAAAATATTTGGATCGTCATCTGAGCAGCACAACCCGAAGTTTGGACCTAGTTGCCCAAATTTAACACACTGCTAATGCCGGAACATATCTCGCACGCTGCATCGTTCTGGCACCTGGTACCAGTACTGAGAAACCATCAAAACTCTCCACCGGTATGCCCTTCTCTACCAGCTGGGCATCAATAAAGTTGTGAGTGGCCCCACTATCTACCAGAACTGAGACACGTTGACCTTGTACTGTGCCTCGGAAACGCAGTGTTAGATACTTCGGAACTCCTCGCAGAGATGCCAAGACTCCTCCTGTAGGTGCAAACGCTGCCCCTCTTGCTCCTGGGGGAGGAGGTGGTGGATGATCCCCTCTCTGCACTATAGTGCTAGCCTCTCCCTCTATCTCCTCATAAGCATCTTCTTCTCCCTCACTGTCGAAGAAGACCTCTATGTAATGTGTCTTCCCTGCGGCACATTGATGACTCGGTGCCCATGGCTCCTAGCATGTGAAGCATAGCTTACTCCGTCTCAAGTCTCTCCTAGTATCATCGTCCAAAGGCCCATGGCCTTGGTTCCACTTCTGCAATGGAACTCTAGTGTCCTTCCCCTTTGGCTGAAATGTCAGTCTCTATGTGAAAGGAGCTCTGGTCCTAGGCAAAGCATCTTGCAAGTCTCTCGTCTTCCAGACTGCATCCTGGAGTGTAGCAAGCCTAGTGGACCTCACTAACCCGCGCAAAGGTTCTGCGCTGCAGACAAGTCTTGTACCATCACTGAAAGTCTCAAGAACTTGGAAATGTAAGTTTATGGATTCCCGGTCTATTTGAGCTTTGGTCATCTCAACAAAATGCTCCTCTGGATCCTTCCGTTCAAACCTCTCCACCAATATTCAGGTGAACTCTGCATACGTTGTCACTGTCGAGTGACCCAATGTGGCCATCCCAGGGAACCACCAGCCATGGGATTCTCCCTCAAGGTGCATAGCTGCCACCTTGATGGCCTCCACCTTTGCCATCTGATTAAGCTGAAAGTAAATGTCCAGCTTCTCCACCCAAGCTTTTGCTGAACATTTAGACGACTCGTCATAAGTTGGCAAGAAAAATCTGCCCACGGTATGCTGCAGCTCACCTCCCTGTGTGTACCCACCACCTCTGTTCTGGTTACGGGGTCTGTTGTTGTTCTTGAGCTGGAAAAAATTGTGGAAATTGAGAGCTTCACCAAACTCTCTCCCATATGACTGATACTCCGCAAAATAATCCCCGTAATGAGTCATCTTCGGCTCCTGGGGTCCTCCCGTTCCGATACCTGTAGTCAAGAATGTGGGCATCGTGGAACGTGGGGGAGTGTGTAGCACCACCTGCTACGTTGTGTTATGCTCCTGTGTGTGATGGGAAGTGTCAGATCCCTCTCCGATGTGAAAACCCCTTGGGGTTTCACGCTGTTTATTCTTCCCGGCAATCCTCTGACCCATCTCCTCTATCTTCCTCTCATCTCCTCTATCTTCCTTGAGAGCTCCTATACAGACTTCAGGAGGAGATTCCTGAACTCCTTCCCGTAATCTCTCTTCTGCCATAGGTTATTTCTCCTCTGCGTCCTCCACTGGAACGCAGTTCCTTTCTCCAAATGTGGCCTCGAGCTTCCGCTCTCGGCCCCTGTACCGTTGTGTCCAGTAAGTGATGTATTATTTTCCTCTAGGTGCAATAGACTGATCTGCTCCACAGGCTAAGCCAAGTCTATGAGCTCTGATACCACTGTAATATTCCGAATAGGAAATAAATAGCAATATAAAGCAACATAAACAAAAACTACAGCAAAAAAAGAGACATCCTAAAAAACACTGCAAACATGGAGAAAAGCTGAGCCATTTTATTATAATCTGAAAGAGGGAATGAGTACAAAAGGTGATCAGAATGATGGCACCTTGGCTTGCTAAAGGCAAGCTGAAATCACTCTCAAAACCCTGCTATGAATGGTTGCTCTTTCTCTGGACTGCGTAACTCCCTAAGTTGTTGCTACTGCTGGAAACTGTTGCCTCTGACTGGAATAGAGCTGCTCTTTGGGGTTTTTCCCCTGCTTAGAAAATTATGAAACTTTGGGTATGGACTCTCCTTCAAAAACCTAGAAAAACCCAGGAAGGGATTCCGGAAAGTCTGACCCCGGAATTTGACCTCCTTGGGAAAACTACGCACTCCTGGTGAGTATGTTGGCCACTGAGATGAATGACTGGAAATGCTGGCCACAAACTGCTCCAAAAGATCACTAGTGAAGGGCCGGTCCCCTCACACCTTTCCCAGACTGAAGCTATTGAATATACCTCTCTCCCGGAGCTGCCCTCCCCAAAGACTGCGTAACTCCTGTGAGAGATTGCGCTACCTGAAGACTGCGTAACTCCTGGGTGGCTGATGTTGCTTTCTCTGCTCTGAAAACTCAAGGTAGAACTCCTCACCCAAGCGAGCACTCGAAGTCCCCCGAGGCTGAGGTTGGGATCTCCGCTCAGAGACACCCGTGTGTTGAACAGCACTTGCAGAGTTAGCTAAACAGTGTAAGTGTTCTCAATATCAGTTAGACAGAAATTCTGAAGATGCATAATAAAATGAATGAGTAGCTAGCCTCCCCCTCCTTTTATGCTTGAGACACTAGCTCTCCCTTGGGCCCCACTAAACTGAGTTATCTCCTCATGCCACGTTGTCCCCACTAAACTGCATTGTCCTGGCCCACGTTGCCCCTGCGCTGCCTGGCCCACGCTGCCTTTGCATTGTCCCCCTCCCTGCGCTGTCACTTGGCTCCCCTAGGCCCCATGCTGAGATCAGAATAATGTTAAGTGACTTTAGGGAGTTTATTTATCCTAAGCTGGGTTATGTGTCCCATCATCCCTTTGTTTTATCACTGAACATTAGAAAGGAAAAATCTGAGCAAAAATTAATATTGCCAATTAGCTGCTGCTAATTGGGAATATTACAAAAATTGAATCTTGATCCGAGTTTGTTGACAGTTAAAAGAGACATACTCTATTATGATGATGCAGAATTTGGAGGGCTTGAGTCGGCACCTTGGAAGTTGGATTCTTGTATTAGTTTTGGGCCTTGGATTTCTCAGTTTGATCTGATTCTATAAGAAGAGAAGTTGGTTGGGTTTTCTGCCTTGTGGGGTTTTGCCCTGGCTTAGAGCCTGATTTCTTGTCTTCTCTGTCTCTTGTGATGTCTCTTGTGATCTTCATGTTTTGTTCATTTTGGTAATCGCTTGATGAAAGAATAATATAGATTTAATAAGAAGCCAACAAACATTCACAAGTAATTATCATGTGAGAGAAATCAACCCTAATATGCAAGCAACATGATTTCTCAACAACACTGTGTCAACACTTTTGGAGTAACCCCAAAAGCTAACAATTGTGAGGTCAATGTATTGTGGAACTTCCCTCTTTTCAGCCCAAAAGGCCAAGTACGAAAGGGATATTTCTGTAAAGATATTTATGGTATTCAAAGAACAGAATGTGGCTTGAGTGGAGAACCATGGCCTGCAACATATCTTTGTTTCCTTCTGATAGGGCTGCTACTAGAGAGCTACAAAGCATTTTTCCAGGTAAAGATTTAGCCAAAATGAATACCATTCTTCAAAGGTCCAATTGGAGAGATTGGCAATGAGTTTACAATAAGCCCAGCTATGAAAAAATGTTTCAATGTCTGCTTATTTGGAACTTGTTCCCACTCTCGCTGCAAAAGGATAAATAGAGCTGTGATTGCACATTGTGCTCTGCTCTTTATATATTTTTCACCTCTTGTCATACTGTTATCTATGTAATATATGCACTATTTCTTTAAAAAAATTGATGTTAGCAAAGAATTAAGAAACCTATCCTCAAAGTCAATACATTTACCGCCATTTCAACATTAAATTTTGAAAATGAAAGTACAGAAACTCCCCTCTTTAAAATTTATAAAGGATTAACATAACTACTTATGAACTATCCATCCAATCACTGGAACAAAGCAACAATCATTAAGAGTACTCACACTAGATGTATCCTTTAGTCCCGTTGACCTAACATTTTTGGTCATTTGTTGGACATTAATAAAATTATCTTATCTTATCAATCATGAAGAAATGCATCTAGTAAATGTAAATAACCTAAGGAACACAGGATAATACATATGAGTCCCCAAATTACATATATTACATTTTATTGAGTCCCAAGGAAATATTATTTGACATCCATGGAGGAAACAAACATTTCAAAAAATAGCATTCCAGAACACTAGCAGACATCATGCTTACAATACAAGCTCTAAATCATATTTCTTCCAGACCGCAAGTGTCTCTCCCCCATCCCCCACCTCCTTTATGAATCTATTTCTATCGATCAAACATCCCATATACAGTATTAGAGATAAATAGATACATAAGAACCATGAACAAACATATTCACTCTCTCCTTGCCATGTCAATCTAGAGGCTTATAGTAGGAATAATTCAACATACCTTAATAAATGGAGAATCTACAAGAAGATGAGATGCTACAGAAGGAGAAGACTGCAAAGAGCCTCCGTACATCTCCTTTGAAGCCCAACTCGCAATTGCATCATTCATCCTGTATTGAACTGATAGCATATGACTCAAGCCACCTGCATATAATTTTTCTGCACGTTCCAGTAAAGAGATCCCAAGTCCTCCTTCCATGGCTGGTCTAGATAGAATCACAGGAGCTAACTGGCAATTGTCACCTGCAAGAATGGTACGTTTTCCTTGCAGTATTGGTATCCAGCAAGATGGTTCAATTGCCTGTCCTGCCTCATCAATAATGACTAGATCAAAAGAAGCAAGCTTCCGTACCAAAGGATCTGCTGCACCCGTATTGGTACAAAGAACAACCTGAGCATTTGATAATATTTCGTTTACTGCTTCCTCCTCTTTTCGTTTCAGTGTCTTCCTAAGTTGCTTTAGCAGTTGCCGAATACCTGCAGCCAAAGAATCATCTTTCAAACAATGTCGTAGATCATTCCTTAAATCATCCCTTTTACGAGCAAGCTCCCTTCGAAAACGAGCAAGCCTATTTTCAACAATACTTCCTAAAGATTTGGAAGCAACTGCTGGAGACATACGCACAGGGTTTCCAACTCGCACAATATTCAGCCCCATATCAGCAAGTCTTTCCACCATGTTATCTACAGCAGCATTTGAAGGTGCTGTCACCAGCACTCTTTCACCTTTTCTGGCAGCTATACGAATTAGTTCAGTAAGAACAACTGTCTTTCCTGTACCTGGGGGACCTTGAATGACCAAGACTGCTCGTTGTCTATTTAATCCTAAAGCAATGGCTCTTTTCTGAGAATCATCAAAGAAGTCTTTTTGTAGAATTTCACCCAAATCCTCTTCTGCGTCATTTTGCAAATTATTTTCTGCAGACAAATAGATATCTTGACTTGCTTCAAAAAGAGTAGCAACAACAGCTGCTGCAGGATTCTTCTTTTTCAAACCTTCTTTCTGAAGAAGCATTAGAGCCTCACAATTCCGCTGCAACATAATGCACAGACAAGATAAATGTATCTCATGAATCGGTATTGTAAGCATTATTAAAAATTTTAAGTCAGAAACATGAAAGGAAAGATGTGATATTCACACACGCAGTAAACCTCGGTCCTCAACATTTTTTCTAGGTGCCACATTGGCCACAAAATTTGCAAGTCTATGTGACAACCAACATTTTCCTTTTCCCAGAACTTTCCAACTGTTATTGGCAACATTAAACTAGCAAATTACAAGAACCAAAATAGTCAGCAATATTACAACATAGGCTAGTCCAAAAGACACAACATAAGCATGAAATGGAAATCCCAGCTACAGCACATAAGATGTTTGTCTTTTAGCAAATTAAAAGAAATTCTAATACACATACCAGGGTCCAAATGTAGCAGACCACAACCAACAAAAAGATGCCATGAGAAGGGGTTTGTGCTGTAGATCCATCCCATGAACTGCAGTTTGCCATCGATGAAGAGGGTCGAGGCACAGTGCCACCCCGCCACAAACACACAAGTTGCACAAACAATGGCTAAGATACACTTTTAGATTTCTAAAGAGCCAAAAACAGAATCTGCTGACTAAACCACATCACAGAATGACTGTCATGGTTCAAAGTCTCCCCATTCTATGTTGTAACATAGGAGGGAGGACGCAAGGCTATGTGTTGTCCAGATTCATTTTAAATATGTAATGGGGTCGGGTGTCAATAAAACAGGCTACCCCCCTGACTTGAAATTTATTCATGCTGCAGAGACACACCGTGGATGTTAAATGAACTTCTTTCTTATATATCAATTAGGAATCAGCTCCAGAGATGGTGGAATGGTGGTGGGCTCAAAAAAATACATCCAACACGATCTGACGTCTCAGGGCAGGAACCGAAAATTACAGTCAATATTATCTTATATCCTGAGCACCGCGCTTTCTACCAAATAGTTTACATAGACCGATAAAAAATTCTTTATGGGACACTAACATGTCATGCAAGTTTTCCAATGTCCTGTTCTTATATTTACCCTCAGTGTAAGTATCTATTATATTTTGCACAATATTACATTAGCTTACACCATCAATCTCGCTTCAAATTTCTCTCTCAATAAGCATTTCTGTATTTCCATCATTATCACCATTCTTTCCTACAAATGCATCCAAGAGGATCCCAAGCCTAAATTGTGAAATCCACAGTAGAGTTAATTCGTATTCTGAGAAATTGCAGAGATCAAATTCAAACGCCCCTGAATAGTGTCATGTAGCTCACCGGGTTGGGGATTGTCAACTCCGTGGCTTTGATACCATATTAAAATTTGTTGTGTAACTTTAGGATCTTGTTCTGTTAATAACTACACACAACACACACACATTATGCCTTAAGCGAGATATTCAATATATCAAAAGTCCTGTGTGATACAATAAAATGACCAGTATAACCGGTATATATAATGTAAAATACAAGGGCATAACCTTTGGTCATAACTCTATGATATTTATATAAAATAATAATAAATATAATGTCATAATAATGACTAGAAGTAAGATTATACAACAAATGCATGGTTAGACAAAAGAAATACAGACAGATACCCTATGAAATTTTTCCAAGTGAATGCCAAACCAACTCCAGAGCCCAAACACTGCGCTGCCGGATAAGATTTTCTTCATCTCCAAACAGATCAAGTGCAAGTTCTACGTGAAATAAGGCAACAAAGGTAAGGGGGCATTTTAGCAAGGTAGGTTTTGGGTTTTGGTAGGTTAGTTTTTCTTTTTCTCTTTTTCTAATATTTTCCAAGGTCTTTTCTTGTTCTCTTTTTCTAGTATTTTCCATGGTCTTTTGCCTGGGCACTTCAGACAAGCAAATGGGCCAACCTGAACGTGACTTGGCCAACTCACTGTCTGACTTGGTTGAGTTCAGCAATTTAGGGTCTAACTCTTCTGAGTCACACTAAGGCGAATTAGGGTCTAACAAGCTTCTCAAAAAATTGAATCGAATCGGCCAAATTGGTCTAGACTCTAACTCAGCTGGTTCTCAACTTCTGATAACACCGCTCTAAATTTCATCTTGCAAAAAGTAAGAAAAAGTCCTTTGCTATAGATTCTGTCAAACCAGGAGGTAACTCCTCAAAACTGCAATGTATATTAGCTGAAGAATGTACATGCTTATATAGATGGGAGGTGAGGCTATTGGGATTCAGCTCCCAATGACTCTTGGCCTTCCTTATTTCCTAATAACAAATAATATACAAAAATAAATGTGCACACCCATCCATAGGATTAGGTGTCAACATTCCCCCCTTTAATCCGAAGGGATGTTGGTGAGTCCAAGCATCGATCTGAACTTTTCAAACTTTTCTCTTCCAAGTGCTTTGGTGAAGATGTCGGCAGTTTGCTCATTTGTGGAACAATGATGTAGATGGATGGTCTTGGCCTGAACATGATGTCGAATGAGATGGTACTTTGTATTGATGTGCTTTGTTCGATCATGGAACTTTGGGTTCTTGGCCATCTTTATTGCAGAAGTGTTGTCGATCATGAGTGGAGTGGAATACATCTGTTTCATCTGCAAATCTTCCAGGATTTTCCGGAGCCACACAATTTCCTTTGTTGCTTCGGCTGCTGCCACATATTCTGCCTCGGTCGTGGAATCTGCTGGAACTGACTGTTTGCGTGATCTCCATGAGACAGCTCCTGATCCAAGACTCATGGTGTAACCTGTAGTAGGCACCCCTGTTTCTTTGTCGCCATCAAAGTCTGAATCAGAGTATCCGGTCAAGATGAAGTCGCCTACTTGTGTATATTTGAGTCCAAAGTCTTGAGTCCCCTTCAAGTACCTTAGTACTCTTTTTGCAGCAGACCAATGTCCTTCACAAGGTTTTTGCATGAACCTTGAAAGGATTCCAACAGCAAATGAGATGTCAGGTCTGGTGGTGGTCAGATAGATAAGACTTCCTACAAGATGTCTATACTTGGTTGCATCCTCAAATTCCTTCCCTTCAACAGATGTGAGCTTCAAGTTTTGTTCCATTGGAGTGCCTAAGGGTTTACAATCATCCATGCCAAATTTGTTCAAGAGATCTCCAATGTACTTCTTTTGAGAAAGAAATATGAATTTAGGATGTTGAATTACTTCAATACCCAAATAGTAATGAACATGATCCAAATCAGTCATTTCAAAACCTTTCTTCAACTCTTTCTTCATGGATGCAATATAGCTCTCATTGTTTCCTGTTATCAAAAGATCATCTACATATACCACAAGATATACAACTGTTTTTCCAACTTTCTTAACAAGCAAAGTTGCATCATCAAGATAAAAGTGTTTGAAATCAAGTTTCAGAAGATGCTCGGTCAATTTCTCATACCAGGCTCGTGGTGCTTGCTTGAGGCCATACAAGGATTTCACAAGTTTGCAAACTTTGTGTTCTTGACCCTTTATCACAAATCCTTCTGGCTGGGACATGTAAACTTTCTCCTTTAGATCTCCATTCAAGAAGGCTGTTTTTACATCCATCTGATGGACTTTCCATCCACTCTGAGCTGCTAAGGCAAAGAGAGTCCGGATGGTGGTCCATTTTGCTGTGGGAGCAAACGTTTCTTCATAATCAATTCCTTCCTTCTGTGCGAATCCTTTTGCCACAAGCATGGCCTTGTGCTTTTCAAGTGAGCCGTCTGCTTTGTACTTGTTCTTGTAGACCCACTTGCAGCCAATTGGTTTCGCTCCCAAAGGCGGATCAACCAGCTTCCAAGTGCCATTCTTTATCAAGGCATCATACTCCTTCTGCATCGCTTCTTTCCATTCATCATGAGAAGCGGATTCTTTGAAGGAAGTTGGTTCATGATCTGTAGACAAACTCAATTCACGGTTATAAGCAATATCCATATCAACAGGGGAATCAGAATTATCTACATCACCTTCGATTTCTTGAGTGGAACTTCTTGTTCCTGTTTTTCCAACCTCATCAGGATGAACATCCTCCGGTGTCTTTGTCAGCCATTTGGGGGGACCTTTCTGAGATGGCCCTGGCTGGTCACTTGACTGAGTTGGGATTGATTCAAGATTCAATCTCCCAATTCTGTCAATCACATCATCCAATGTGTCATCCGTGGTGGTTTCTTCATGTGGGGGAGAGTGTGGTTCAGGAAATGATTCCAGAGTTTGATTCAATATCGGAATCCCCCCTTCAAGGTGTGGAATCACATTATCAAATTCTTTGAAAGACTTTGCATGTGTGAATCTATCCAGGCGATCAAGTTGCGGCTCAACAACCTTGTCACTCTTGGATGATTCAAGAAATATGACATCTCTTGCTATCACAAACTTCTTATTTGCTTCATCATAGAGACGATATCCTTTGGAGGTATTGGAGTACCCCAAGAAGATACATTTTATGCTTCTAGCACCAAGTTTGTTCCTTTGACCCTTGGGTATCAAGGCATAACAGGTGGACCCAAAGACCCTGAAATGCTTTACTGAAGGAATGTGGCCATGCCACATTTCAAAAGGAGTTTTGTTTCTAATTGAACTTGAAGGACACCTATTCTTTATGTAAACGGCACATAGAACTGCATCAGCCCAAAACATCAATTTTACATTCTTGAAAAATAACATGGAGCGGACCATATTTAAGATGGTTCTGTTCATTCTTTCAGCTACACCATTCTGTTGTGGATTATATGGCACTGTTGTTTGATGTTTGATTCCATGTTGATGAAGATAATTTTCAAATTCATTTGAGGTGTATTCTTTTCCATTATCAGTGCGTAGAGAGCCAATATGTGTTTGTGCATCATTTTCAATCCATACATGAAAATTCTTGAAAGTTTGAAAAGCATCGGACTTATTCTTCAGTAAGTAAATCCAACACATCCTGGTGTAGTCATCAATAAATGTCATCATGTATTTGTTTCCATTTGCAGAAGCAATAGGCATAGGGCCACATAAATCTGAATGAACAAGTTCAATTTTCCTATGTGCTCTTGAGTGTGAATCATGAAATGGCTGTTTGCTATGCTTTCCTAGAATACATGCATCACATTCCTTAGGTTTTCTAGGAATTGTAGGCAGTCCATCAACACCATTTTCTTCAACAAACGAAGGCTGTCATAATTTAAGTGTCCAAATCTAGCATGCCATAAAAGACTTGATGGAAATGTACCTTCATCATGATATGAACTGAATACAAAGTTTTGAGCATGAGCAGATGAACCTTTCAGCTTAAAAAGTCTCCCTTCTTCTATTCCCTCCATGACAAGTGAGTGATCTGATGCTGATCTGACCTCTGCCTTGCCATCAAACAAGTGAACTGAGTGTCCTTGCTGCCGGATTTCGATCAGGGACAACAAGTTTCTCTTCAACTTCGGGAGGTATAGAACCTCATGTAGGATATGATCAGGAAGACCAGGCAGTTTAAGCCTGACTGTGCCAAGCCCTGATGGCTTGAGTTTGGATTTATCTGCGAAATATACTGCTCCATCAACTTTGTCAGTGAAATCTTCAAAAAAATCTTTTCTAAATGTCATGTGACATGTTGCTCCTGAATCTAGCAACCGGTCATCTCTCCATGAAGTAAATGAAACATCAAAGAGGTTTTCAGTTACTCCATTGTTACAATGTGCTAGAACAGAATGAGCTGATTCAACTGATTTACCTTTGTCTTTGTCATCAGTTTTACCTCTGTCTTGATTTGTTTGCTACTGAGCTTTAGATTGTCTGCCCCCCTTTTCTCTGAAGTGTCTTCTTCGTCTTCTGCCTTCTCTTCCTTTGGATGAACCTGAAGCGTGTCTCTTTTCTCTCTGTGCCAAGTAGGCAACCTCTTTAGAAGATGAAGGGACTGTCATCTTCTTTTGAAGTAGGAGAGAAAAAACTCTGCTGGAAAATTTCTCTTGAAGGAGAGAAAACAAAAAAATCTATTGCTGGAAAATATACTCAATTAAAAGGGCAGAAACTCTTGCTGGAAAAAAAATTTCTGAGTTTAAAAACTCTTTCTGGAAACTAAATCTGCTCAGAAAACTTTGGTGGAGACTGGATTTTTTTTAAAAAACTCTCTATGCTATAGACTGATTCTGCATAAAAAAAATGTATTTTTTTTTTATTTGGGGAAAAAATGTATATGAAAAGATGATATGGAGTGGAAGGGCGAAATATATGACTATGGGAGGGGGGGAGGGGAATGGGAAGGGCGAAATATATGACTATGGGAGGGGCGCATTACACATACCATGGAAGGGGCGGTATAACACTATTGTAATATATGCAATGGACTGTTGTGTTAATAAAAACGCGGTTTTGTAATGATGGGCGGTATAACACAATGGAAGGGGCGCAATTATGAAAGGGAGGGGGGGCGGAATTTGTATAACAGCGGAATGTATATACAGTGCAATGTATATATGATATAACAGACAGCGCAATATAATGAAATGGACAGCGTTCAATATAATGGAATAGACAGCGTTCAATACCACGCATATGACAGTGTTATAATACCACGCAAGGAGATACCACGCATATGACAATACCACGCAAGGAGATAGCACGCATATGACAGCGTTCAATAATAAGGCGGCTTCGTTGCAGAGGAAGCTCGAGCGTTTGAAATGTTCGACTGTTGTTTGGAGCAGCGCTGTATGGAGTAGGGCGTGGGGAAGGGAGCTAGCGTGGCTCAAGGGTGAGAATAGGCCGGTCGAGTAGAGTATTGCAGGTGGTGAGGGATCACTGTGTGTGAAAGAGGGCGGAGGGTGCGGGTTATGGCAGTTGGGGAGTTTGAATGCGTGGGGAGGCGGTGTAGAGGAGTAGCCGCACGGGATGTTGAGCGAATAAGTGCGCTGAGAGCGTGGATAACGCAGATAGGGAGCAAGGGGAATGGAGTGATAGGTGAGGGCGAATAGCAAAGCATAGAGGGGGGGGGTGTTTGGGATCCGCTGTAAGGAGCAGGCGCTGTATTGAGAGCGTTTGCAATGGGAGGAGCGCAGAGGTATTAAGGGGAGGCGCATATGTGCAGTTGGTGAGGTATGGCAGAATGTATGAAAGCGAGGGCGTATGCAAGTAGGGCGTATTCAAATGTCCATTGAAATGAGCAGAAGGGAGGGCGATAATGGAGAAATGAGTGTTAGGTAATGAGAGGAGGTGAGGGCGCAGGAAGAAAAGGAGGAGGGAGGTGAGCGCAGGGATAAATGGAGCGTAGGGAGAATGAGTGAGGCCCAAAAGGGCTGTTACAAAAAAAAATTGAATTTGAATCTGCAGAAGACAGTTGCAGGACTGCTGGACTGGCAGAGCCTGCAATTTGCAGATTGACAGAGCCTGCAGTCTGCAGGAGCTGGGGCTGCAAATGTCAGTGCTATTTAGGGAAAAAAAATGCAGAATAACAGTCTAGCAGTAATGAGCAGCAAAAAAACATTAAAAATATTAACTGAGCAAAGGGTAGGGAGTTACACCACAGGGCAGAAATGCCAAATGTGGAGCTGGCTCCGATACCATGTCAAACCAGGAGGTAACTCCTCAAATCTGCAATGTATATTAGCTGAAGAATGTACATGCTTATATAGATGGGAGGTGAGGCTATTGGGATTCAGCTCCCAATGACTCTTGGCCTTCCTTATTTCCTAATAACAAATAATATACAAAAATAAATGTGCACACCCATCCATAGGATTAGGTGTCAACAGATTCCTTTCTACTATCTAACCAAAGAACCCCTATCCTTCTACCTTATGATTTTTCAACTATAGTGTTAAACTTCTAAAATTGCACTTGACTTTTCCTTAGGAGAGAAAACCCACATTTCTATGAAAACTCATCAAGAAAATACCTAGAACCCACCAATGATGGCATATTCATTGGACCACACATCTTTGCATGCACAAGCTCCAATGCTTCATTTGCTCCCCAAACTGTAAATGTGTCAACGAACTCCATGTGCTGTTCTCCTGCCAAAATGTTGCAGATACCCTTCCTCTTCACGAATAGAAAGTAGACCAATGACTGTCTTTAAGCTACTCAGAAGAGAAAGATACTGAAATATTAAATGTCTATACTTCTATTGCCGAGGTGCACTGACATAGATATCTGCACTAGCAACCAACTCTTATGAATTTGTCACTGCCATATCCTGCAAATCCACCATTGCCACATCCCAAACCTATACAGCCACTGCTCAACTTCTGAAGCAATAATCTTCCCACTCCTGCAGTCCTTCACCATGCACTTACCCGGTGTGAACAAGACTTCCACACGTGGACTTCGTTCTGCAATTTGACTTACAGAAATGAAATTTCTTCTCAGACTATGTATAAAAAGAGTATATTTGAATATAAAATTCTTACAACTTGTTAACTATAGTTGCACATCCCCCTTCTATTAGTTTTCGAATTATTATAAAAGTGTTTACACCATGTTTTGGGATACTTCATGAGTTTTGGAGTACATGGTGTATGATGAGCCACCAAATGGTCCGAGATGGATTGGCACATGGAAGATGGTCTGTGTGGATTTGCACAGTGGAAACAACTTGCTCAATGATTGCTTGACCTTAGGTAGGTGCTTGCTTGGCATTATTCCCTAGGGCGCTAGAGTTCTCGTGCTTGCTTAGTGGGCACCATTCAGTGTGACCCAATTGAAAGGTTGACTTGTGCTTGGACAATGCCCTACTTAGGAGGAGCCCTGTGCATCTCAAAGGACAACATCAATCCCCAGGCGGCATCAGGTAGCTTAGATTTCTAATTGGATTCTTGGAGTTGGCTCAAGGACACCTAAGATGTGACAATAAGTGTTGCACTTATCGCGATAATATTGGAATTATCATGATAATATCTCCAAAACCAACCTTGGAGATAATATCAGCAATAATTTTCCCTTTTGAAATTATTGTGATAATTTATGCAATTATTGTGATATTTTGGAAATTATTGCCCTATTTTTGTTTGTTTCAACTTGTAACCAAATTTTTGCTCTTTTAACTCTCATTTTCTAAAAGTGAGTTAGGGGATTGAGCTGTGAGGATACTGTGACAATTTTCCATCAAGCAAACAAGGAGAAACATATTGTTTTCATTTCCCATGATTCATCTCATGAGATACATACCCTAGCATTTAATGGTAATATTAAATTATTAATGTAAAAGTGACATTCTCCTTTATCTTTCATTTTCATCCTTTTACTTAAATTTTTAACATTACCATTAATTGTTTTGAGATGTTTTTGAGTGGTTCCAACCTCATTGGATTTCATATGAAGAAAGTAAAATTTTAGATCCCATTCAAAATTCAGCAGACTTCATAGATTTCAAGCTTGGCAAGACTGCAACATTTCTACTAGATTCTATGATGTATGAGGGTATGGAACTAACATTTAATCAAGAGCACCAAGCCCTCCATGTACCTCGATGTTGTAGGCATTCACTGTTGAACTCCTCTATCATGACCCTAGTAAAAATGTGCACTTCACTCAAGCAAAATCATTGATTAGGCATGTTAAGAGTTTTCTATCTTATTTAATGCTTAGAGGGTGATCTTGATGAGGAGGATCCCAATATAGGCAACGATTTTGATGTTATGTAGCTATTTGTTGTAGCATGATTTCTTTGGACTTTAGAGGCCATTTATAGCCTCTTTGCTGGTCTATTTTATTTCAAAGATGGATTGCACTAGGTGCTATTTTGGTTAAATGCACCCTTACTAGCTATATACATGAGAAACCTTGCATATTTGTGTATAATAATTTGGATTCATATCGATGCACCTGAATTATATGTTCTTTTCAAAATTTGAATATTTTATGTATTTTTTGGTTGGCCAATCTTTTGATCCGATTCCGATAACATTGTTGAGGATGTTGTGACCATTTTCCATCAAGCAAACAAGGGAAACCCATTGTTTTCATTACCATGATTCATCTCACGAGATACATTTATTTTTGTTTTGATATGATTTTGTATCATTCTGTCCTATTTTATGACTCCGGACAAATATCATATTTCAGTATCGTTTGGATGTACCACTTGGCATCCTATACATCTTACATATCGATTTTAATTTCATGTTTATGTAGCAATGTGTTTGTTTGATGTTGATGTTGCATTAGAAGTTAAAATTTTGACAAAAAAATTATTATTTTCGTGTTTTTTTAAGTTTCGTGATTTTCCTTGGTATTGTTGATAATTTAAACCAATGTTGCACAACTCGTACTAATATAAGATGCGTCTAGCTATTGACTCAACAGCCCGTATAAGACTCGGGAATGACACATATAAGACTGTGCAAAATTTTCCCTCCATTTTCCCTTTTTTTCCACATGATCTCCAAAAATAAAATAGAAAATATCGAATTTTGAGGGTCTCCACGAGTCTTATGTAGGTCATATGCAACTCTTCACAAGTTCAATGTGGGTAGCCGAGTTTTATGCAGGTTTTGGCGGGTAAGGGTAGAAATTGTAGGTTCTATGCAAGTGACCCATCTCACTATAAAACCTATGTTAATTTTGGGCAACTAGGTCCAAACTCCATGTTGCACTGCTCATATGACGATGGTCATATTTTTGTTGGATTCCTCTTTCGAAGAGGTGCAAGATTGATCTAAAGATCATCTTGATTGCATGAGCAGAACATTGATTTTGAATTTATTTTCCACATGTGCAAGGTCGGCCAAATTTATCCCACATGCCTAAGAGATGTGTCACACACCCTCATTGATGGATATAAATGGGAGAGACTTGGAGGTCATTTTCTCATCATCTCATCACACATTTTCTCATTGTGATCTGATTGGTTCGATGGCCTTTGGAGGCCTTTTTCCCTCACACGTGTAGAGCGAAGTTGTTGTTTTCTGCGCTGATTTGTTTAGGGCTTTCTGTTTTCTGAGCTGATCTGTTTAGGGCTTTTCTGCTGCAGCGTTGACCATGGTCAACCCTTGGTCGTTTGACCTCAATCTTCTGCAAAAATTCCGATTTTAGGAGGTCGTACAACTGGGTTGATTGACTGAAGCCCTAGTTTGCTGCGTTGACTTTTCTGAAGCTACTTGCGTTGACTTTTATGCGATGTCCCTGGTTTGACATGCGTTGACTTGTGATGAGCTGTCTTTGAGGATTGTGGGTGTGACACATGAAAGTGATGGCTGACCGAGAAAGACTTTGCTGGTTGAAGCATCCTGCTGACCGCCGTAATGCCTCAATATCTCATATCTTTGCTGGACATAAGGAATTGTAAATCTGATCTATATTTGGCTTGTCTTCTATTGATCTATTATTGTGTTCTATCAGCATTTTACTTTCAAGTTTATGTGATTGCTATCTTGTATTGAGCTTATGAAAGATTGAAATAAAAGTGCATCAAGCATAGAACACCATTGTTATCTAAATTTAACAACCTGTCAAGACCGGCCACTCACGGGATTTATAAGAGTCGTGCTACATTGATTTAAACTTTGAACCCCTGACGATAAATTGCCGAAAACGGTAAATGTAACATTAATGATATTGTTCTTGCAAGGACAACTAAACCAATGGAGTATATGGCTTAGGAGGGGCAATGAAGTTCGTTTGGGATTGGGATGGAGAGGTGGGGACACATCTTTAGTAGCTACACTATCTTGGAGCTTGTATTATGTATGACATCACCTTGGAGCATGACATGTGTACCCTTAGAGTCGAGCACTTCACTTGTGTTGGCCTACATGTGATTATTGTAAGTTGTTTCTTAAAGGCATCGGCCTACATTGTATTGTTCACCTCCCTTACCTTCCATAAATAGAAGGAGCATGTCAATCACCATCATCATACTCTTCTCTTTGTAATTGTCCTCTTGGAATGATTCACTAGGGTTCATGAGAAAACCCTAGGAGAAGTTACATGGAGGAGGAGGATGTCTTTTCTATATATTGCTCTTGTGATTAGGGTTTACTTTTCTAAAGAAGAAGACATTGGATATCATCAGATAGCAGTGTGTTCATTCTTATTTCACTCGTGTAGAGATGTGACCTAGGAGGAGCATATTGTTCACCCTATCTCTCTTGGCTCTTCATTTCTACTTTTCGTTGATATTTGGTAGCATCAAGAGGTACTCTCACGTGCCCTTTGTGTTGGGTATGTGAGAGGAAAACATTCATAGAAGTAATTTTATGAGTATATGGGCTAAGACCCATTGTATTGCACCCTTTGAAAATCATAAATTAGAAGCCAAAGGAGAGACTTGAGATTAATCACGAAGAGGAGAATAATGGATGTTTCTTCTTCATTACGGTTTTGATTTTCCAAGGGAACCGTAGCTAGGAGTAGGGTTGGCAGGTGGCCAATTGGCTGTTATACATAGGTGTTGCAAACAAGGAAGGCCACAGGGCCTGATGCAATGGTTTAGGGCCCAAAGGAAAGGGTCGAGTCTGCACAGCAGCAAGGATGGGCCAATGAGCCATGTTATGGCAGACTGCATAGAAAAGGCAGCTTGTAGGTCCATCCACAAGCAAGCAACAAGGTGTTGAACCCTGTGGAAGGGTCGGCCTATTAGTTTAGCATAGGCGAAGGCCTGTGTGAGGACTTTTGGGTTGTCTGCAAATCAAGAGGAAGGAATTTGGGCCCTAGTTTAGGGTCAAACCTGTGGCAAGAACAATCTGCAGCTAGAAGGAAGGGTCAGGGGTTGTTGTTTGGAGGTTGGGACATCACGCCGCAGCAGAAGGAAAGGTTGCAGGCCTATTGAGTATTATCGCTAACTACACGGAGGCCCATTGAGGCCTGTATGAGCCTTGTGTGAGGGCCAAGGGCTACAGGAGGTAGCCTTGGCAAGACGAGCCAGCATAGAAGGAAGTTTGCAGGTGCTCTGAGGATTTTAGAGGGTTGGGTAAGCCCCTTGGTGCTACAGATGTATCTTAAACGGTAGCAACAAGGTGGTGAACTGTTGTAAGGGTTTTGTGGTAAAGGACAGCCATAGAAGCATTGTTTGAAGGGCAGTGATGGCTTCAAGGACTAACCCTCAGCCCAAGGAAATTGACAAGGGTCTTGTCTTGTATTTCGGCATATTTTCCAGTGATTGCAAAGGGACCTTTCCACTACTACAGGAGTCCTAGGATTCTTATTAAAGGACTGATAAAAGCCAATTTTGGCAACAAAATTATGTGTTCTGTGTATGATCTAATTGTTGGTATAGTTTTTGTGTTAAAGTTGTTTTAAAGTTAAGCATTTCAATGTGAATGTTTATGTTTTGTGAAACTACCAAAACATAGACCAGACCTAAGGTGCACGGATTTCTAACATGGTAACAGAGCACTTTGAAGATAAGTTGGGTCAAATTTGTGCACAAGTGGCAACTCTAAGAGGGAGTTAAGTTGTTTGCTATTGAAGGAGTGAAAGTTGGTCTCTTCGATTTCTAGGTAAGAATCCAACGAAGAATATGGTTTATGGTTTCGAGATTGGCAACCGGTTAGATGTGATATCCAACTATAGTTCCAGGAAGAAAAGGTGACTCTCAAACCCAACGGATCTAAATCTAGCCCAAGGGTGGTTCTTGGAGTTAGGGAGAGTGGTTTATATAGGCTAAAGGGCAAGCCTATTGACCAAAAAAAAAGTTTTAGAGACTCATAGGGGGTTCACAAATTCAAAGGGAGAGTTAGCAACCCCATAAGAATGTGTCTTCAAATGGAAGAAAAGAGTCTTCCAAAACTGACAACAAGGTGTCATGGTCTAGCTTAAAGACCATGTAGGATAAGGAGAAGCAAGAGGCTTCTAGTAACAAGGTAACTTCTAAGAAATGTCCAACTCTTACAGCAGGTTTTGCTTTAGCGACGCAAGAAGAAGCTTATGATGAGTATTGGATGTTGATTTTCTAAGTGTAATATAGACTACATAATATTTTTGAAATACTGATAATTACTTTTGATGTTGATCTTCTTATAAATTATTCCAATACATCATTTGTGACAGCGCCACCCGAGGTTCTCTCATAGAAAGCAATGTAAATATGTTAAGAATACATGAAAAAAAGGAGAAACTGAGTCGAGGGACACAAATTCCAAAGTTGGGGAAGAGGATGGCTTGCTTGGGAAGTTACGGTTTCTTGTACAAAGAAAGAAACTTGAATCACTAGATGGCCATTAAAGATAGTTGGTGCAGCAATTTAATGGACCAACTCTCCAAATGGAATGAACTGTAACAGAAGTACACAACCCATGTTACTTGAGGAATGGCACCAAGAAAAGAGGACGAGGGGCAACAAAAGAGGGTTGTGAATTCCAAGGCAACAAGCTCGAGAAATTAGGAAAGTTGTAGCATCATAAAGAGAGACATGAGGGGAAGAGGATTCGGAAGAAGGCAGGTTAGTCAGCTTGAGGTCGGCATAACACAAAGAGGAGCACAACAACAACCTTCCTGATAGCGCAGCCAGCTGAGCAGTAGAAGAGAAGAGAAGTGAAGGGGATTGGTTCTCAAGTTCCCTAGAGAATGTGGGTTGAGCTGCTAGTCTCTGGTGCCTTGTAACAGCTTAGGGTCCCTGGAGGCTGTGGGTTGAGATATGATCCCTAGAGCCATGTAACAACTTGGGTCCCTACAGGTTGTAGGTTGAGACAGAGGTCTCTAGAGCCCTGTAACAACTTAGGTCCCTGGAGGGGACCTAAGAGGCTATGGGTTGGGATGGAATCTCTGGAGCCCTATAATAGCTTGGGTCCCCTGTGTTGAAAAGTGTAACTAGGATCAATCTTCATATTGACGATGTAATTATGTATTTATGTAAAAAAGAAGACAAGGATAATAAAATGTATTTTGTTGTACTTGCTTTATGGGTTTTGTTGTCGCACAGAATGTCTAGGCACCACGACAACGGCTCCGATCAGGGGTTGTCACCCTAATCCCCAATCTCTCTATTTAAGTTGTCTCCTTGTAGACTAAGAGGGGTAGACCCTATAGAAATGGAGTGAAAGAGAACTAGTTGGAAACCAACCAGCTCGGGAGACACAGTCAAACGACTAAGTACTTGTTTAAGATTTAACAATTTGATTAGATTAAAAGTTTGAAACCAATGCCTTATGGAGTCAATTATCCCGTTATAAAATTAGGATCAAGTAGTTGATAGATAAATGCTGCTAGAATGGACAACTGTCCTGTTATGAAATGTCAATCCAATCTAAAATGCGAACGCACGAGATGAGAGAAAAAAGCTTAAACCACAACCACAATATTCAATTCTTCAAATAAATGTTCAATTTACCAAACTGAAAGACAAGCCTTTTCAACAATGTAATATAACTTCCAATTCAACATAAGATTATTACTCTAATGCAGTTGTAGCTCAAGACAAGATATTTTCAAGACTTTTCAACTTCACATTCACGAAAATGCATTAAAGATACTCAATCTAGGAAAGAGGGACATCCAATCAAAGTTTAATATGCAATAAATATCGATTCAAGTAAATTTAAACGACGATCAATCCCAATAGATATTAAGCATGAAATATTCCAACCCAAATGCGAGACTTAAGCAATTTAAATTTCGAAAGATATTATCATGAAATAACCATGAATGCAAATGCTAAACACTTCAAGCAATTCCGAATTAAAATGATTTTCTTAGTATTCCAATCCAGAAAATTTAAATTTTTTCCATAGTCAAACTTTATGAATGTTAAAAAAATTATTTCACTTTTGACTATATAACAATTTAGATTTTTTCTTTTTTGATGCCCAAGACCACCCGAAAATGAAAAATTAGAAGTTAATGAAAAAAAAATTTACAAAAGTTGAAAGATGATTAAAAATTTTTCATTTTTATTTTTATTTTTTATTTATTTATTTTTAATTTTTTAAGTTAAAAGTTAATTAAAATCTTGAAACTTTTTTTTTTCACAAAATTTGAAAGTAAATGAAAATTACAAAGTAAAAATTTAAACAAATCTAAAACTTTAAAAAATGAAAGTTAAAATTTATGAATGTCAAAGATCAAACCTAAAAAAAATTAAAATTCAAAGGTCATGAAATTAAAGTCTAAAGCTATGTTATATGCGTTTAGGTTTAAGCGTTGCAGAAGCATGAGTGAAAGCCGATGAGGGAGTTAACGAAGTGTGAAGGAAGAAATGGAGGCACGGCCTCGACGACTATGGAGAAAGTTCGCAGAAGGATGAGGGCAGTCGAGCAGGAATGTGTGAGGGGATGGAGGACAGGATGCAGGCAGAGTAAAAATGGCAGCGAACAAGAGTAGCTCCCGTAGGCAGACCGCACGCGAGGATGAAAGGTTGAGAGGTAAGGAGCTCACGAGAGCAGGGAAAGAGCAATGCGGAAGGGAAGGCATGGAGGAGAAGGGAAGCACTGCGCAGAAAGAAGACAAGCGAAGGGAGCAGCTGCGTGAAGGTTTGGAGCTGCGGATGTAATGCGGCCAAGGAAAAAAATGCAGGTTTATGGCAGCGAATACAAAGAAAACTGCGGGAATGATACCAACGTCAGGAAGAGCAGCGGATGGATGCGGCACGATGCAGAGGCTGCAGAAAGAAGGAGCCGACGTGCAGAAGAAAAGGGAGGATGGGACAGCAAATGAGGGCAACCACGAACCAATAAAAGTGCAGGCACACACTGGTGCATAAAATTTTAAAATTTTTCCTTGCCCAAAAATTTGTTTTAACCAGCAAACTCAGATTTTAAAATTTGAATTTAAATGAATGCCCCTGCAATTTATACTTTGAGACAACATCCCGCCCAGATCTGCAAACAATTTGATCCTGAGACTAGATCTTACTAGATCTGCAAAAAATTTGATCCTGAGACTAGATCTTACCCTCCAGGGCTTAGATCTGGCTCAGATTTGAAATTTTTTCTGAAAATTTCGCAATATAACCTGCACAAAACTAGAACGAAGGTACCCAGAAACCCAACACATGTACAGAAAGTGAAAACCCTAAACCCCGGTGAGTAAAAACAATAACAATACTTACAAATCTACAATGCTACTCTACAAATCCATTGGATCAAAGGCCTCTTCGCCAGATTTAACCATTTTTGCACAATTTAGAAATAAGAATTTAATAGAGGCACAAGCCTAAGAAGACCTTGCAAAAAATATTTCGTAAGATAACTTCAGAAATTAAGAGACAATGGGCTTTTTCAGATTTTTTGAAATCAGAGTCGGTTGATCTAACTGAAAATTTCCCCAAATGCCCAAATCCTAAATAATGACCTCTGCACACTCAGATCTAAATTTTAGATTAATAGTGATTTAAAAATAACCATAAGATCATCAAGAAATATAGATACCTGATACTTCTATCAAATCAAAATGAAATTTAAGAAAACCCAGAAATCTGCATAAGATACCTATATGCAGATCAATCCACAAGGCTATTAACCAGCAAATACCAATAAAAGTATCAGAGTTTTAGAAACAATATTACCACATAGATCTGGAAAAGGAACCCCAAAGTCTTTCTATTTTTTTGATCAGCAAAATTTACAAGAGCTTCTCAAAGCAAATGCACGATTCAAAGATCGGATGCAAATGATAGACAAAGACCTCTAATTTATAAATTAAAATTTCCAACGGCTAGTTCTCTTGATCCCTGTCAAAATAATCTCGATCGTCGAAAAGGATTTGATTATTTTCTAATCTCGTCCGTCGAAATTATTATTTTTTGAGGAATTTCTATTTTTTCAATTAAATCCTTTTTAATTAACTCAAAATAATATTTTTGAGTTAATTACCTCAAAATTTTGACTTTGACTTAACTATCAAGGCCCAAGGGTCCAAAATTTCACAAAATTTTCAATATTCCCTTGGCCTAGGACCTTTAAAAAATCATTTTTATAGACCCACGAATTTAGCCTTTAAAGAAATTAAATTTACCGAGAACATAAAATTAATTAAATTTCTAGCTTAGGATTTTTAATTTAATTTGTCCAGAAAATTTAATTAATTGACTCATGAAGGGATTAATTATTTTTTCCAACCCTTCAATACTTTAGCCATGGTGTCTAACTGTGACGTACCATGCCCTAAAATATTTTGCATGAAGATATTACAATTTGACACACGAAAGGGGAAAACCCATTCGTAATAGACCCTCATATAGCTACCAAACTCCGCGACTCAAAACATTATTTAGTAAACCAAGTAATTTGTAATAAAATAATCTAGCCAATTAGCTAGGATTATTCTCAAATTACTTTTACAAAGACTCGATAGAAAACACCAGGACTCACTTAGTATCTTGACGACAAAATCCACCCTAGCTTTGGGGTGAGGGTTAAGGGGAAAACTCTGCCGATCATTTGTATCAAGAAACACAAATGAATCAGTGAGACGAAAAACCTCCTAGGATAGAAATCGTCACCAAAATACTAGGCTTACCTAAGTTGTTACATACATGACGATCTTACTAAGATCATTTACATTATAAACATGCAAAATGGGATTACATCATTTATAAAATTGTCGACTGATAATGAAATCTGAATGGCATGATCACCTCGAACATGATAAATCCCATTTGCAAAAATGGGGGTGTACTGCTATGGGGTCGTTGACACAGAGTGGTCAACAGGTTTCAAGAGAAAGTTTTTATTTTAGGTCAATAGACTTCTTCTTGATGCTTATTAGGGTTTGTCTTATGTTTATGACTGTAATTAGTGTCATGTATATGAAGAGCCTAGTCATCAATAAATGCTCCAAGACCTTGTCATGAACCTTGTGGAAGAATGGCTTAAAACAACCCTCACTCAATGTTGAAGATAAGCTCCAATATACTAAGATCTAGTTGGCTTCTACACAGTGATAAAGTCGGCCTACAAACTGTGTGTAAGGCCGGCCTAACAGGAGGAACTGTGCCATATATATACACAAGACATGCGACTCATTTGTCACCAAGAAGATAGTGGATTCCTTTGAAATAGTGCAGATTCCTCTGAGATTTTACAGAGTATATAAGTGTGGATTTATGAGGTCTTGTACAGGGTTATAGTGTGGATTTGCCTGAGGTATCACAACATTTGTTTTCGAACCTTATATCAGGAAGAACCTACGGTTATAACACAAAAGTATTGCATATTGTTTTATGACACCAAGCAAAGCAAAGGACCTTAAACATAAGCGAAGTTAAGGGCAGTGTGCGAGTACTCTAAGTGCGGATATGTTTGAAGAAGGATTTGCTAATTGTCCTGAGGTTAGATTGCGGATCATTATACACGACAATACATGAAGTTGAGACAGTGACCTAAAGAAGAAAGCAGTCTTAAAGGTGTGGAAAAGTGAGGAAGGTAAATCTGTGATTTACCTTCCTAACTACAGTTCAAGGAATAAAGTTACAAGTGTATGCAAAGTGAAGATGAGTCAGTCTCCAATAGTTGACTAAGCAATAAGAAGTAAAACTTAGAGACCGAGTTCTCTAGTACTAGTGCAGATCCATGCAAATTGGTGAAGAATAGAAGAATCAAGTTTGATATCATCAAAGAAGAAGTGGCAAGGTCTTGGATGCATATATAGGTCAAGGATTTGAGTCTTTTTCATGGTACTTATCATTTGAAAATCTATAAGAATAATTTCTCGTGGGTTTTCCTCTCCAAGAGGGAGAGGTTTTGCCCTGGCTCTAGGAGCCTAATTTTGGTGTCTCGTGTATTTTGATAATTGACCTGATGAAAGACTAACCTCACAAGTAATTATCAAGAGGAGAATTTGAATTAAACACCAGCCCTCTAAATTCTCAACATGGTATCAGAGCTAAGGTGTTGAACACAAGGGTTGCTTGACAAGAAGACACTCCAGGAATCGAAGATCAAAGTTTGGGTTGAAAATTCAAATCAGTTTGCAAGGAAGACTCTCAAGCTATTTCAAGAAAGATCTTCTATCTCATTCAAAGGATCAACTTATCAAGAAAATAATCTTTGCCATCAAAGATTTATATTCAAAATATTGTTGAAAGAAACATCATCTTTTGAAGATATCCTTTATCATCAAGGATCCAAGGTCATCTACATTGAAGATTTCAATCTTAGAAGAAGCTCCTGACTTCATCTTCATCATCATCAAGGAAGCTGCAAGTCACTCCACTCGAGTAAGTATCTATGACCTTACTTAAATCTGTCAAGATGACTTATTGTAAAGAAAGCAACAAATAGGGTGGGTCATCGAACTTTAGTGCATGGAAGAAGAGGACAAATCTTAACCTAACTGAAGACAAACTTATGGACTATATCGAAGAATCTACAATTCAACCCTCAAAAGAAGATGCTCCAGCTCATGCCAAGTACATTAAGGGAGAAACCAGAGCCCAGAGTATTCTCATAGAATCTATTAAGGACTCACTCATTCCCTATGTATCAAGGCTAAAGTCTGCAAAAGAAATATATGGGAAATTGGTGGAGCTATTCTCTGTGAGTACTGCAGGAGAAGCAATCTCTCTAAGACAAGAACTATACAAAATGAAATTGTCAAGAGAAGAAGGAATCACTCCATACTTTATGAGGAATTCTAAAATAAGACACCAACTGCAGGAAATGGGAGAAGTAATGTCTGATACTGAGATGACTACAGTGGTGTTGAATGCTCTACCGAAAGAATGGGGAAACTTCACTTCAAGTTTATACGGGAAGAAAGAAGCAACACCATTCCATGATTTATGGTCTCTATGTAAAATAAAGGAAACAAGATTAAAAGCCAACGTAGATATAGGATCAAGTGAAGGGAATCAAGCCTTTGCAGCCATATCCAGAAAGAAAGGTAGATTCGGAAAATTTGGTCCTCAGAATAAAAGAAGAAATATGGACAAAGAATGATGCGTTGGATGTAATGAACTTGGGCATTATAAAAGAGATTGTCCTAAATCTGGAAAGGACAAGAGGAAAAAAGAAAAAGCCCATGTTACAGATGAAAGGGTAGAAGTTGATGTTAAGAAATCTAAGAAAGAGGAAGAGAGAGATCTCTATTATGACTGAGATCATCTTCTTCTTTAAGTGATTTATGTTGGTTGTATAATAGTATGATAGGAAGCAATGTACATTAATAGCATCATGATAGGAGCTCTTGGTGAAACAGCTCCTGGAAAACCTCACTGGTAACAATGATGGAAGGCAGTCATCAAGATCAAGGGTCGTCATGGAAATAGGTGGTCTCACTCTCTAATGGAATTCTCTATGGGTTCACTGATTCGAAAGAAAGCAGAAAGGTTTCATCAAGAATTCTATGCTACAGAAATTTTGGAGTAGGATGTGATGACATAATGATAAAGCAGGTCAATGAAATGAAGTTCTTCATTCAAGTTAAATTGCTACAGGATGACTCAAGGGAAAAAGGTATGAGGTATATATGTATTTATATGCTGACACTGGATGCTGTGAAGTCATGTCATATGGTTACAGGTAATAGACCTCTATATTTAGAAGTATGATCTATGGAAGAGGATATCTCACGGTGCACTGACAGATGAAATCAACATAATATATCCTCATATGAGGTGGTTGTATATGAACAAGGAACTAGAAATTGGTAGTTCCGAAAAATGAAGATGTGCAGAAGGGAAGAGATCATGAAGTGCAACCATGTTAAGAGGCAGTTATCATCCGAAAGCCAAGAAGATGTGACTAGAATATCTCCTGGAGAATATGTAGACTCTGATAGAAGTCTAGTAAAGAAGAAGACCCTTGACAAAACATATCATTAGGAGATGTATCAATCTGAATAGAGGATGTCGATGCCTACAAGAAGATGTCATGGTGAAAGATCATCAATGAGGTAACTTTAGATTTAAAAGTTTATATGTAAATGTTTATCTGGATGAGTTTATGCAGAGCTGCCAATCATGTGAAAGGATGTAAGATCCTTGGAAATTGTTCGAAAGAAAGAAGCATGGCATAAAAGGTGGACCAAATAATGAAGACAGATAAATCACTTTTTGATAGCTGACATGACTCATGGATGAAAGTGATGGATGATATGTGCCCTATGGAGCCAAAGATTGAAGATTCCTCAATATCAAAATCCAAGACATCAAGGAATTCTTCATGAGCAATTGAGTGTCTCACCATTGCTGCTGCAGATCCCTGATTGAGAGGGAGCCTGGTGATAAGTTTCTTACTTGGAAGAAACTGGGTAATTCCTAAGGATGAGCTTAGGTACATTCCTTGTACAGGAATGAGTACATTCCCTTGTGGAATAGGTCCTCCCTGGCTGAGAGGGAGAGATAGACACATCATTCTGGTCTTCACTTGGGAAGACAAAATGGACGATTGGGTAATCATCTAGCATTTGATACTCTTTGAGAATGTGATAGAGCTTTCAAGATAAGAGTAGTCGGGACCAATATTCTTTGAGGGCTAGCTACCCAAGAGAAGAATAGTCCAAGAAGGTCATACTTTGTGAACACCTAGGTGGAGTATGTACCTTGGAGAGACAATGGCTATGGTGTCTATAAGTCATGTGTCTTGCCAGCATTGTAGCCCATTGTCTCGTTGAGAGATGGGGTTGTTAGTCAAGGCCTTGCACTAGGAAAATGTTGGTTGATATGATTCTTCTTATGAGATTCTTCAGTTTGAAAGTGACCATGTACCTATATGAATACCTCCCTAGTTAAGAGGGGAGTGTTGAAAAGTGTAACTAGGATCGGTATATATATTGACTATGTAATTATGTATTTATGTAAAGAAGAAGACAAGGATAATAAAATGTATTTTGTTGTACTTGCTTCATGGGTTTCATGAGCAAGTTTTTATTATAGGTCAATAGACTTCTTCTTGATGTCTATTAGGGTTTGTCATCTGTTTATAAGTGTAATTAGTGTCATGTATATGAAGAGCCTAGTCATCAATAAATGCTCCAAGACCTCGTCATGAACCTTGTGGAAGAATGGCTTAAAACAACCCTCACTCAATGCTGAAGAAAAGCTCCAATATACTGAGATCTAGTCGGCTTCTACACAGTGATAAAGTCGGCCTACAAATTGTGTGTAAGGTCAGCCTAACAGGAGGAACTGTGCCATATATATACACAGGACCTGTGGCTCATTTGTCACCAAGAAGATTGCAGATTCCTCTGAGATTTTACAAAGTATATAAGTGCGTATTTCTAAGGTCTTGTACAGGGTTATAGTGCGGATTTGTTTGAGGTATCATAGCATTTGTTTTCGGACCTTATATCAGGAAGACCCTGCAGATATAACACAGAAGTATTGCATACTATTTTGTGACACCAAGCAAAGCAAAGGACCTGAAACATAAGTGAAGTTAAGGGCAGTGTACAAGTACTATAAGTGCATATCTGTTTGAAGAAGGATTTGCTAACTGTCCTGAGGTTAGATTGCGGATCAGTATACACCTACAGTACATGAAGTTGAGACAGTGACCTAAAGAAGAAAGCAGTCTTAAAGGTGTGGACAAGTGAGGAACCTTCCTAACTACAGTTCAAGGAATAAAGTTACAAGTGTATGCAAAGTGAAGATGATTCAGTCTCTCCAATAGTTGACTAAGCAATAAGAAGTAAAACTTAGAGACCGAGTTCTCTAGTACTAGTGCAGATCAGTGCAGATTGGTGAAGAATAGAAGAATCAAGTTTGAGATCATCAAAGAAGAAGTGGCAATGTCTTGGATGCATATATCGGTCAAGGATCTGAGTCTTGGTCATGGTACTTGTCATTTGAAAATCTATAAGAAGAATTTCTCATGGGTTTTCCTCTCCAAGAGGGAGAGGTTTTGCTCTGGCTCTAGGAGCCTAAATTTTGTGTCTCGTGTATTTTGAGAATTGACTTGATGAAAGACTAAATAAGTTAAAGAAGAGAAGACATAAGTAACTCAAGTAACCTCACAAGTAATTATCAAGAGGAGAATTTGAATCAAACACCAGCCCTTTAAATTCTCAACACCCTGGAGGCTATGGGTTGAGCTAGTTGTCTTTGGAGCCCTGCAACAGCTTGGGAAGAGACCATCATGAAGTTATTCATAATGTAGATTTGATTGAAGACCGTCGATACAGTAGATTCTAGACTCCTAGGAAGAGTGAATTACTGTGTCTGCACTCAGGGTGAGGTAGAGCACCTATGGACCCTCTTTATTGATACAAAGATGGAAAACAGTGGTTGGGATTGAGGAAGGATTGCCTCTAGAGTCCCTATACTTGTTGGCAATTGATGTTAATTCCAATGTTATCGAAACTGAACCGGTCATCAAACAGGAAAACCTTTTGGATTGGGAACCGATCGGAATCGGACCGAAACTGAAAAAAAAAAACGAGAAAAAAATAAATAAATAAAACGTAGTTTACCAAAAACACAAAATATTCATATTTTAAAGAAAAAACAAATATATTCATGTGCATCCATATTAATCCAAACCATTTAAACACAAATATGCAAAATTTCTCATTTATATAAGTGCATATAGCCAAAATAGCACTTAGTGCAAAACATCGTTGAACTAAAAACGTTACAAACATCAAGAAGCAGGCTCTAAAAGGCCTTTATAATCCAAAATAACATGTTAGATCATAGTATTATACTACAGTCTACAATCCTACAAGCTACAGCTATAGAAAATCAATGATCAAATCATCAATCATCATCAGAATCATCATCATCCTCATTCTGATCCTCCTCATCCTCATCTAAAGAATGAATAGCATGAGCATCAAAGTCTACAATGGGATTATGGCTTAATTCACTTGGCCTCTACTGCTACTGGTGCTTCTGATATATCTACCTTTGCATCATGTGGAGGTGGGTCCAAGTCCAACCAAGAAAGGTCTTCATTGTTAAATGTTGGTGCTTGACTCTCTACAACCCATTCTAATGTTGGATCAAAGTAACCCAAGACAATGTTGCTTGCTTCACGGATTTTATTTAGCAATTGATTGTGCCTCAACCTAAGGTTGTACTGAACAAAAACCATGTCATTCAATCGCTTTTGCTCCAAACGGTTCCTCTTCTAAGTGTGTATATGTTCAAACACACTCCAATTCCACTCACACCCTGAAGCACTACATGTCTGGCTCAAAATTCGAATTGCAAATTTTTGCAATTAAGGGCATTCACTACCAAATCGTTGCGACCAATAAGCAACAAAAAGAGTAGAAGGAAAAAAAGTATTAGCAAATGAATTTGAAAGTTGAAACTTAGACACAACGATTTGCAAATTTTAACAGTTCTTACCTAGGGGATTCTTTGCTCTATTTCTTATAGCCATAGAAATTCCAAAGGTACCAATACTCTCACTGAAATTCAAGAGCTTGTTATTAATTTGATCTTGAGTCTTGGAATCTAGGACCATGTGGTCAATGAATTTATACAATCCCCCCTAAAACCTCCTCATCAACCTCAAAATTTGTGGTGTAATGGTGCCTTCAAAATTCAGAAAACAAAAACATATTCATCAATTCAATAAAACTAAAAGCCAAAACTTATAACTTATAACTTGTAAGCAATGAGAATTGAAATCCAAAATTAGATGCCTTGGATTTAAGTAGTAGTTGGTTGCATGTAAAGGTATATGGAGTTGTTTGTTCCATCTTTCATCAATGATTCTCCATAGAGGAATGTAATTTTGTCTTTTATCCCCATATGTTGCCTTTATTTGTTCCTTGGCCTGATCCATGGCCAAGGAACAAAACAAAACCCATAGCATATTTATCACTATCCACCATCCGCAAAACTCTAACATGAGGCTCACTAAATAGTACAATCTCCTTTGCCTTTGACCAAAATCTTTTGCCATATACTTGGTCAACCATTTGTTTCCCTTCTACCTTTTTGCTCCGCTGAGATGAATTCCATTCATCAAATGAAAACATCTTCCTCAAATTTGATTTTTGTTGAACAAGGGATTGCAACAAAAAGAAGTTGGTTGCAAATCATGTGATGGTTGATCGAACAAGCTCTTTACCCCCTGTGTGCTTTCTCATAAGGCTCAAAACCCATGATTTTTTGTAGATGTACCTGGTTATGGATTTTGCATCTTCCACACACTTCTTCACCCATTCAATTTTCCCAATATCCTCAAGCATGAAGTCCAAACAATGGGCTGCACATGGACACCACCAAATGGTGGGGTATTTTTCCTCCAACATCTTTCCTGCTGCAACATAGTTAGAGGCATTATCTGTGATAACTTGTACAACATTTTCAACCCCTAATTCCATAACTACTTCATCCAAAAGACAAAATAGAAATTGTGCATCCTTCACCTGATCAGATGCATCAATCGATTTGAAAAACATAGTACCTTTTGGACAAGCAATTAAGAAATTTAGTATGGTGCGAGATCTACCATCAGTGTATCCATCAGACATAATTGTGCATCCTGTTTTGGTCCATGATTGCTTAAACTCTATAAGGTACTCTTCTATTCTTTGGACCTCATTTTCCAAAAATGGCCCCATGATATAATGAAAGCTAGGGCCTTTGAAGCCTGGTCCATATGAAGCTATAGCATCAATCATGGGCTGATATGCAGAATTAGTAGCATTAAAAGGTATGTCTACATCATACCACCATCTAGCAATGTGTTCATATGCAACCCCCTTCTCTATTTTCTTCCATTTAGCATCAAGAGTTGGTGGAGAACTAGGGATGGTGCGGGGTACAAAGGAGTCAATCCCTTTACTAGTTGTTGTCCTCTTCAAGTTTAAACCACTTGAACTACCCTCTCCAACTTTAGCAGGGAAACTAGAAGAATCTTCAAAACTGGGCACATATTCTTCAAAATCAGGCTCACTAAGCATAGCATCATCCTTTTGACTTTAACTAGATCTTTTTTAAGTCTTTTGTTTCTCCCCTTCTCTTCATTGTAGGCTTCAATTATGTTAA
The DNA here is from genome assembly GCA_034641835.2 of Pinus albicaulis. Taxonomy (NCBI): domain Eukaryota; kingdom Viridiplantae; phylum Streptophyta; class Pinopsida; order Pinales; family Pinaceae; genus Pinus; species Pinus albicaulis. Next base: position 1,300,561,381 of record CM076577.1, on the reverse strand, counting down.
TTTGGACAACTGGGTCCAAACTCCATGTTGTGATGCTCAGATGAAGATACCAATATTTTTATTAAGTTCTTCTTTCGGATAGGTGCAAGATCGATCTAAAGATCATCTTGATCCGATGAGCAGAACATTTATTTTGAATTTATTTTTAATCTATTCAAAATATGTGCAGGTCAGCCTTAAGGTTTTACACCCCCAACAAATGTGTCACGCACCCTCACTGATGGATATAAATAAGGTCAACGTTAGAGGACATTTCACTCATCTCATCATCACACATTTTTCTCTCTCCACTTCTGATTGGTTCGAGCTACTTGGAGGAAATCTACAGTTCACACGTGGGAGAAGGATGAAGACATTTCTGCTGCAGCTAGGGTTTCCACCACAGGTTTGACCAGCATTGACTTTGGTCAATGCATGGTCAAAAGGAGCTGAATTTTGGCATAGACTTCGATTTCTGCAGTCCGTACATTTTGGCACAAGAACCGAGGTCAAAGGTTGACCGTAGACTGTGCTGCTTTAACTTTGACTTGTTGTTGTTCTACGTTGACTTTATGTACATCGTTGACTTTCTGGATAGCGTTGACTTTTGGGCTGCATTGACTTTGGTTAACTTGGATTGTATGATGAGGGTGATGTGACACATATACTGGGATGGCTGACTAATAAGACTTTGCTGGTTGAAGCATCCTGTTGATCATCGTAACGCACCAACACACATATATTTCTGGCTTGTCTTATGTCGATCTATTGGTATGTTCTATCAGCATTTTACTTTATTGTTTATGTGATTGTCGTCTAATATTGAAAAGAAAGTAAAGTTGCATCAAGCATAGAACATCTACATAAATTTACCTGGTATCAGAGGTGAGGTGAAGACAAAGCCCTAATTTGTAGCAATCACCGAAGAAGAGGATGGGTTCCTCAAACTACAATGGCTTCAAGGTTGATGATAAATTGACTGGGAAAGATGACTTGCATGCTTGGAATATGACATTGGATCTTATGTTGGAAGACCAAGATGTCATGGACTATCTGCAAGGTAAAATCCAAGAGCCTCCATCCACTGCAACTGTTGTCGCCAAGACAAAGTATAAGAAGGGGGAGATCAAAGCAAAGTTGATGATCAGGGACTCAATTCACAAGAGTCTGGTTGCCTACATCTCTGAGTTGGGCACATCAAAAGAAATGTACGATAAGTTGGTCAACATGTTCAAGGCCAACAATGCGAATCAAGTACTATTCTTCAAGAATCAATTGAAGAATCTGAAGAAAGGCAGGGATGAGTCTGTTCAATCATACTTTCTGAAGCTAACCGAGATCAGGAACAATCTGTTGGCTATTGGGGAGACAATAGCTAATTGAGAGATGGTACTCACCGCACTTGGAGGGCTCCCATCTGAATGGCATGTGTTCAACACTACAATTCTAAATAGTAATGTGATACCTGACTTTGACGAAGTACTATCGAGATGCGTACAAGAAGAGACAAGAATGAAGGAGTATGGAAATGAAGGAAATGTTGCCTACGCTGCTCATTCTAGAAAGAAGAACTTTGGTGGTCCAAAGAACAAAGGAAGAGCAAGGGCCCAAGGAAAGAAGGGCAAGTGTTACACTTGTCATAAGCCAGGTCAATATGCTAGAGAATCCCATTTCAAGGAAGCTATCACAATTGGGTTTAGAGTTGATACACTCTACCAGGTTGGAGGAAGTCCACTAGGAGCGATGACATGTGATACTATGGCACCGGAGGTTTGGACACCTTCACTACAAATCCCTTCCCGAAGCAAGGAAGGTGGTGACAAGGATGCTCGAGTTCTCAAATAATCATGAAGGTAATATGGCAGGGTTGTGCCGAAGGAAAACACATAAGGGGACCTTTCCCCTCAAGCGTCACAAAGACATCTAATGTCTTGCATTGATACATTCCGATATGTCTAGTATGCTACCCATGACATCCTTGGGAGGATGTTCTTATTATATGAAACGAACGAGTTCAAGAACTTTTGCAGATGAGCTAGCATCAAGAGGGAGACCACAATGTTTGTGGGCTACAGCGAAACTTCGAAGGCCTATAAAGTCTATGTGCTTGGTCAAAGGGAAGTGGAGATATGCCACGATGTCACTTTTGACGAAGATGCTTCCCTGAGGAAAGTAGTCAATCTTCCAAGATTTGAGGAAGACCATGAAGCAAGGCCTAGAAATCAAGAAGGACCGAAGGATGAGACGATGCTCGATGTTGAAGGACCGATGGACCCGATTGATCAACCTCCTTCACTGCGGAAGAGACCATCACAGCTCAGGGCACTCTCGAGGATGTCGAGGGACATATGGCCCCAAGGGGGACATTCCGTGAAAGCAAGAAGCCGAGTAGATACCAAGGGTATCTAGCAGCCATGAGTAATATTGTACAATCTAAGCCTGGATCTTTTGAGGAAGCCATAAAGCATCAGGTATGGAAGGATGCTATGCACAAAGAGTATGACTCCATAATGAAGAATGATGTCTGGGATGTGGTTCCAAGACCGGAGGGCAAAGCAATTGTCACCTCGAAATTGCTCTACAAGATCAAGCATGGATCTGATGGAAGTGCTGAAAAGTTCAAGGCAAGATTCATTGCCCATGGCTTCTCTCAAAAGGAAGGCATAGACCATGATGACATATTTGCACCTGTGGCTCGATATACCACCATCCGATCTATCATAGCCCTTGCTGCTACGCAAGAATGGAGTCTTCATCAGATAGATGTGAAGACTGCATTTTTGCATGGTGTGATAAAGCAAGGTTACTTGGAAGTGGGAGCGCCATTTTTAGAAGCTCCTGGTCCGGAGCGTTTCGGGGAGCGTTTATATATATATATATATATATATTGATGCATATATGTCAACAAAAACATGTAGAATGATGAATTAGACATAAAAAACATAAAAACATAGATTGAGTCATATAACATCAATCATCTAGAAGTTATAATCTTCATCAACCATGCCCACAAGTTGGAAGCATACAACATATTGACTCTTGAGTCTCGCGAATCATCAATCTGAAGGTTTCAAGCTTTCAAAATTCAATATATAACATTTATCATCATTGATATATAACATTTATCATCATTGATTTCAAATTTCAATATCTAACATTTATCATCATTGACTCATTGATTTCAAAATTCAATATACATTTATCATCATTGATATATAACATTTATCATCATTGATTCATTGATTTCAAATTTCAATATATAACGATTATCATCATTGATATATATCATTTATCATCATTGATTCATTGATTTCAAAATTCAATATATAACATTTATCATCATTGATTCATTGAACACCATATAACTTTCATGAAGCATCATATTCATAATTCATAATGACTTGTAAACTTATAAATGCCAACTTCAAAGTTTCACCTTTCAAATTCAAACTTCAAACTTAAATTGTCATTAAATATGAAAGAGTCAAGTTTCAATTGTTCAACAGTTATAAAAGATAAAAACTACTAGAAAATAGAAAAGACTAGTAAACAACAAATCTATTTTATCTATTGGCTGGCCCCTTGCCACGCCCACGAGAAATGTCTAATTTGTGCGAGCCACGAGGAAATGGTGGTCTTCTAGTACTCTCAAGAGTACCACAACCATGACTAGAAGGTGGAGGCTGAATCTGCAAAGGAACAATAGTTTGATATCGAGAACTGGCACTGGCACCCGCACCCGCACTGCTACCAGTAGATGGTGGGACTGGCCCTGTGTGTGGCGGTGCTGTTGATGCTTCATCATCATTCCTAAAAAGTTCTGCTTCCAATTCTTCCATGTGTACCGTGTCGTCCTCCAAATTATCATCCTCTGGGTTGTTGTCCCAGACTCTGTATGATTGATCCTCATTTGCCCGATCACAGTAATGGCTCAACAACCTCAAGTTGTAATGCACATAAACCAAGCCAAGCTTTCAGCTCGGTTTTCATTCCGCCTACTTCTTCTCACATTATGTATGAAGTTGTAGGTGCTCCAACACCTCTCTGCAGAAGTAGTGTTCACAACCTGTGAGAGAACTTTTTTTGCCAACTTTGGCAGAAGTCCCATGCTGCCATATGCTTCCCACCATGTGAGAGCATCAAATCTGTCTATGTCTTCCATTGCATGGAAAGAACCAAAGTTAGCAGTGCAACTGAAGTATTTGCCTAATTCAAGGCGCAATCTAGCACACTCCTCCCTGTCGGGTACCAACTTGTCTAATGCCTTCATGTACCCCTCTTGTACCTCTAGATCTGTGTGAGGTTTGATCCTAACACCACCTCCAAGTGCAGGTTGGCCCAACCAAGATGGAGAGTAATATTTTGGCATAAGGATATATGCCAAGGCATGTAGTGGAACATTGAGTTTATTCCACCGTGTACACACACAGTCATGAATCATAGCATACAAGTTGGGATCATTATCCTTAACAACATCTTTTATTTGGCCAAACATGCTCTCCATCTACTCATAAACCTCCCCAATCACTGGTTTATCTGTATCTGCAAACCGAATCATGTGATAAATGGGCTTGGTGAAATTCAAAATTTCCCTCACATGTGCCCAAAACAAAGGGTCAAGGGCGGTCTCCTCCACATGTTCGAAACCTTGCCTGTCAACTATTGTCGCTGCCCTGTCCTTTAATACCTGCCAGTGTGGGCTTGATACCATTGCAGCCAATGACTCTCTTACCTTCAAAAGGCGCCTGAAGGTGAAGTAATAGCTAGCAAATCTAGTCTTTGCTATCTTCAACAACTCCAATTTGGAGTGAGTACGGAAAAGCCCATGGGTATTGCTATGATTTGTAATAAATCTTATCATTTTTTTACCTCTTGTACAAATCACCAAGCCATTTGAATTGAGGTTGTTTGTTTTTAATGATATCATGCATCAAAAGGTTCATTGTGTGAACCAAACACCCAGACCAAAATATGTTGGGGTATTTATCCTCAATAATTGCTCCTGCTGCCTTAAAGTTAGCAGCATTATCAGTGATGACTTGTATGACATTGTATGGTCCAGTCTTTTCAATTATATCAAGTAATGGTTTTGCAATGTTAATGCCGGTTTTGAATTTGTCTGAATAATCATAGGCTGATAGGAAGATTGCGCCACTAACCGACACAACCAAAACACTTATCAATTGCTTTCCTTTTACATTGGTCCATCCATCAGAGACAATGGACACACCATGCTCATTCCATGAATTTGTCATTCTAGCCAAAGAATGGTTTATTTTAGCTTTTTCATGATCAAGACCCACAGTTCTGGCCTTGTCATACCCAGGGCTCCTATATCCTTTGGGGGCATCATTAATGGCAGAAACCATTTCATGCCAATAAGGTGAGCGAAGAACATTGAATGGCACCCCACATGCATATAGAAATCGGTAAACTTTTGAATCCACATCATTCCTACACCCTTCGTCCAGGAAATCGGATATGGTTCTACGCCTTAATCCAGATGTGCCACTGCCTCCATAACTACTGGCATGGGTGGAAGTTGGACTTGTTTGTCCATGACGTGATGGGCCTGAATAAGAATCAATGAAACCCCTAGATCTTTTAGATCTCTATAGGGCAGCCTCCTCTTCCTTTCTATATTTCTCTCTCTGTGTTGCTGGCACACTAGTACAAATTTTGATTCCTATATTTTTTTCTCCATCCCCTGGCATTTTCCCACAAAGGTGCCTTCTCGCATGGGTGTATGAACCATGGTATTGTTTATTGCAATGGGAGCAAATAAATTTAGTGGTTCCACCACCTTTCCCTCCTTCTTGTTTCTGAACATATTTCCACAAAGGTGTCTGAGTTTGGTCTTGTCTAGTTGGGGAATCTGTGTCCTCATGTTCTCCACTCCCCACTTCCTCCTCAACATAATCCTCCTTCTCTTCAGGATTTTCTTCAAATCCACAATAACCCTCCTCTTCATCCTCCTCTTCTCTGATTTGCCTCTTTCTTCTACTCTCCAACACCATTATTACAAAGAAAGGAACCAACATGAGGAAAATCCCTGGCCATATAGCCATGATGTTTCAAGTTTCAAGTTTCTAGCCTGCAAAGCAAATGGAGAAATGCCAAATGGGAATAGGAAATGAAACATAGGAAAAAAACAATTCAATTTTTAAGTTTTAAACACACTAAAATGCAACATTCAAGAAAAAAATCAAGTTTTCATTTTTAAACAACTTACAAATTCATCCTAGAAAATACAAAATTAGATTAGAAGACCTACCTCTTTCTTGCAATCCTCCTGTTGCCTTGCAGCTTGCTCCCTGCTCTCTCCTTGTCACTTCTGCAGCTCCGCTCTCAAGCTCTCCTTCTTGCTCCTCTCACTCTCTCACTCACTCAACTACAAACAATAAACAAAATGAGCCTCCCTCCCTCTTAAAAACAAAACGATTTTTTCAACAAAAAAAATTTCTCGCCGGCGGGAAACGTTTTTTTTGCCAGGGAGTGTTTGGGAGCGAACACTCCCCGGGAGCGAACACTCCCCGACCACTTCCGGCATTTAAAAAACGCTCCCGAAGTGTTTTTTAAACGCCAAAAGCGCTCAGGGAGCGTTCGCTCCCGATTGCTTCCGGAAACGCTCCCAAAAAGGCAAGGAGCATTTTTACAAGGTCGAAAACACGCTCTCGAAAACGCTCCCCTCAAGAAGCGTTTTTAGGAGCGCGTTTCCAAACGCTCCCAAACGGAGCGCGTTTCGGGAGCGGGAACGAGGGGGGGTGAAGCTTCCCCGCAACCCTGTGATAAAGGAAGAGGTATATGTAGAGAAACCTCTGGGGTTTGAAATCCAGGATCGGGACACCCATGTCTGCAGGTTGAAGAAAGCCCTCTATGGGCTGAAGCAAGCACCCTAAGCTTGGTACGAGAGGATAGATAGCTACCTGATGAAGTTGGGCTTCACTCGTAGTAATGCTGATCTGAACCTTTACTTCAAGGTTGATAGAGAGAAGCCTCTCATTCTGGTGTTGTATGTAGACGACCTCTTCCTGATAGGTGTTGACCCTCTCATTCATCAATGCAAGAGGGAGCTCGCTACTGAGTTCGAGATGAAAGACCTAGGACTGATGCACTACTTCCTAGGCCTGGAGGTCTGGCAGAGACCTGGCAAGATTTTCCTTTCTCAAGGAAAATACATTGTAAAGCTTCTGGAAAGATTTAGTATGGTGGACTGTAAGTCCGTGTCGACCCCAATGGAGCTCAACTTTAAGAAGTTGAGTGGCAACGCTACTATGCCCGTGTTAGCAAATCCTACTAAGAATCGTCAACTTGTAGGGGCCCTGATGTTCCTAGTGAACCCCTGTCCGGACATATGTTGTGCAGTGAACACTTTGAGTCAACACATGGTTGATCATAACATTCACTGGGTTGGTGCCAAGAAACTCTTGAGATGTCTCTGTGGCGCGATAGACCATGGGCTGAGATACACTGTCAGGAGCATGACAATCCTTGGATATACTGATGTCAATTGGGCTGACAATGTGGTGGATCGCAAGAGCACATATGGATGCTGCTTCACACGTAAATCTACTTCGGGCAGGAAAAGGAAGTCGGTAGCCTTGAGCACCGCTAAGGCCTAATACATTGCAGCATGTATGGCTCGTTCTGAAGTCAATTGGTTGGAAAGCTCTTCAGTGAGTTGTTCAAGCATATGCTAGATGTGATCGTTATCCTTTATGATAACCAGAGGGGGATTCATTTGTCATGAAATCCAGGGTTCCACGATGGATCCAAGCATGTTGATGGCTGGTATCACTTTATCCGGGACATGGTACAGTGAGGCGCCGTAAGCCTCGATCATATAGGAACTGAGGAGCAGGTCGTGAATATTCTCACAATGCCCTTGGGGAAGGTCATGTTCCTAACCTTCCGTGAGAATCTTGGAATCATGGAACAACCCTATTCTGAGGGTCCTGTTGGACGATGAGCTCTTGGAGCTCTAGGGGGCTTTAGGGATAGCTTCTCGGAGCTATAAGCAACCACAGGGCTAGGCTTGCCGAACCTTGTTGGTGTGCTTTTGCCCTACCGTTGTGATGATTGAGTTGGTTTACCTCTCATTATCTGTGCCCCATATGCATCCTACCCATTTGAGTTCCGGACTCATGGGAAGTACCTCTCATTTGGCCAATGAAGTGGGAAAAGCTAGAGACTAGTAGCAAAGACTGATGGACGCATCACTCTATCTAGGATGGCACGTGTCCAACCACTTGATCTGGGATCAAGTCTAGTGAGTTTTCGGACCTCCTACTGACTTCGAGTCAGATAACTTCAGGTTGGTATGTGACTCTTTGAGTCCATGTAAGGTTTCGGACCTCCAACTGACTTCGGGTCAGTGAGACTAACTTCGGGTTAGTATATATGACTCTCTTGAGTCCAAGTGAGGTTTCAGACCTCCTACTGACTTCAGGTCAGATAAACCAACTTCATGTTGATATGAGACTCTTTGTGAGTCGTATAGAGGTTTCGGACCTCTGGGCTGAATCTGTCAGTCGAGAATGATGTCTTTGTTACTGACCCACTTCTGTTCTGAAATAAAGAGGCCAGCAAAGCAAGTTATGGCGGGATGACACACGATGTTTGGATTGCACAGGTGGATGGAGTTCTCCCTAGTTGAGAGGGAGTGTTAATTTGGACAACTAGGTCCAAACTCCATGTTGTGATGCTCAGATGAAGATACTAATATTTTTATTGGGTTCCTCTTTCGGAGAGGTGCAAGATCAATCTAAAGATCATCTTGATCCAATGAGTAGAACATTTATTTTGAATTTATTTTTAATCTATTCAAAATATGTGCAGGTCGGCCTTAAGGTTTTACACCCCCAACAAATGTGTCACACCCTCACTGATGGATATAAATAAGGTCAACATTGGAGGACATTTCACTCATCTCATCATCACACATTTTTCTCTCTCCACTTTTGATTGGTTCGAGCAACTTGGAGGAAATCTGCAGTTCACACGTGGGAGAAGGACGAAGACATTTCTCAATGGGTCAACGCATGGTCAAAAGGAGTTGAATTTTGGCATAGACTTCGATTTCTGCAGACTGTACATTTTGGCACAAGAACCGAGGTCAAAGGTTGACCGTAGACTGTGTTGCGTTGACTTTGACTTGCTGTTGTTCTACATTGACTTTCTGGACAGCGTTGACTTTTGGGTTGCGTTGACTTTGGTTGACTTGGATTATATGATGAGGGTGATGTGACACATATACTGGGCTGGCTGACTAATAAGACTTTGTTGGTTGAAGCATCCTGTTGATCGCCGTAACGCACCAACACACTTATATATTTCTGGCTTGTCTTCTGTCGATCTACTGGTATGTTTTATCAATATTTTACTTTATTGTTTATGTGATTGTTGTCTAATATTGAAGAGAGTAAAGTTGCATCAAGCATAGAACATCTACATAAATTTACAAATTAAACTTTGCATCTCTACTTTAAGATCATCAAAAACATTTTCACAAGGTTTAACTTGCCCTCTCCAATGTCCTAGGTGTTCTTTGACTCTATGGATCCCCCCACCCTTAACTTTTTTCCCACAATAGTTGCAGACTTTTACCCCTTGTTTATTTAAATGACAGTGAACCCAAACTGGATCATTCTTGCTTTTGGGGGCCATGAGGAAGAAATGCAAAATCTGCATAGAAAACTCTATGGTTTTTAGAATTTTATGGCATATTTTTTTTTAGAGAAAAATAAAAGAGTAGTAGAAACAATGAAATATGTGGAGAAGATTTGTAAATTTTGAGAAGAGAAGAAGCTCCGACCAATTTGAAAATAAACTCTTCAATCAGCGGCAAAATCTCCCTCAGAAAATTGCCAATGAAATCCCTCAAAATAACCTTGCAAATTACAATAATTGTTCATAAAAAAATAGAAGAAAATAACGGCCACAATTTTTACTCCAACAAAAAATTACAAATCTGAAATTCTGAATTCTGCATAAAAAAACTGGGGTTTTAAAATTCTAAGGGAAGAAAGGAATAATTTTTTGAAGAAAAATAGAACATTAATGGTTGAAAAAAATACCTTGAATTTTCCTCTTAGTTTTTTAAAGAAACTCAGCTCCAAAATCAGCGTTGGAGCAGCCCCTACAAATCTGCATAAAAACACTGGGGTTTTTTTTTATGAGAAAAGAATAGTTGATTTTTGGAGAAAAATGAAAAAAAAAACGACAAAAATTTCCTTGATTTACCCTCTAAATTTTTTGGAGAAAATCAGCTACAAAATCAGTTATGTAGCAGCCACAACAAAATAAAAAAACTTCTTCCAACAAGTGCAAAAACCACTAAAGAAACCCAAAGATCTCCGGGAAAAAACTTTGAAGTAGCTCAAAAATCTTCCAACCCAACAGCTCTCCAAGACTCCAATCAGCGCTTCAAATCTGCGAAAAATCTCCCTCTGAACAACCCTACAAAAAACTCTCCAAATTCTCCTCACCGAACTCAGCTCAAGAATTGCAAAAGACTCAAATGAATAGTGTGAGTAAAATAGAAGGGTGGGGCTCTTTAAATAGCTTTATGGGGGGGTAGGTTTGGTGAGAAACAAATTAAAATATTAAAAATTAAAACAAATAACTATTTTATTGCCTAGGTCGCGCGGTCGTGGGCCCACGCGAACCGACGGAACTGGTCACCGGTACCAAACCGGTCATTTCCAGTTCGAAGGGTCGGTTCGGACAGGTTTTGCCTCCAAACCAGTCGAACCGACCAAATTTTCGGAACCTGTTCAATTCCGATAACACTGGTTTGTTCCCTAAAGCAAGCATCCCCCTCAGAGTCTGAAATCTGGCTCAGGCGTGACAGCAACAAGTGATTGTGGCTGCAGCTGTCTATGGTTGGGTGGAAAGTCCTTGTTCCCGACTCAAATACCTTGCAAATCAAAGATAAGTGCTTACCCTCAATTGTTAATGGATGTTGATAAATGGTATTGCATGTTGTTTGTCACATTTCTGGACTTCTGTCTGTTGTACGTTATTAATGCTTAAATATGTGAATATATATGTGTGGAAACATAACAGTGATGGCAAGTCAGGTCTAACTGTGCACTTGTGTTGCTTGATGAATGCATGATATTGATAAATAAACCAAGTAGGAGCTTTCGAACAGAAAGTAGATTATTGTGTGAAGGGTTTATTGGGGTTGACCCTAGACACATGATAAGCTAATAATTAGTAATCAACATGATAGTGAAAGTTCAGCCACGACTCTGAACCGAACATGATTTCAAACAGAATGCTTAAACTGTAAAGAAATAAGGAACCATTAGTCGTGGTGAAGGCTTCAAGGGTTGGAACAACTCTGAAGGAAAACAAAGGGCTCAAGGACCTGTTTTTTATTCATATAAAGGGTTACATATAAACTGCTTGTTCGGGAAAGGGTTGAAGTTCCCTATTCACTCTTAGTGTCTCGACTTCAAGCCTGTGCATCTGCAAAGAGCGATGCACGAGAGCATCGAAGGAGGCATTTCTCCCTCAAGGCATAAGGATAGTTGGAGGATCTTGCAGGAAGGCTTAGCCAACCTTGCATTTTCAGCAAGTTGGGTGACTGCCGCTAGCATCTTCATGGTGTCGGTTGGGAACCAGATTGTTTTGCATAGTACCCTGGAGTTGCTTGCAACCTTGAAGAGGATTCAAGCATCGTCGACGTGTGGCAGGGTAGGTGAAGTCCTTTCAGGAGTTCACGCCAAGCCCATGGCAGGCAATGGCCGAGGATGTGCCTGAACTGCGATGCCTAGAATTCCCTGTTTGGAACTGAGGAAACCAAGAAGGGTTGAAACCTATTACGAAACTAATACCCAAGCTCAGTATGGTTAGCACCGCGAAAGGTGTTAATGACTTCTTGTCGTCAGTATCAAGCTCTACAGTCGAATTGGAGGTTCATTGGACTTCTAAATCTGAGCCTTGGTTGAGAAAGCTAGATCAAGATGATCAACATTGGGAGGAGAGGCATCAGAGGAATGATCAGAGAAGCCCTCTGCAATTGTATCGCAAAAGGTTAGGGCAGAATCCCTTAGTTGAACCATGACAAGGGTAGCGAGTCACTTCAATGCGAGATTGAGAGGTGCATCTCAACCTTATAAAGAGCAGAATACCCAAACCTTATCCCAATATGACGGGAGGAACCCTAAGCGTGACATACCTAGATTCGTTGTGAGAACGCGCTACCAAGCATGTGGGCCAAGTGGAATTTATAAGTTCCAAGGTTAAAATCGGAGGTCAGGGGTCGGAGTCATTGCTACAACGACCGCAATCGAAGATTGATGTCGACCTCGACTTGGTCAAAAGTCGAGCAACACACCATGCAAAAAGGATGCGGCAGCAAGAGAGATAGATCGACCCTGACTAGGTCAAAAGTTGGGGGTCGGGTCACCGTGAAAGGAGATTCCTGCGCTCACGAGTTGGGCTGACTCCAAAGTGGTTGAAAGTCGAGGGTCAGACCATCGGATGGGAACGTGTAGGGAAGTACATGTGTTCTCGACTCTTTTGCTCACCCGACTGTCCGGTGGACCTGCAGCGGACTACCATGTGGCAGTAGGAGGCAAGTGGGGAAGGATTTGTCATACTCAGTGCTTCAAAACAAAAAGGAAAAAAATGTATAATTACAGTAATAAATGACAAAGGGAGAAAAGGGGAAGGAAGTGTTGAGAATTTAAAGGGCTAGTGATTAATTCAAATTCTCTTCTTGATAATTACTTGTGAACTTACTTGAGTTACTTATGCCTTCTCTTGCTTAGCTTAGTTAGTCTTTCATCAAGTCAATTATCAAAATACAAAAGACACAAAGTTAGGCTCTTCAAGCCAGGGCAAAACCTCTCCCTCTTGGAGAGGAAAACCCACGAGAAATTCTTCTAATAGATCTTCAAATGACAAGTACCATGACCAAGACTTAGACCCTTGACCTATGAATGCTTCCAAGACCTTAACACTGCTTCAATGCTGATCTTTCTTTTCTTCACCAATGTGCACCGACCTACATCAAACATTAGAGAACTCGGTCTCTAAGTTTATCTTGAGAATCTCCTTCTCATCCTTTGCATTCACATCAGATTTATAACCTTATGTTCTTACTGTAATCCGCACTTCTCTAACCTCTGAACTCAGCACCTTTTTAACCTCTGTGATCAGCACTTGTTCACTTCTGAAATTTGCATTTAATCACTGTTTAGATCCGCACTTTACCACTGTTCAGATCCGCACTTCATCAATTCTGTGGTCCGCATTTTTCACTCCTGAAATCTGCACCTTTTACTTAGCATCATCCGCAAACTTCAGTATTTTTGACCTTGATCACATCTTCAGGAATCCGCATTTATTGCTTCAGTAAATCCGCATTTACTTCACCAAGAAATCCGCATTTTATCACTCCTGAAATCCGCATTTATTACTCAAAGCAGTCTGCAATTTTCTGTGTTTTTCTGCAAAGTCTACTAGGTTACATATAGTAGTTTGCCCATGTATATTAACCGACCTGTCTTTGTGAACCGATGTGACTATTTTGGGAGCCGACATCACTATTTGATCATCTGTTATGAGGCCGACTTCTTACTGCATATAGTGCCAACTTTAAGAGCACGTTTTCCAGTGTTAATGAGGTTATCTTGGAGCATCATTCAGGAGCTATTTCTTCACAGTATCACAACAAGGTCTTCCAGCATTTTAGATGACTAGACTCTTCATATTTATGACCCTTAATTATATTTATAACTAGAAGACACAACCTAATAGACATCAAGAAGAAGTCTATTGACCTATAATAAAACATTGCTCCTGAAACCCATGAAGAAGGTCAAAATTTTAATGTCTCGTTCCGATGACTATACCTTGGGAGCTTGACTTACCTAGAGGTTGCCCTCTTACTTTGGGTGAGTAGGATGGGTGTGTCACATCATTTAGCAATTATACTTCAAAAATTCAACCATACAAGAACAGTAGAACAGTAGAGATCGCAATGCACAAAGAGAAGACAATATTTACCCTAGGAAAACCCACCAAGGGGAAAAACCCAACAACCTTTTCAATAGATGTATTATTTCATTCAAGAGACACGCCTAGACCTATGGTCAAACCTAGTCAACCCCTTCAAGTCAAACCTCCAAATCTGATCCCAAATTTCACTGTCTGATCTGACCCAAAATTTTGACCCTCCTTCAGTTAGCAATTACCCTAGAAATTTGGCCCTACAACTGCTTCGAATTTTGGCCCCCTACAACATAATACCCCAGAATAATTGTGAACCAGAAGAAGAGACTATCCACACGTGCGAGCTTAAGAGAGAGAGAGAGAGATAATTCGTTTTCTTTTTCATCCTCCTTGTCCTTCTGGATCTTTGCTAGGATGTCCAAAAACTATCTTCACAAGAGAGTGTGAATTGGTGCCAAGAGAATGAGGCAGAGCTACCTTTATATAATGATCTGCAAGGTCAAATGGGTGTGTCCTTTGCCTTGGGTCGACTTGACAACTTTGGAGCCAAAAGTTTCAAATTGAAAAATTCAGATTTTCTTCTTTTAAAAGAAGCAATGGGTCTTTGACCCAAAATATATTTTATCTTCACTTGAACATTTAAATATGCTTTACAATAATCAATATAAATATATCAATGATTTTTTCAGGGGGCTCGGCAGCAGGAAACCTTCGTCATCGCAAACCTCTGTTTTTCTTCTAGCATTGGTTCGAAGTTGTCGCAGTCCTTCCTTGTTGTGGCCCATTGTTGACTCATGCCTCTTAGACGTTGTTGTTGCATCAGTTCATGGCTTGGGTTTTGGGGTTTTTATAGCCCCTCGACAGTTCAACTTTTGTCCTTCGATGTTGCCTGCCTCCTGCGGCATTCTTCTAGTTGTTTCTCTCGGATTTGAGAAGGGAGTTGAAGAGCGGGGTTGAGGTGGTTCCCTTGCTGTCTTGATTCTTGGTTTGTGCCTCCTTTTTCATCTTTGTATTGTTGTGGAGTTGGGTGTTGAGGGAGAGGGATCAAGTCGGCTCTTTGGTCATTTTCGGCCCCGAATTTGTGCCTTTTATTTCTCCAATTGCGGATGGTCTGATGCTGCTATGAATGTTATTGTTCGCTTGGTATGGTCAATGTCATGGTCGTTGGCTTCTATCGTTGTTCTTGCCACAGTTTTTTGTGTGGTTTTTTTGGGATTTATGGGCAGCCTATGCCCAGATCTCTTTGATGGGTTTCAACTTTTTTTTTTTGCTCCTTCTAGGTTTTAGCGGGCTTGTGTGCTTGGCCTCTTAGCTTTCTTCATATTTTTTTCTAGGGTTTGATTTCTCTAGGGTTTTTTGGGGAATTATTGGTGTTATCTGGGCGGTCTATGCCTTGTTTTTTACAAATGTTTCATGGTCCTCCGGTTATTGGAGGAATCTTTATTATGAGCTTTGAGCTCTTCTTTTTGGTAGGCCTTTTGGCTGATGTGCCTGTAATGCCCTTAGGCATATGCAAAATGTAATTTTGGCCTGGTTTCGTGTAATAAAATTACGATTTTTTCTTTGGAAAATAAATCAATATAAATAGATCAAGTGGCCATATATATATATATATATATATATATATATATATATATATATTATGAAGACCAACCATAGTTACAAAATTCAACACTCCCTCTTAACTAGGGAGGTATTCATAATGGCAGTGATAGATGTTCTCAAATTGACAAAATCCTCTAAAGAAAAGGTTATATCAAATCATCATCGGTATCATCATCTACAATCAGTGTTCGCTAGTAGCCATATCCTTAGTAACCAGGTCCCAAGGGTCTAAGCCTATTAGATAATTTCATCATTCTAGTGTCATTTATTTCAATTCCCCCGCAGGGGTACAGAATTTGCATAGAAGGAAGAGGGAGAAGAGAAAGGGGCGAAAATGCCTGTTGTACTTTTGATCTTCAAAAATTTTATAGGTGCCTTCTCCACTTGGCAATGGAGTCTAGTTCCCTGCTAGGTACATCTGAGCAAGTAGCAAGCTAAGAAACATAATAAAAAATACCAAAATAACACACACGTGTGGGAAAACCTCTCAAGATCAAATGAGATCAATAATCACTATCAGAATCCTCTAGATCCAGACACCTTGTTGGATCTAGGACACCGATAATGAGCCATCGGCATTATCGCCCCCCTCGCCATCAGCTATCAAACTGGGGCACTTTTGACATCATCGATCTCTAGCCCTGGACTTATTCACTTAGCCTTCTACATGATCCAGTTATACATATGTTTATGAGGATGTCCTATTATTGTATCCTTCACTACTTCATTTTATCTTAGATTTAGCCTTGGCGTTTTCTAGGAGTTGTGTTTTCAGTTGCACTCCCCATTGTACTCGTAATGGTTCTATCTTTCAGTTCCATTGACCTATTTATGACCATTCATTGGACATTAAAAAACAATTTATCTAATCTTATCTTATTAAAGACAATAACCTTTAAAGCATCACAATGGACCATATCTAATGTTAGGGGCACAAGAATAATTCATACAAAACTCACCTTCAAATGTCTAACTAGATCAGGAGTTGTAAACAAGTTACCTCACTTATCTTATGGATGATTAACTCAATAACCCTATTAAGTGTTTCCAACCCCCAAGGTGAGTGACATGTCCCAGGTTAGCCCATCAATCCATAGTTGTGTGTGATAATGATGGTTGCAAAGGGGGGAAGACTTCAGCGCAAATGCCACAACCATGTGACCAACAAATGGGGATCCAACATCCTAAGTGTACAAAAGTAAGGATGGAGGAATCACGAAGGCATGAGTTTCCCCTTTCCTCAACTTGTTTTTTCCACCTCCCTAGTGTGTCTTTTCCTTTTAATGAATTGTCTTTATTTGGTGCATAGCTTAGGAGCCCAAGCTTGCTTTTGCATCTCAATACCCCTTTAATATGTAGCAGTTTCTCACTCATCGAGGTTGGGACTTTCAAGAGTTCCTTTCTTTAGATGAAGCATTAAATGCTTAAGGAACTAGGTGATGCCTAATGGGGGGATAGAGCTCATTTTGCATTTTACATTTTTCTTTCATTGTGATTTATGTGCTTTTAACTTTCTTTTAGTTGCATCAACCTCCAGAACCAAGTTTTCGCACTTTAGCTCAAGGATGTTGATGAAGCATGTCAATCCCCATGACCAATGACTACCGTCCCGAAGAATGGAAATGGAAAATAGGAAGAGATGGAAAGTGGTAAGTATGGATTATCTTGGACACGCTACATCAACCAATGCTTCCCTAGTAGTACCCTTCCTCAACCCTAAGGCCTCAAAGGAGGTCCCACTAGATTAGAGTTAGAAGCTAACCTCGCTAGTGAAGTGTAGGAACAAGAATACAATCGAGATCGATCAATCATCCAATTTGCCCAATGATCCATATAAGTATGCCCATAGCATGACATGAAAGCACGTGATTGCATCACTTTCTCCTAAGGGGTTACCCACTTTTTGGTGGGTAACAGCGACAATATCAAAGTTTGAGGCTTTTAACTCTACTAGTTTGAGGCTTTTAACTCTACTAATAATGATTGTTTGGTGTGACTGTGCTCATTATTTAGCCAAGGACTTTTGTGGAAACTACACCACTTTCTTGTACCCTTCTTCAACTTCTCATTCTTCATCTTTGCATGCAACTTTGATTAGTTTCCATGAAGTTGATTATCTTACTCTATCCTTTATTTTGAGACATGGAGTTGCATTTAACCTTCTTGTATTGTGGTTAATCTTTGGCTCCAGACTCTTTCTTATGCTTCTATAAATTGTTTTGATCAATATTGAGGACATAACAATAAGCCACTCCCAATGGAGTGATGTCCAGAAACTTCATTTCTATTTTGATATATTTGTATAAGTTGTTGTGGTATTTTAGAACCAAGTGCCTTTAAGAGTCCCAAATACACATTGCATTAATATACTTCAACACAGTTTAATCTTTACCTTGGTGCAAGGTTCTCCATCTTATGTACTAATATTCATAATCATCTCCTGGATGTTGCACATCATAAGTATCTCACCTATCTTTCACTTTGGGAAGGGCCTTTAGGAGTGCAAAAGTAATTCGAATTATTGAAAATTTTATGAACAAAGATATCAAAATTAACTTGTACCTTGAAGGGTATTGTTCAAGCATCTAAACTTGTTGGGGTTACTGAAGGATCTAAGCAACATAGTCTATCATCTCAATTCTCCATTTCTCTAGGGCTCCTTGGAGCAATAGATTAATAAGACCTCCTATTCCATCTGTCTTTTTGTTTGCCATGGGAAGCTACTTGCACTACAAGAAAGTCTTCACCAAACTCACTTAGTTCAAGGCCCAAAACCTTGTACCCTAACATCATTGAGGACATGAATGGAAAAACAATAAAGTACACATTGCTTTGATACGATTGACACAAAAGAGATTGAGAACATACAATATTACAAAGAGACCACAAACAAAATATTGAAAGGAGAGTATTTCAATGGAAACCAACTTCTACTAATCAATGAAATAATGAAAAACACTACAATCTACATACCAATACAAAATGGCTATGATTGTAGTAGTTTATCTCTAAGAAGAGATGTGACAACCATACCCATTCACAAAAAGCCCATAACAAGAGGTTGAAACTATATCTATAAGAATGCCAAACAAAGCATGAAGAAAAAACCTTAAAATGCAATAACACTAAACCTAGCATGATTAAGGTAGGGCAGCAATGTTGAGTTGGATGAATCTGAGTTGCTCGAGAAAAAGCCAAGATCATAACTTCTTGCTCAGTTCTCTGTTTTGAGTTTTGTTTAGCTTGTTGGAAAATACATTAACATATAAGTAGGCTCCTCAGGCATTAGGTGTAATTGTGTCCAAAAACACATGGGACATGCCTGAAAAATGTGTCAGAAGAAAATAACTCGAAAATTGCCAACACTAGAACCACTTTTGAGACAGCCTTAGATGGCCACCTAGATCATGACAAAATATATGAAAAGAAGTTAGACTCGTTTACTTTGTTAATTTATGGAGTATTTTACTTGCAGATCTGCAATCTTTCATCACATATCTGTAAGTACTTTATAGTGGATTTACAAGAGATAATGTTGATTTGACATCTAGCTAAGTAAATCTCAACTGCACTTAATGTTCTCAAGTGCTTCATGGCAGAAATCTGGATTATTTTGGAGATCTCAGCAAGTATATTTTGCAGATTTTAAGCCTTTTGCAGGTTTGATTGAAGATTTAAGACTTCATATGAATAGGGATTCCCCAGTGAAGCTCACAAGCACTAGCCAAAAATGAGAGGGACTGTGAGAGGTGACATTAGCACTTTTGCTAATTGTGCATTGAATCCCTTCCAATTTAAGAATGCCAAAATTCAAACCATAGCCAGAAAAGAATGAGAAATAGAAATAGAAAATAATTTTTCATATTTGGATGCATATTAGCCCTTATATCAAGCTGTTTTTAATTCCATATTAAAAGTATTTTCAAATAACCATTATGTTGCAATCTTTCCTCTACCATACTTCATATTTTGAAACTGCACATAAACCAACATAATAGTAAAAAGCACTTAGAAAGACCTCATAAGTAATTGCATCTGCCAAGCCATGAATTCGATCAATTCTCAAAGACTTGCCAGAGAGCTTAGAAAATGTAGGATCTCCATAACGAGACTCCAATGCTATAGTAATTCTACCCTCATCTTCGCAAAGAGAGTGCACAAAACCTTGCGTACATGATGTGGCACCTGCACCCCGTCTGTCAGATATCCGAACACAAACCATATCACCAGGAGAGATAGTAGTTGGTGGCAATCGGTGGCCTCCTTCCACGCTAAATGAGACCAAATGCATCCCACCCAATCCTGTAATATAAACAAATTTTGAGAGTCACTTTCAGATCTTGGTATCCATATATAGTAGTTTTAAAGTAGCAACCATTAAAACTCAATGCTAGACAAAAATACTAATATACTATAAAGTGGATTTGAAGTTTTCAAGGACGTAGAATATTAATGATGTGTCATTTTGCTACTGAGACTAAACAGCCACAGTAAGATGTCAGCATAAATTCTCAGGAAACAACCAACAATTTTGAAATGGGCAGATTTCTTATTCCTTGAATGGAATAAACGGATGTGATAATTATGGTTTGATAAAACATTATTGAAGTTTTTATAAATTCTTGGATGTGCTGAAGATGCAATTAATAGTATGGTAGTTCTTTAACTCTCTGTGTTCTTCCTTCGCCACCAAGGAAGAGTTTTAAACTGAAAACAGAACAAAGATGATGAAAGGCTAGTTCAACCAAACCTCACAATAAAAACATATAAGACACTGACCTTTCGACATATAGTCAGATAGGAAAGGAAGCATTAAAAACCAACAACTTGATTTGCTATTATATTCCATAACAAGATATACCATATCAAAGGAATTGCATATGCTTTACCAGGTTTATTATCTACTATTTTGCAAATCATTTATTTTAAACGTTTTAATACCATTTTCAAGTTAATCTTAGCTTCATCTCAGGTATTAAAGATGATGGTAATCACAAACCATGAAAGAGAAAACTTTTCAACCTGTTGAAGAGCTAACTGCATGCAGATTGCAAATAGTATCGCATTGCTCTTGCTGAGGTTGTCCATGATTAACCAAATAGTCTATTGATCTTGGAGAAACAGAACTTTTATCTGGCATAGGAGCAGCATCCAACTCCTCTTGAGTGGCTTCTAATTCTGCGTCTCGTTCAATACCAAGAAGTTCTGACATGTGTGTGACGAAATCATCAATTCGTTTCTGAATTTCTGTTGTCGTTTTTGGGGGCAGCCCCAAGTCATCCCGAAACTGTTTTGGCTGGAAATCTTTTCGTGCAAGAGATCGATGTTGAACTGCAATGCTACAACCTTGAATAGTTAAGCTTTGGCAAATCTATTATAATGTGTCATCAATGGAAACATGAACTTAATTTAGTAAAATTCAGAATAAGACCCACACACAATGAAAAAAATTATATTAATCTCTGTAGATGTGCCCCGCACGCTATGAAAACAAATCTATACATTGTTGTAATTTATTGCACTTAAGTACACCCAAAAGCAGAAATTTAAAGCTGTGTGACATAACCATAGAGAACATGAGACTATCTCATAAAAAACATTCCTTTGCAGCACCTTATAAAGAAGCCAATTATAATCATTGAGAGTAACTGTTGACAAAGATAATAAAAGGTATATTGGTTGTACTCGCTTCATGGGTTTCATGAGCAAGATTTTATCTTAGGATAATAGACTTCTTCTTGATGTCTATATAGGGTTTGTCTTCTGTTTATAAATATATTCAGTGTCATGTATATGAAGAACCTAGTCGTCATTGAATGCTCCAAGACATTGTCCTAAAATCTCGGGAAGAATGGATTGAAATAATTCTTATATCAACACTGGAAATCTATGATGAAGTCGGTTTTCTCACTCACAGCTAAGTCGGCCTACAAGCTAGTGGGTGGTCGGCCTAAAAAGCAAGAAGACTGCATCTATATATACGCTGCCTCTGCGGTCAATTAAACATGAAGAAATACAGCGGATCTCTCACAGCAAAGTGTGATGCGGTCAACTGAAATTATAATACGATCAACTCTGAAATGGAATACCGTAATGGTTAAACGGTGATCTCTGAAATAAAAGGTGCAGAGGAAAAACTGGTATACAGTGCGTATGATAAATAATAACCAGTGTGGATAACACATGATATGCTGTGCGGACAATCCATGAAATGAAGTGTGGTCAATGCATGGCGTAAAGTGCAGATAACACATGATATGCAGTGCAGACAATCCATGAAATGAAGTGCGGTCAATGCATGACGTAAAGTGCAGATAACACATGATATGCAGTGCGGACAATCCATGAAATGAAGTGCGGTCAATGCATGACGTAAAGTGCAGATAACACATGATATGCAGTGCGGAGAATCCATGAAATGAAGTGCGGTCAATGCATGACATAAATTGCGGATAACACATGATATGCAGTGTGGACAATACATGAAATGAAGTGTGGATAATACATGACATGCAGCGCAGACAATACATGATGTGTGGTCAATACATACAGTGCTGATTATACTTAGGAAGAAGTGCGGAGTATACTTGATAGAATGCGGAATTTTCACAGAACTGAAATGCGGAGTTTTTGAAGTCAATTGCAGTGTTGCGGATTTTATCTGAGATGGAACAGTGATTTGCAATGTGAATATCTAAAGTGGATAGTTAAGGGTTACTTCTGGACAAGAAAAGAGAGGAAGGTAAAGGTAAATCTAGGATTTACATTCGCTCTCACAGTGAATAAAAGAAAGGACAGTACAGACTGGTGCAAGAAAGAAAGATCAGCATGGAAGATCGTCAAAGAAGAAGCAACAAGGTCTCGGAAGCATTCATAGGTCAAGGGTCTAAGTCTGGGTCATGGTACTTGTTATTTGAAGATCTATAAGAAGAATTCTTTGCGGGCTTTCCTCTCCAATAGAGAGAGGTTTTGCCGTGGCTCTAGGAGCCTAAGTTTTTGTCGTGTTTATTTTGATAATTGACTTGATGAAAGACTAAACAAGATAACGAAGAGAAGACATAAGTAACTCAAGTAAGCTCACAAGTAATTATCAAGAAGAGAATTTGTATTAATCTCCAACCCTCCAAATTCTCAACAGTAGCGACTCAAGAGCCTTCATGATTTTCAAATAAAAAAATATCATCTCTAAGCTTCTAATGAACTTGTTTTATCAAGGAAATAGAGAATATATATTTTTGTATATATGACCAAAAGTGATTATAGGGACTAAAAGAAAAACAGATAGTAAACCCAGAGAAACTGAATTAAGCATCAGCAGAAGGTATTAAAATCTCAAACCCTAGATGACTGATATCCTTGTGATCTCAAAACAAACAAATCAGACTGAATTTATTTAACTGCAGAAATTTAATTTCTGAATGTAGCATCAATCATAAAATAGCTGAAACAGTAGATAGTGGAAGCATAAACAAAATACACACATACACAGATGATTTCTCCAACTCAGCTTCTCATTCCTTAGAGCAAACCTTACAGGGTAACCTCCACAGACTGCTAAACCAGCATCTGTGTCTTGTATACAAACTTTCTTTTTATTTCAATTGACATAAGACTTCTTCAAGTATATACGAATATATATTGAATAGTAGATAATTAATAAGATGATAAGAATCATGATTACAACAAACATTGTGAAGGTATACTTATACACACTCACTGCTCACAAGGAGAAGGGGCATGTGCCCTTTAACCTTTCATTTAACTGATTATATTATTATTATTATAACATTGCCACCTCCTTAAGGAATGATTTGTTGGAAACATTGGAGGGGGGTGAATCAGTATTTCTGTTCATTTAGTTAATTTTAACTTCACAGAGCATTGATTATCAAAAACATAAGATAGCATCACAGCACCGGAACAGATAACAACACCATTCAACAATGCACAACATCGAGGACAATAGACGAGATTTTTCAATGGAGACCCTTCCAGGAGAAAAACCACCGAATGCTTCTTAATATAGGTCTTCAAAATTTACATCAATAGAAAGCTCCAACTTCCAAGATTTCCAACATTAACTAAAAGAGGCTCCAACCCCTTGGTTTACAAGCTCCAACCTGAAGGATGCTCTAATGCCCTAATTTACCAGCTCCAACGTCGTGATTTACCAGCTCCAACTTCCAAGATTTCCAGCATCAACTAAAAGAGGCTCCAACCCCCTGGTTTACAAGCTCCAACCTGAAGGACGCTCTAATGCCCTAATTTACCAGCTCCAACTAGAAGGACACTCCAACGTCGTGATTTACCAACTCCAACTGACAAGACGCTCCAACACCCTGATTTACTAGCTCCAACTGAGAAGATGCTCCAACACCCTAAATAGGCTCCAACCTGCCCTAGCACCACCTTGCCACCTTGAAGTGTTCTCAAACTCCAACCTGAAGGAGACTCCAATCTCCGCCTTGCACCACCCTGCCACCTTGAAGATAAAAGATAACTGAATAAAGTTTGCCACAGACTTTGTCACTACATCAACCTGCAATCATCATTGTTTGTGCCATACAATCATTGCACTATGTGTTGTCTCATCAATAAAAACCCCTAAGAAATTTTGGCCATACAAAAACCTTAATTGTTCAAGTGCTACTAAACATACTCTCACTCCCTCTAGGCACTTAGTGAATATGTAATGAATAAATAATGTAAATAAATGATAAATTAGTTAATTAGTAATTAGGCTGAAAAGTCGTGTCTGATAAGACATGACCTTTCGTGAAGAGGCACCTGCGTAGGTATATAAGCAGGCCTCACTTGTAACATTCATTCATCTATCTATCTATCTCATATCTTTTATAATATAATATTTGTATCCTTATGGATATCTTTGTATTCCAAGTGTTCTGGAGTATTTAAGCTTGAGAAGGAACTTTGTTCGCTTCATTTGGTATCAGAGCAGTTCGATCTTCTGGCCATTCATCGCTGCACAGAGCTCCACCCCTTCATCCAGGTCTTTGACCATAAAAATCGTCAACCTTGTTGCCGTCGTGACTAAAGCGTTTCGCTATCAATCTTGGAGTTTCTCCATTTTCACCAGAGGCCTTTGGCCATAATAAAAAATTGAAAAAAAAAGGAAGAAATATATATAAAATATATAGATTAATAAAAAAAATAAAAGAGAGAAGAAAAGTTAACATAAAGGGGGAAATAAATTAAAAGGAAAAAAAAAAAAGATTTAAAAGAAAATAGTTCCAAAAGAAAAAAAGAGATATATATAAAGAAGTACATATATGTACATACCAAGACAAATTAAAATTAAAAAGGAAAAAGAAATAAGGAAGAGTAGGTAAGGTTATTTTGATTATTCTTTCAGTGGTTTACAAGCTCGTGGTTTTGGAAGCCCATGGTAATTGCCCATGGTATTTGCAAGGTAAAATAAGAAGTAAAGGAATAAAAAAATCTCTTGTGAATGGTAAGTTTACTTTTATGTGGAGAAATACACATAAGAGGACATATATTTTATAGGTGAATATATGTGAATAGCCACGTTTCACTAGGGTTGTAACCTTTCAACAACAACAAAAAAGTTTAAAAAAATCAATTGTTAAAAGAATATATATATATATATATTTAATTAATTAAATTATTGAAAAAAAAAAAATTGAAGGAATAATAACTTCATTAAAAAGAAGAAGAAAAAGTTAGGAAGGGTTACCTTAAAAACTCAATTCAACAGACAAAATGGAATCAATCATTGATGAAAAGGAAATGGAGTCTAATTCGGAAAAGAAAGAAGGAAGATTTCCTGAAAATTATAGTACGTTTGTCCGTGCGCTAATTAGAATCAAAGGGTCACTTGCGAGAAAGAAAGTTCTCATATCTATCGATCTTAATCAAGAGAATAATTATGTTAATACTAAATGTGCTAACGAATTAGTGATCCCCGAATCAAATATAACGGAAACAAATTCATTTCATGAAAATGAAAAACAATACAACATAAGGAATCTACACCTAAGTATTCGAGAGTATTCCTTGGTCTCGCAATTTACTGTTAAAACCTTATTTTGTAACGATAGGGATATAATTCTGGGTTCGCTCTGGATGGAATTACTAGGGTCATTCATCCTTAATATGAAAAAGAAGATTTTGATTGCTCTAAATACTCAGTCATAAGATGTGGTAGCAGAATTCCCGAAAGACTGCCTGCGCGCTCTACCAGAGCGCTTTTAACCTAGGCCGCCAACTGGTGGTCTTCTCCTTCGCTCGAGGTCGCTGGCCTGTCATGGCCCCTCTGGATGCTGCATCGGAGGGCACCAACGAACAATCTGCAGCAGATGTTTTCTCTGCTTTGGTTAAATCCTTACAGCCCCAACGACCTCGCCCTGCGCTTACGAAGTTTGTTAAGAAGTTAGATGGGTTGCAAGAGGTCGATCTGCCTCCTACACTTCCACGAATGGCTGCGCTCTCACTAGCTGAACGGGAACTCATCGGTCAATTCACTGGCTTATGGCCATCTCCGAAAACAGTTCAACGATGGATTGAAAGAAACTGGGCAGACAAAGTAAATGGTAAAATCTCCATTCGTTTCTGCGGGAAAGGATATTATACATTCCATTTTGAATCTAGAGCAGACAAGGATTTAATCTTCAGAAATGGTCCATATTTTATGGACTCTTGTGGACTGTATCTGAACAAATGGACTCCAGACTTCGATCCCGAGTTGGATGTCCCTAATGCAGTCCCAGTCTGGGTCTGGCTTCCGCATCTCCCACTCCACTGTTGGGGAGATGACTCGGTTCGAGCTATCGGCAATGCTGTTGGGAAATACATTGATCGGAGCGAGCCCAAGGACAATATGCAAGCATGTGCGCGTATATGTGTTGAAGTTGATCTCGGCAAGGGTCTTCCAAAGGCAATCAAATTAAAGGTGGATGATTGGACGCACATTCAGCAACTGGACTACAAACAAATTCCCTTTAAATGCAAGGTATGTCACGAGTACGGCCATTTTGCCAATCGCTGCTCTAAACTAGTTAATGTTGAACCTGCTCAATCTGAGGAACAATGGGAAACTGTCAAAAAAAAGAAGACTGCTACTGGCCCGAAAGCAAACTATGAAGCTGCTCCCCCCAAAGCTGCCCCTCCCAAACCATCCCCCTCATCAGCTCCTCCCTCCTCCTCTTCCCTAGGCCCTCCCATCATTCCCAACCCAGGCCCAATCTCTGATTCTCCTTTGAACTCTATAAACCCCTTTGGCGCCCTCTCCCTCCCTGAAAATGATCCCCTGATTTCCCTCGAAAATGATCCTCCCATCCTTTTTTCTCAATCCTCTCCCTCGCACTCCCTTGAACCTCTCCCATCCCGATCAACCAGGAGCTCCTCAAAAGAGCACGGTGTTAATCAAGAATCTCAAAAAAAAGGACCTGGCAGGGAATCTAGCAAACAGCAAAGGGATGAAAACACCCAAAAAGATATTGCCATGGGAACTCAAAATCCCATAGAAACTTATATATTGGGTCAAAATAGCAAAGAAACAACACACAAGGAGCAAGGGGGACAAGCATCTCTCTGAATCCCACATACTCAATGATGAAAGTAATATCATGGAATTGCAGGGGACTGGGGCACCCCTCTAAAACTACTGCCCTGAAAGATCTTATAGATCATGAGAAGCCAGGAATATTAATGATTCAAGAAACTAAACAAAGATTGCAAGAGATGAAAGGAATTATAGATCAGCTTAGACAATACGATGGACATATATGTGAATCAAGAGGAGCTTCCGGTGGAATCACCACTATTTGGAACAAAAATGTTTGGACATGCACATCCAATACTATCAGTCAATTTTGAGTCAAAGTCACATTAGAAAAGCAAGCAGAGCACAAACAAATAGTCATCTACAATATGTAGTCACCGAACCATTTCAGAGACAAAGAGCAATGTTGGGCCACTCTACAAGAAGACATCGATGCTGAAGACAACAGCAATATCATTCTTGGGGGAGATCTCAATCTTATATTACATTCCAATGAGAAAAGAGGAGGTATCTTTACATTTGATCCTTACAGAGCAAAGGTGGAAGACATCATGCAAGAGTATGATTTAGTTGATATCATTCCAAAAAACCGGAGATACACCTGGAATAATCGCAGACTAGGCAAAGACAACATAATGGAGCGGCTTGATAGAATTCTGATAAACACCACTCTCCTCTCTGATTTCTCCACAGCTTATGACACACTACCCCACCAGCATTGTCCTTGAGACACACTGTCCTTTGGGGCCGTTGCCTTTTAAATACCGCTCTCTATGGCGCAGCAATCCAATTGTGGATCAGATTGTTAAAGCCGCCCAGCAACATCACATAGAAGGATCACCGGGGTTCATTTGGGAAAGTAAACTGAAAAATACAAAACATGCCTTGAAGGAATGGGTGAAGCAGCATTATAAAGAACCAGAAAACGCCAAAGTTGAACTAAAATATAAATTGAAAGAAAATCACAGAAAAATAGAGGAGAATGGGCTCTCCCAAGAGGATAAAGCTCTAGAAAGTGATTTATATTATCAGTTGTACCGTGTTAATAGAGAAGAAGAGCAGAAGTGGAGAATAAAGTCAAGACAGCTTTGGCTTCAAGGAGGAGATAAAAATTATGCTTTCTTCCATAAGCAAGCAACTGTCAGGAAAGTCAGAAATAATGTCACCATGATCAATGATGAGGAAGGCCGTTCTCAAAAAACCCAAGAAGCTATCAAACAAACAGCCTCAGACTATTACAGCTCTCTTTTAACAGAGATAAAGGAAACAAAGGATTATTCAGATTTCCTACAGCACATGCCCAAAGGAATCAGTGAGGATATCAACGCAGATTTGACCAAAGAAATCAATGAAGAAAAAATACAAAATGCCATTTGGGCGCTTCAGCCAGATAAAGCCCCAGGTCCAGATGGCTTCCCAATCTATTTCTATAGAACATATTGGGGAATTAAAAAAAACCTTGTTAAGATGCTAAGATGGACTCAACACAATTGCAAAATAGGAGGGTTTACTAATGCCACCCATCTTGCCCTTATTCCTAAAGAAAATCGACCTTTGTCTTTCTCTCGTCTTCAACCCATATCGTTGTGTGACTCATCTTACAAAATCTTGACTAAAATCTTGGCCACAGGCCTTAAACCTCTCCTCCCCTCTCTCATTTATGAAAATCAAGGGGTTTTTTTGGCCAATAGACAAATCTCGAACTCCATCCTTCTTGTCCAAGAGGCTATATATTCCAGTCAAGCAAGAAATGAGAAAGGCTTCATCTTAAAGTTAGACTTAGCCAATGCCTTTGACCGAGTCAAGCACTCCTTCCTATTTGTTGTTCTAGAAAAAATGGGATTTGCCACAACCTTCATCAACCTTATTAAAGCCTGCATCACAAGCCCTTGGATCTCCCCTCTTATTAATGGTAGACCTGGACCCTCCTTCCAATCTACTCGAGGACTAAGACAAGGATGTCCACTTTCACCTTATCTTTTTATACTGATGGCTGAATCCTTCAGCAGAGCTCTGGATTTCAACCGTCGTATGGGCCTCATCACCGGAATTAAATTTGATAATGGAGTCAAGAACATCAACCATTCTCAGTTTGCTGACGATACTCTACTAATGGGGGGAGCCTCAAATATCATAGCCAGTCGTTTCAAAGCTCTCCTAGATAAATACATGAGCTATTCAGGAGGTCTGATAAATTACCACAAGAGTTGTATATATGGGTGGAACGCTTCGGCACAAACTCTTCATAGGATTGCTGATATTTTTGGAGTTCCATGTAAGTTGGACTGGGAGCATTTTACTTATTTGGGCATGCCAGTGATGTCGGCAACCTGAAAGCAGCAGCCTAGGAAGTTATTATTGATAAGATGAAAAGGAAGGTACAGCAATGGGGCACCTCTTGGCTTAACCCAGCAGGGCGCCTAATCCTTCTTAAAGCAGGTCTCTCTTCCCTGCCCTTGTATTGCTTTACACTCATGCAAGCCCCTGCCAGTTTTCATAATAAAATGGATGCTCTCCTTCGTCACTTTCTTTGGCAAGGAGGGAGAACAGAAACAAAAAAATATAATTTGGTAAGCTGGAAGCAGGTCATTCAACCGCACGAGAAAGGAGGGCTAGGAATCAGATCTTCTAAACTTCTAAACCTTGCCTTTGCTGGCAAACTTGTTTGGAGATTCATAACTAGCAAGAATGCTTGGTGGAAGATAGTACTAGAAAAAAAATATCTTGGCTCCCCAAGGCATCATCTTTTGGAACATGAGCTCCCTAACATAGCATGCTCAAAAATCTGGAGGATGTGTAAGAAAGCTATACCATTTCTTTAACAAAATACTTCCAATGTGCCCAAAGGTGGCAGCCACATTAGAATTGGGGATGATAAAATAATGAGGCAACAGCCCATAGGACGATGGCCTGGTACACAGCAGATTCTAGCTTTTTTTAACAGCACAGGGATTCAAACTCTGGATCAGATCTCTCAATGGGATGCCCACTCTCATACCTGGAAAGGCAGGACCTTCCCACGCATTCCTGCAGATATAGAAATCAGCTTCATCAATCTGCAAGACCATCTCCATGGTATAGCACCTTCAAAATGCTTCGTTGTTGATTATTTTCGATGGGATCCTTCAGGTACTATCTATACTATTAAAGCTGCCTACCATCAGATTTGCAACATCGATTTTGCCATGTCAATTTGGACGCAATGGAGACTAGTTTGGAAGGCAGAGTCTCTTCCAAAACTCAAATTCTTTCTATGGATCCTCCTAAGAGGGAAAGTCCTCACCTCTGAGAACCTTAAAAAGCGAGGAATAAACGGGCCATCTCGCTGTCCAAACTATCAATTTGATGAAGAGACAAGTCAACATCTCTTCATAGATTGCCCCTTTGCCATAGCTTGCTGGAAGGAAGCTTTCGGAGCCACAATCTCCCTTGGGCGCCTAGCACTAGCATCTTTGAAGCACTGCACATATGGAAAAAAAAAACAAATAACATTGCTCGAAGGGTTTGGAATGCCTTGCCCTGTACTCTTCTATGGAACATCTGGTTGGCAAGAAACCGCATGGTCTTCAAAGGTAAAGAAACCAGTGTCAAAAAGCTCTACAACAAAGCTTGGAGTCTCAATTTGGAAGCTCTATCCACGAAATGTCAAGGGCAATTAAACACGCTGGAGCCTGGACCTCCATGTTGAAGAAAGAAATTACATAGGGTATCTTCTAGACAGAAACAATATAGCACAAAACAGAAGTAATCCCAGTGGCAGAACCAATTCCAGGTATAGCTGGAAACTCAGGATGAAAGAAGAGGAATTTACACGATGGCTCAAGAACTGCAATACTCATTATCTTTTTTTCGATTGCGCCTCCAAGTCCAACCCAGGAATGGCTGGGGCTGGAGGAATCATTTGTAATGGTAATGGTGATGTTTTAATTGAATATGAATGGGGACTGGGTACTTTATCCAATAAGTTATAACAGAGCAGAAGCATTAGCTCTCTATCAAGGTCTGCTTCAACTACAGAAACTTGGCATAAGCACAGCATTAATTATTGGAGACTTGGCCATTGTAATTAGCTTGATGGTCTGCAACAAAAAAGCCCCCAACTTGATTCTACAGCAAATCATAGGGCGATGCCAAACTCTTGATCAGCAGATGAAAGGAAACCTCTTTTACCATGTTCTACGCTCCCTCAACAAAGAAGCAAATGAACAGGCAAACAGAGCATGTCTTCATATTGTTGGAAACCTTCGATGAAACGGCTCTGATCAGCAATGTTTCTTGCCATGAACAGATGTATGCTCCTTTGCAGATTCATCTCACAGCGGAACCCCGCTCTCGGACTCCAAAAACCCATGCCCAGCTCTATTGCAAAGTCCCATAATACAGCTACAAGTCCTTTTGCTACGATTCCCATAGATGTAATTTCTGCAGAATCAAACTCTTACTCCCTCTGTGAAGCTCCCTTAATCTTTGCGCCCCTTCCTGTGCATTTCCTTTCTCGTGATCAATCGACTGCTTTCAACCATCATTCCATCGATCTCTGTTCAACCCAAACAGTGCACCTCAATATCTTATGCGCCTCTGTCTGCCCAGACAGCGTTTTTCAGCCCCACAGGTTTGTTTTATATGCGCCTCTGTTTGCCCAGACAGCGTTTATCAGCTCCATGTTATGATGTCAAGTCAAAGTTTGGCAAAAGCGCAAAATATTAACTAGAGCTTTGACTCCTATATCTTTTTTGAATACTAATCAGCACCCGATTTTGTGAAGAAAAAAAAATATGAAAAAGAAGTTTTTAACATTCTCCTACAAAAAGAAGAAAATAACGCTACAGGACGTAACTTAAACCCAAAATCAGTGACACCTGAAGACATTCAAGAAATTTCAAAAGTAATTTCTCAAGAAAGTAAAAAGGCGATTCAAAATATGCAAAAGGAAATTGACAAAATCACAGCTAACAAGAATGAAGAAGTTGCTCGCTTTAAGGACCACAACGAAAAATTGCTAACACAAATTAAGAAATTGAAGAAGGATAAGAAGTCGTTGGAAAACAAGATGCAACAACTTGTCGAAAAAGAGTCATCGAAATCGACAAATGTAGAAGTTCATGTTGAAGAAAAATCGAACATTGATTCAATAAATGTCTCAGCTGAAGAGGACGACAAGCAAGTTGCAGAAGAAACAAACATAGATGTCAGACAAACGAGGAACATTCTAAGTGAAGGTTCTGTAACCTACTCAATAACATCATCGCCAAAAGAAAATCAAAGTCAAACCAAAAAAGTTCCCTATAGACATCCAAATCACGGGAGCAGACAACTCACCAAGCTATGTATTCAAAACAGAAACAAGCTAATATTCCGATGAATACTAATGAATCATCACAGCACCGGAACAGATAACAACACCATTCAACAATGCACAACATCAAGGACAATAGACGAGATTTTTCAATGGAGACCCTTCCAGGAGAAAAACCACCGAACGCTTCTTAATATAGGTCTTCAAAATTTACATCAATAGAAAGCTCCAACTTCCAAGATTTCCAGCATTAACTAAAAGAGGCTCCAGCCCCTTGGTTTACAAGCTCCAACTAGAAGGATGCTCTAATGCCCTAATTTACCAGCTCCAACGTCGTGATTTACCAACTCCAACTTCCAAGATTTCCAGCATCAACTAAAAGAGGCTCCAACCCCCTGGTTTACAAGCCCCAACCTGAAGGACGCTCTAATGCCCTAATTTACCAGCTCCAACTAGAAGGACACTCCAACGTCGTGATTTACCAACTCCAACTGACAGGACACTCCAACACCCTAATTTACTAGCTCCAACTGAGAAGATGCTCCAACACCCTAAATAGGCTCCAACTTGCCCTAGCACCACCTTGCCACCTTGAAGTGTTCTCAAGCTCCAACCTGAAGGAGACTCCAATCTCCGCCTTGCACCACCTTGCCACCTTGAAGATAAAAGATAACTGAATAAAGTTTGCCACAGACTTTGTCACTACATCAACCTGCAATCATCATTGTTTGTGCCATACAATCATTGCACTATGTGTTGTCCCATCAATAACAACCCCTAAGAAATTTTGGCCATACAAAAACCTTAGTTGTTCAAGTGCTACTAAACATACTCTCACTCCCTCTAGGCACTTAGCGAATATGTAATGAATAAATAATGTAAATAAATGATAAATTAGTTAATTAGTAATTAGGCTGAAAGGTCATGTCTGATAAGACATGACCTTTCGTGAAGAGGCACCTGCGTAGGTATATAAGCAGGCCTCACTTGTAACATTCAATCATCTATCTATCTATCTCATATCTTTTATAATATAATATTTGTATCATTATGGATATCTTTGTATTCCAAGTGTTCTGGAGTATTTAAGCTTGAGAAGGAACTTTGTTCGCTTCATTTGGTATCAGAGCAGTTCGATCTTCTGGCCGCTCATCGCTGCACAGAGCTACGCCCCTTCATCCAGGTCTTTGACCATAAAAAACGTCAACCTTGTTGCCGTCGTGACTGAAGCGTTTCGCTATCAATCTTGGAGTTTCTCCATTTTCGCCAAAAGCCTTTGGCCATAATAAAAAATTGAAAAAAAAGGGAAGATATATATATATATAAAGAAAAAGAGAGAAGAAAAGTTAACATAAAGGGGGAAATAAATTAAAAGGAAAAAAAAAAGATTTAAAAGAAAAAAAGAGATATATATAAAAAAGTACATATACGTACATACCAAGACAAATTAAAATTAAAAAGGAAAAAGAAATAAGAGTAGGTAAGGTTATTTTGATTATTCTTTCAGTGGTTTACAAGCTCGTGGTTTTGGAAGCCCATGATAATTGCCCATGGTATTTGCAAGGTAAAATAAGAAGTAAAGGAATTAAAAAATCTCTTGTGAATGGTATGTTTACTTTTACGTGGAGAAATACACATAAGAGGACATATATTTTATAGGAGAATATATGTGAATAGCCACATTTCACTAGGGTTGTAACCTTTCAACAACAAAAAAATGTTAAAAAAAATCAATTGTTAAAAGAATATATATATATATATATATATAATTAATTAAATTATTGAAAAAAAAAAATTGAAGGAATAATAACTTCATCAAAAAGAAGAAGAAAAAGTTAGGAAGGGTTACCTTAAAAACCCTAAAAACTCAATTCAACAGACAAAATGGAATCAATCATTGATGAAAAGGAAATGGAGTCTAATTCGGAAAAGAAAGAAGGAAGATTTCCTGAAAATTATAGTACGTTTGTCCGTGCGCTAGTTAGAATCAAAGGGTCACTTGCAGGAAAGGAAGTTCTCATATCTATCGATCTTAATCAAAAGAATAATTATGTTAATACTAAATGTGCTAACGAATTAGTGATCCCCGAATCAAATATAACGGAAACAAATTCATTTCATGAAAATGAAAAACAATACGACATAAGGAATCTACACCTAAGTATTCGGGAGTATTCCTTGGTCTCGCAATTTACTGTTAAAACCTTATTTTGTAACGATAGTGATATAATTCTAGGTTCGCTCTGGATGGAATCACTAGGGTCATTCATCCTTAATATGAAAAAGAAGTTTTTAACATTCTCCTACAAAAAGAAGAAAATAACGCTACAGGACGTTAACTTAAACCCAAAATTAGTGACACCTGAAGACATTCAAGAAATTTCAAAAGTAATTTCTCAAGAAAGTAAAAAGACGATTCAAAATATGCAAAAGGAAATTGACAAAATCACAACTAACAAGAATGAAGAAGTTACTCGCCTTAAGGACCACAACGAAAAATTGCTAACACAAATTAAGAAATTGAAGAAGGATAAGAAGTCGTTGGAAAACAAGATGCAACAACTTGTCGAAAAAGAGCCGTCAAAATCAACAAATGTAGAAGTTCATGTTGAAGAAAAATCGAACGTTGATCCAATAAATGTCTCAGCTGAAGAGGACGACAAGCAAGTTGCAGAAGAAACAAACATAGATGTCAGACAAACGAGGAACATTCTAAGTGAAGGTTCTGTAACCTACTCAATAACATCCTCGCCAAGAGAAAATCAAAGTCAAACCAAAAAAGTTCCCTATCAACATCCAAATCACGGGAGCAGACAACTCAACCAAGCTATGTATTCAAAACAGAAACAAGCTAATATTCCGATGAATACTAACGAATCATCACAAGTTGCCAATCATCGTAAGGTTCCACAGAAGATTGATTTAGGATGGTCCGATCCATTCTCAGTGCGACAATTTTGTTTGTCACTTAGAGGATCATATCAATTTGTATCGACAAGGATGATTGCCCTGAGACGAGAAGATGTTCGTAGTAGGAAAAGAAATCGAGGCCTTTCATCGACAAGCTTTGAGGACAAAGCTTTTTGAGGGGAAGGCAATGTAATGAATAAATAATGTGAATAAATGATAAATTAGTTAATTAGTAATTACGCTGAAAGGTCATGTCTGATAAGACATGACCTTTCGTGAAGAGGCACCTGCGTAGGTATATAAGCAGGCCTCACTTGTAACATTCAATCATCTATCTATCTATCTCATATCTTTTATAATATAATATTTGTATCCTTATGGATATCTTTGTATTCCAAGTGTTCTGGAGTATTTAAGCTTGAGAAGGAACTTTGTTCGCTTCAGAATACATAGCAGAATTTCACTCAACAATACCATACGCAAGTAGTGGCATCACTACAATACAAGGCATCAATAAGCCCTCGGCAATACCATTGTCAAACCCTAGCAGCATCGTCTTTGAACCCTAATTGCCCAGCATCTTTCAAGTTCCAATTTGGATCCAAAAAAACTACATAGAACGATATATCAAATTAAGTGTTCTACAGTTTGATTCTTTTAGGCGCCCTTCTACAAATTCAGCCTTTTCAGTGCCAATGGTACAGAATGTATAATTTCAGCCTCTTATCTGAGAGGCAAAATGAGGACTTGCTAGAAAACAAAAATAGTGTCAAACCTAGTGGACGAGTAGTTTGGACCCCTGACCTCGATGTTATGACTCTTATCCATTTCAAGTTTTGTTGTGTAAAATTGTTTGACATATAACTGTCCGGGCTTAGTTTTATTGTGGGCATTTAATCTTCAAAAAATTGTTAGTTTTTGTAGCATCGAATGTGTTCTAGCCACAAAATTTTGTGGAGAGGCTAGAATACATGAGATCTCCAAAACCCAAAAATTGTTCTAGAAATTCTGCCTAGAAGTGTCTCAATTAGATTATTAACCAATTTTTAAAGACTAAACTTAGGGAATATGGTTAATTAATCAGTATTAATTGAGATAAGACAAGAATAGTCTGGAAACTCACACAAATCGACTCCAAAATGATCCAAGCCATTGATTAAGTTTTAATCTTGGTCGTTGGTGCTCCAACAAAGGAATTATAAGAGGAGGTCGATATGGTAATTGTAATATCCCAAAAATGGATTCTTCAGCAGATCATGCCTGAAAAACGCATTCTTCAGGTGTGATGGCTGTAGATACCATAGAATATATCTGAGAATGCTCAGCAACCAAAAGAAATAACAGCAGCAACCTTTACTCAACTTCTAAGGGCAAAAAGGTGGGGAAAAGTGAGGATTTTGGCCCTAAAATGAGTGGATCAGCAAATCTGTGTAACATGACGGCTCAAGGTTCTGGAATATGATAGAATAGGTCAAGAGGGACTTCCATGTCGAATTTCAGCTCAAAAAAAGGCGTTTTTCTTAGTTAAACAGTTCCTCCTTCCCAACTAGTCAATAGAAACCCTGATTTCCCAAGACTTTGAGTATGCAGAATTTTACTGAAGCAAGGGCAGCGTATTTTCTGAAGGTATGAGATGTAAAGCAATATGAATAATCAGAGAATGAGTTTGAGTACAAGGCATAGGCTTTCAGCAAGGTTAAACAACAGTTTTATATAGAAAACCCCTCAAGATAGAGGTGCCGCAAGACAAGAAAATAATCCATAAACCCTACAGCGATTTCTGCAGTAGTTGTGAGACAGAAGATGCATATATAGCCAATAATAATGTATAGCAGCAGAAGAGAGTACAAATCTTGAGGAAACAACCTCTCAAGAGAAGAAATGCAAGCCTCCACAACACATGTACATAAACATGAAAAGCATTGTTATTTCTGCATAAACCCCAGGCTATGAAAAACGCAGTCTAAGACAGAATGCTGCTCCAATACATAGATATGACAATATATAGCTCAAAGACAATAGGGGAGCAAGGCTCTAACCCTTATAAGCAAAAATAACTCAATCCTTCAAGGGATTGGCTGAAATACACAATATGACCATAATGCCAGAGTTGCTGGGCAGCTACTGCAACCCCAAACTGAAACCAAATAGAGAAGGTTGAATATGATGATCAACTGAAGTAGACCTCCTCCAATAGATCTCCAAAGTGGAAGGCTGATCCTTACACTTGAGATCTTCCTCACAAATCAACCGGCAAACCCTCACAGCAGCTACACCATAAAAATAACGCAGATACAAAAAGGGACTGCGCAGTAGGGGCAGAATAACTGTTGGCCTGATGCCAAGATCTGCAAATCAGCTCCAAAATCTCCCAATCTGATCCTCCAAAGGAAAGAGAGACTCTCCCTCTGAAAAACAAGAGAAGGAGGTGGTGTCGTAAAGTCACCACGACAACACCCTACAACACAGAATTACGCTGCTGCTGCAGCAATAATGCTGTCCTGGAGGATGATGCTAAGAAAATAACCTTGCCCGAGCAGGCACTCGAAGTCCCCCGGGGCTAAGGGTGAGATCTCTGCACGGAAACACTCGGTTGCACTAAACAGTGCA
Source organism: Pinus albicaulis (assembly GCA_034641835.2). NCBI lineage: Eukaryota > Viridiplantae > Streptophyta > Pinopsida > Pinales > Pinaceae > Pinus > Pinus albicaulis. The sequence continues at coordinate 1,300,523,471 of CM076577.1, read as the reverse complement.
GCAGACGGGCTAAACAGCCAGCGTGCCAAAGAGAAGACAATATGTCTCACTCAATAATCCAAATATCCAAGTATCCAAAACATGTCTCAAATGAGGAGGCTCCTCCATCTTTTATAGTGTTGGTTTCCCTCCAAAACCAAATGTAGCCTCTCTCTCTCCTCCACATCCTCATCCTTATCCACATTCTCATCCTTATCTGTGCAGAAGCTTGGAGAAACTTCTAGAGTGTCCATAGTCCCCCTCCTCCACGTGGTGTTGGGTCCCCCCTTGACTCCCACTTAAGTCGCAACGTTGTGCTACTAGGTGGATGTCTTATTTCATTTAAGTGAGTTTAGACCCTCTTTACTCACTTTTTATTTATTTGCAAACTATAGGTGGAAAAATAAACAAAATAGAATATTCCAATTTGCTGTCGCAAATTAGGAATATGACAGTAATGGAGAAGACACTTGCAAAGTTCAATTTCATTGGCAGATCGATTTCCAGAGTAGCAACAGTCAGTTTCCGTAAAGAGAGTCAGAGAGATCGAAGCAGTGTGAGAGGGGCAGAGACAGTGATCCGAAGCAAAGATTTACAGATGTGGAGAGGCAGCAGCAAGAGGGCCATGTTATCTCATAGAGGCAGCGCAGAGGCTCTGCATAGTAGCTTCAACAGGCAGACCAATTTGGTGGTGAGAAAAATTGTTCTTAGTTCCAGAGGCAGGGGCAAAGGTTCCAGAGGTCGAAGAGACAATTTCCTTAGCAGACGGAGGGAGAAAGACTTCATAAGAGGCAGTTTCGAGCCACATGTGTGGGAGAAAGCACAGAGGGGCTCACATTAAGGTTTGGACGGCCATTTTGCTGAAGGCAAGTCGTGCCAAAGGTTGCTTGTGGGAGAAGGGTAATTCCCTTCAGTATTTTGCCCAGATTTTCTAGCTGTTTGGATTGCCAGTTGGGCATCCATAGATGTACTCAAATTTCACTATTGCTTAATAAAATAAAACCTTCATCTGTTGAACCGGTTTTCCCGAGTTGGGTTTTTTGGGGGACTTTTGTCCAAAAATAATTGTGTTGATTTGATGTGTGTGTGTGTTAGCATTTCTTCCAGCATTTGTTCTTCTGCAGTTTTATTTGTGTAGATTGCAGTGTGATTTATTCTGTATTTGTTGTAGAAAAAAACAAATAAATTGTTAAATAAAATTAACAATTAGGAGAATAATTTACAGCTGCTGCAATAGGAATTCGGCTTAGGAATTTTCACATGGTATCAGAGCGCAATTGATCAGACGGAGAGCTCAGAGGCAAAAAGGAGGAATTTCACTATACAGTGTGCGCAGCAGATCGAAATTCCCAAGGGCAGCACAGTCACTTTGCCAAGAGGCCGAGTTACTCGAGGAGATTCGTTTTTTTTTTAGAGGGGCAGAAAAATTCGATCTCTCCAGATCGAGTGAGTCCAGAGGCAAAGGGAGCAGCTCAGTATTTTTTGTTGAGCAGCTCTCTAGCTGGACGTAGAGGGTTTCTGCAGCAGGTGCTTGAGTAGAACCTGCATCGAGTAGAAGAAGAGGACACACGGAGGGAAAACTAATCTCAGGGAACTTCTAGTCTCAGAAGTTCGAATTTCCAGTTTCAGATCTGCAATAGCATCTAGCAGAGCCACTCATTCTAGGAGGGAGTGCGAGTAGCAGAGCAGCAGCCAAGCACAGGGGAAGAGGGAGTTTTCAACATTTTTTCAAAGATGGCCACTGTTGGGCTGAGAGATCAGAACAGGCTGGATGGTGCTTCCAACTATGTCATCTGGAAGGCAAGGATCTCCTTCCTTCTAGATGAATTTGGCCTTAAGGCATATATCGATAGTGGGGTGGCAGTTCCCACAAATGCAGATCAGTTGAAGGAGTACAGAAAGGAGATGGCATGGGTGAAGCGGTTGATCCTAGATGGAGTCCGGGATCATGTAGTCTCGCATATAGCTGGTAAGGATACTGCCAAGCAAATGTGAGATGCTCTCGCCACATTGTATCAGGGCACTTCCGAGCAGCAAAAGAGGTACCTTGAGAAGAAGTTGAGATGCAACTGGATGCAAAAAGGGGAAGGCATAGACCCCTTCCTTACCACGATTCAGGAGGTATGAGACCAGTTGTCAACTATTGGGGCAGTGCCTCAACCCACAAAGCTAGTGCGATTAGCTCTCAACAGCGTCTCTGAGGAATGGCAGGTTTTTGTCCAAAGCATATTGGGCAGAGACACACTACCAGGATAGGATAGGATGTGGGTTGACTTGCAGCAGGAGGAGTTGAGACGAGCTCTTTTGAAGAGCTCCATCAGTGGCAACAACAGCGAACAAAAGATGGTGAAGGAGGAGGAGAATGTGGCCCTCGCATATAAGGGTCATGTTATCGCTTGCCGCCTACACCTACCTACAAGTTAGTGAGAAAAGACTTAAACCCACAAGGTGTGGTTGGTGGCAAGGAACTTAGAAAAGGGGTTGTCACACTAATCCCGATTCTCTCCGTTTAAGCTATCTCCTAGGTTAGCTATGGGGGGTGGTACCTAAAGAAAAACTAAGTTAAAGATGTCAGTTTTCTAGGAGAGTTGTTAGAGTTAAATAGATTACTTCTTAAGATTTATAACAAAAAAAAAAATGATATGAGCAATAACCATCAATACATAAGATAAGCATGAAACATATGAAATACCAGTGCCTTCAGAGTATTGCTCTTAAAATGAAATTGTATTTGCTTAAATGAAGTGAAATGCTTTCAAATAGAAAGCAAAAGTAATCCTGAAAAGTGAAACTAGAAACTGTTCACACAAGATATTATAAATGCAAGATACAAGAATGCTTTTAAGATAAATAAATTAGTGAATCAAAACATGTGAAGGTATCTTGCCAAAATACAAACAATTAGTAATCTACTTTGGAGAATGTAAATGAGATGATAGAAAAACTCAAATGTTAGACCAAGATAACAACATGCAATTAAATTTGCAACACCAAATAAGGGTAGTTGCCAATGAAACAAGATATATCAATCATCAATAAAGCATAATGACCATTAAAATGACAACATGCAATGAAGTTGCAAAAATAAACAAATTTCCAAGTACCATAGAATTAAACTTGTTGCAAAATTTAAGAGATTAAAATGTTTGCATCCAAAGTGCTTCTTGAAATAAGATTTTCATGTGAAACTTTAAACCATCAAAATAGCAAAAAATTTGAGAAAATTGCAAGTAAATGTAATGAGATAGTGCTCTTGGTTTACTTTATTAGTTAGCTCTAAAGCAAAATTACAATTGAACTCTAATCCTCAGACCTCACCCTCGCCCAAAGGTTTGCATCTCATAGTGAGGAGTCCATAGAGGTAGAGGGTCCTAAAATGTCTATTCCACCAACTTAAGTTGGAGGTAAATTTTAGTGATGCTTGGGGCATGTAAGATCTAAAACTAAATTAATATAAAAATGAAAATTTAACTTTAACTTGAAATATAATTGTTTTTCATGAAATAAAATGTAGCTTTACTTAATACATCAAAATTAAGATTGTAAAGTGTGTTCAATGGTGAAGCATAAGCAAATTTGAAATATAATTTCAAGCTAAATAAACTCAAGTAAAGATGCTTGCATATAGAAAATATGAATGTGCTATGAAAGTAAATGCTCTTAAAACTTGTAGCAAATCAAAGTGAACAGCTAGTGAAATGAATGAAATGCATGGTTGTGCTTAAGCTCTTTAAATAGAAAAATATGATCCAATGACGCACAATGAAAAGTAAAATATTTTTAAATGATTGCATGCATACAAACTATGTCCAAACGAATCCTTGCAAGACATTTTTTCGTAAGATAAACAATGAAATCCAAATAACAAATGAGAGTTCCTTTGAAGGTGCTTCAAGAGTGGGTTGGTCTCTCAAAGACTTCCCCTCATGCTTGATCCAAAAAGAATTTTTTTACAATACTCAAGTCACGCATCAGTCCATGTAGATTTAGATAAGCAAACAACGAATTGAAACTTCTAGAAATTTATTTGAAAATAAACTAGAACTTTCAACCTCTAGAGCCTACTTTCAAATCAAATGCTAATACATGAGAGCTGTGCACTAGCAAATTCACAAGAATACATGGAAAATGAAATAACTCAAAGCATAGAAAATATTATACCAATAGCTCCCAATGCACCATGCTCCAAAGGAAGAACACACATGAAGGGACCCCCAAAGTCCTTTTATTGATATTCTTGAAAAGTGTACAAAGTAGCAACGCTTCCGCAAGCACAATAGCTCGTATCCTTTCTATAATATGAGAGCCCATGGCTCCATTATATAGAAAGTTGGGAGCAAATTTTAATGAAGAACCAAATGCCAAGTGGTGAGAGGGAGGAGATCATAAGACAAATTCGAATTTGATATGTGGAGCTTCATTGCCAAGTGTAAAAATCGGATTCTGGCAAGTGGACATCATTTTATTCTTTCCTTATGTGCCAAATTCGAAATTTATGATGGAATGACAAGTGTATATGGGTGGTAACCCATGTGAAGACAATTTCCCACAAAAATATCCACCAAATATTCTCCCAAATCCTCCCAAATATACACTAACTTAACAAATTCGAATTTCCAAATAAGCAGCTCTCATTTAATGCCAAAAATTCAATTTTATTTGAGCACATGTCATTTCCTTGATTTTAGGAGTCCACGTCACCTTGGGACTTCACTTTTAACTCCTCCAGAATTTTCTACCTCATTTCCACCTCATTTAGCATGTGTGGATATTTATTTTTCTCTATTTGATTTTTTTGTGGTCATTTGTTGGACATTAATAAAATTATCTTACCTTATCTTATCTTATCTTATCTATTTATTTAATTTCTGACTGCTTAATTAATTGTCAGATTTCCCACTAAAAACTTAAGAAAAGTGGGTTTTGAAGGTTCAAAATACATTTTTAACTCCTCAAAGTGTGTCATAGTAGAAAGTTGAGGGTGAGAGGTGTAATATTGATTACTCATACCCCATACAACTTCTCTAGGAAACACTTATTACAATTCAATTACAATTTTTATTACAATTTTCGACTTCCGGGAAATCTAAAAAAATAAAAAATCACTACCTAAACCTAACCAAATTCCAAAAAAAAAATTGTGTGATCTAGTATGGTAATATACATTGACTCTAGACACTAAGACTCACCCAAGGCCTCACCATCAATCCGTACTCTAGATTTGGGGTAAAATTAGAGGAAAAAAACACAATTAACTATTAACTCCTGGTAGGAATATGATAATTAACCGAGTAAAAAAAACCTCCCAGAGTAATACTCACTTGTTGGCAAGGTCCCAAGCTACCTAGGCCTATTACAGACTCAATATTGACTCAAATTCATCATTACTAGCATCACTTATTACAATTCCCCGTAGGACGTGGAATGAGTACAAGAGAAAATGATGATAAGTAGAAGTAGAGTTTAAAAACTCTGTTGATCTGATGATATCTAATGGTACAAGTGTTCTTTGGTTCATCCTTGGGCATAGAGTCTTCATATAATCATCAAGTGCCACTCCAGTAATCAACATTTGGCTCCATATGGGGATGCATGCTAGATATGAAGTGATAGTGTGCAAGAACCTAAAATTTGCATCCACCGACCAAAGATATATATTAGCAGTATCCATTCAAAGTATTATCAAACAAAATCAAGTACAGAAATGGAAATTTTATTCCAAGAGCATAATTTATTCATGAAATAAATCTACTTAAACAAAATTTACAAGGGATAAGGTTAGAAATATGATACAAAGAGATACCCTATGGCATCAGATGTCCTCAATGAAGTTCATGTTGAGAACCTGCCGACTTTCTAGCAGATCCATGGGCTGTTTTTCTAATGTGCCATGTCCAATTTTGAATATTTTAGGACTTTGATCCATCCCAACACTGTGTTGTACCTGGTCATCAGATTTACCAAATCCTTTCCGCTTTTTTCTTTTCTTCTTAATAGATTGTGATGTTGATGTTGATGCAATCAAAGTAGATCTTTCTGCCCGATCTTGAAGATGCTTAGATGGAAAATTCGAAGTATCCAAGACTTCTTTGACCTGCCTTTCTCCATTTTGCATTTGCTCTAACATGGGTGATGGATCAATCTCATTAGTATAAACTTGATTCCCCTTAGTTTCCTTTCTATCCAGGTCACCTTCAATTAGCCATTTTTCAATGGAATAAATGCCCTCCTCATAATGAGATGAAGCTTGTTTTAAAAGATGGGGAGGCTTATGATCTGTTTCTTTGTTCTTTTCCCATTCGTCATCTGACCTAAGCTGGAATTTTTGTACTTGTACTCTTTCCATTTCCTCCAACCTATTCTGAAAAGTGATATGATTGCCCTTCATAACATTTATTTCCTTAACATGATTTGTTTCCATGGTGTTGATTAATTGCACTTGTTTTTCTTCCATGGCGAGCAACCTGTTTTCAATAGAGGTCATCTTATTAGAATGACTGACCTCCATGGCCTTTATTGCGTGTGCATGATTTACTATTAATCTTGTTTGATTGAGTTCCATGTTTTTAATGAGTTGAGCTTGGTTGAGTTGCATATCCTTAATCATTTGAGTCAACTCCTTGATGAGATCCCTATCATTCTCATTTGCTTGATTTTTCACTTTGATCTTTCTTTCATCTCCATATTTTTCTTCAAAGGCATCAATGATTGATTCTAGAGAGTCAAAATTATTAGCAGGTAAGTCTATGAACCAATCCATAGCATCGCCATCTAATGAAAAGATGAAAAGTTTAATTTTAACATCTTCATGGTCAATATCATGGCACCATTTGCTCACACAAAGGTGGAAATTCCTAAGGTGAGTTTCGGTGGTAATGGCATTGTTACCTAGAAAACTAGGCAACTCATCGACAGCCTCAATGGCTTCATCCGAAATAAAATTCGGATAGACTGGAATGTTAGTAAAATCACAAGGGGTGAATAGATCATTCATGATGTCATACTCACTTGACCCTGAAAGAAAAAATGGATATCAGAGAGGCTCTTGTCCAAGATTAGCAAGAATTCTACAAGAAAAAAGCTTCAAGCAAAACTCCTTGCAGAAAATTAAATAACTGGAGTCGCCACTTGAACAAGAATATAACTCTAAAATCCAACATGCAAAAACAAAAAGTTAGTTGATTTCCCAGGTACAAGAAAGCTTGTCCCCGGCAACGGCCCCAAAAATGTTATTGCTTGCCGCCTACACCTACCTACAAGTTAGTGAGAAAAACCTTTAACCCCACAAGCTGTGGTTGGTGGCAAAGAACTCAGAGAAGGGGCTATCACACTAATCCCGACTCTCTGCGTTTAAGTTATCTCCTAGGTTAGCTATGGGGGGTGGTCCCTAAAGAAAAACTAAGTTAAAGATGTCAATTTTCTAGGAGAGTTGTTAGAATTAAATAGATTACTTCTTAAGATTTATAACAAAAAAAGTGATATGAGCAATAACCATCAATACATAAGATAAGCATGAAACATATGAAATACCAGTGCCTTCAGAATATTGCTCTTAAAATGAAATTGTATTTGTTTAAATGAATTGAAATGCTTTCAAATAGAAAGCAAAAGTAATCCTGAAAAGTGAAACAAGAAACTGCTCACACAAGATATTATAAATGCAAGATACAAGAATGCTTTTAAGATAAATAAATTAGTGAATCAAAACATGTGAAGATATCTTGCCAAAATACAAATAATTAGTAATATACTTTGGAGAATATAAATGAGATGATAGAAAAACTCAAATGTTAGACCAAGATAACAACATGCAATTAAATTTGCAACACCAAATAAGAGTAGTTGCCAATGAAACAAGATATATCAATCATCCATAAAGCACAATGATCATTAAAATGACAACATGCAATGAAGTAGCAAAAATAAGCAAATTTTCAAGTACCATAGAATTAAACTTATTGCAAAATTTAAGAGATTAAAATGTTTGCATCCAAAGTGCTTCTTGAAATAAGATTTGCATGTCAAACTTTAAACCACCAAGATAGCAAAAAATTTGAAAATTTTGCAAGTAAATGTAATGAGATAGTGCTCTTGGTTTATTTTATTAGTTAGCTCTAAAACAAGATTACAATTGAACTCTAATCCTCAGACCTCACCCTCGCCCAAAGGTTTGCATCTCATAGTGAGGAGTCCATAGAGGTAGAGGGTCCTAAAATGTCTATTCCACCAACTTAAGTTGGAGGTAAATTTTAGTGATGCTTGGGGCATATAAGATCTAAAAGTAAATTAATACGAAAATGAAAATTCAACTTCAGCTTGAAATATATTTGTTTGTCATAAAATAAAATGTAGCTTTACTTAATGCATCAAACTTAAGATTGTAGAGTGTGCTCAATGGTGAAGCATAAGCAAATTTGAAGTATGATTTCAAGCTAAATAAACTCGAGTAAAGATGTTTGCATATAAAAAATATGAATATGCTATGAAAGTAAATGCTCTTAAAACTTGTAGCAAATCAAGTGAATAGCTAGTGAAATGAATGAAATGCATAGTTTTGTTGATTGACCAATTAAATGAGATGCATGCAATTTAAAAAGATCAACAAATCACACCACAAGTCCTCTCCAAAAAATGGAGAGATTGAGATGCCAATGGGTAAAACCCACACTCTCAAAATCAAAAATTTATTGGTTGTTAGAGGTAAGAGACTATGAAGCCTCCTACAAGCTCAAGGAAAATCTTTACAAATGGAACTTGAGATCTTAGACTTATCCCTGATGAGAAATTTATGCAATATAAAGACTTAATGGAAATAAGACTTCTACAAGTGAAGAAGAGAGGCTAAGCCTCCTTAATGCTCACGGCCAAGAGAGAAGAAGAAGCCACAAAAGGAACTCAGCCTTCTTCAAACAAGCTCCTTAACTGCCCACGATCAAAGGAAAAAGAGAGAGTCCTCCTCGTTTGACATTAGAGCTCAAAGGTCTTGCAACAATTTGTTAGTAGTTTCTTGAAGGTGAATCTCACAAGTTGCTACAAGAAAACAAATTAGAAAAAGAAGGCTACAAAAAACCAACTAAGTGTTAGACAAAGAAAATCACAAAATATTGCACAATAATATACAAAGGGCTAAGCCAAAGAGAATGAATAAACTCTCCTCTTTGTCTAGCCATGCTTAATGTTGGAACACCTAATCCTCCATGGGTAGGTGTGGAATGCGAAAAGTCACAATGGAGTTCAAGTGACCTTGGAATGTGAAACCAAGAGTCACACCATTGTACTATAAATGTACATCATGTATAATGGAAAGATAAGAGAGCTACACGCTTATCCTTCATTGTGTGTTGAGCTTCTTGTTGTTGTGTGTGTTTATTTTTCTCATACACCATGTGTGTATTTAACATGGTATCAGAGTTGATATGTTCATAACCAGCTCAACCTTAAGTGAGCCATTTTTGTTTATGGTCTGTGCATATCTGCAAAAATTCTGATAATTTTTGCAGCACTCAGATATTTCTGCAGCAGTCCTTTTAGCCGCATTCATCAATCTTTTTGCCGCATTCAGAAATTTGTTTTGAAGAAGAGCAGTAGTGGTTTTGAAGAAGAGCGGCACTGCGCATCTGAAGGTTCTCTAAATTCTGATTTTTTCTCTGCAATTTCTGCCTATTAAATTTCTACATTGGAGAGTTGCTGAAAATACCATTTTAAGTGGGTTTCTAAAGAAGTTTCTGGTTTTTTTACTAGAAAAGATTTTTGAGTTTTCACTGAAAAATTTATGATATTTCTGAGTTTTCTGCAAATTTCTAACTCTGCAAATTCTCTAATTCTCTGCTGCTAGGCTACTGGAAAAATTTCTAGGTTTTATTGGCAATTTCTGCAATCTGCTATTGAATTTTACTGTCTAAACACTGCTCTGCAATTCTCTGAGAAATTTCCAAAGTTTTTACCTGCAGTATACCTGTTTTAAAGTATCTATTTTACTGCTTTCTCTGCAAATTTCTGCAAGCTGTAATAACTCCTCTCTGCTGTTTTGAAAAAAAAAAAAAAAAAACTAAACTAAACTAAACTTGGCCTTTCGGCCCCCAACAGAGCTCCCACCCCAAAACTCTCCTCTCGGCATCGACCACACCTTTCCACGGACTCCCTATAAGCCTACAGCGTTGCCTCCCCGCCCTTTACACAGTCCCTACCCCCTCTCCATCTCACACTCCCCTCCCTCACAACCCCGCGCCCCCTCTCCTACGCAACCCATTAATCCCCTCTCCCATTCACTCGATCCCCAAACCCCCGCGGCCTCACATCCCCTACCTGCCCCTGCAACCCGCGGCCCCCTCGCAACACCTGCTCTATGCTGCTACCCCCCATACCTCGACCATCCTTCACCTGCGCTACGGCCACTTCCAACACCTACTCACCGCCTACGCTACCCTGCCTTACGCTCCTGCCCTATCTCACAACCTCACCTCCACCTACGCCCAGCTCTCATGCGCTACTTCTCACACACCCTACGCCTGCTCTCACATCTCACCGCCCTCCCCAACCCTGCACCCTACGCCCCCTTTCCAACTCAACTCCCTCACGTTGTTTAACGCCCCCCCAATCCCAGCATCCTCCCTCTCTTGGCCATTCGGCCCTTTCATCTATTTTTTAAATTTCGATTTTATTACATTTAAATTTCCTCCTCCCCTTTTTTAATTAATCCCTATTTTGTTTTAATTTTCAATTAACCCCCTCCCCCAATCCCAGCATCCTCCCTCTCTTGGCCATTCGGCCCTTTCATCTATTTTTTAAATTTCGATTTTATTACATTTAAATTCCCTCTTCCCCTTTTTTAATTAATCCCTATTTTGTTTTAATTTTCAATTAACGCCCCCCCCCAGCCCCCCAAATTTTTATTAATTCCTTTTTTTAAATAAAAACAAAAATAAATAAATAAAATTTCCTCTCCCCCCCCCTCCCTAAATAAATTTCCTTCCCATTTTAAATTTTTTATTACAATCCCCCAATTTTTTTTAATTAATTCAAAAAAAAAAAACAGCAGAGAGAGAGGAAAAGAGGAAATGAACAACAGAGAGGAAGAGGAAATGGCATAATGAAAAAATGATAAATTGCTAACATAGAAGAGAAAAGTGAAGTTTATATTGTGTGATTTGTGGCATAAGGGTGATTTTCTGAAAGAGGACAAGTTTGCCATCATTTTTAAAATAGCTCTTTGAAGGAAAACAAATCAGCTACCTTAAAAACTTCTTGCACAGTGTTTTCAGGTACATATTTACAAAAATATTCTTGCAGAGATATTGTAGTGTATTGACATTGAATGGATATTGCTTCTTCATAGTTGCAATCAGTAAATTTGAGTTGATTGTCCTCCATCCTTTGAGGAGCAGATTATGTACTATGAGATTTCCATAGTTGGAAATTCTTTAAAGTCATTTGTAATTTTTGAAAGGAAGTCGAATCACATTGTAAACGGGTGCATTTTCGGTTGAAGCTGATACCCTTTCATTTTTTAGCCTAAATTGTTGAAATGCCTAAAATCAATAAGGCATTAGAGTTGTTGAATAACCTCATTCATTCCAATGTTGATGATATGGTAAAAATGAGCAAGAATGCTCTTTGTAACATTCAAAGTTGTTTGCAAGATGCACAAGAAAAGATTGAGTTTTTGCAGTTGGAATCTCAGCTCCAACAAGATGAACTTCAGCAAAAGAGTCACCATTCTGAACCTGTTTCAGTTCAGAAGATTGAGAAGGACTCTCATCAGAAGAAAGAAGATAGATTTGCAGTTGATCCTCATTCAGTTCCTTGTACAAGAGCAGATTTACATGCAGATGCAGCAGTTCAACCTGCACTTCTCAAGCCCATCATCAAACCTTGGGAAGAGCTTGTCCACAACAAGCACAAAACTGGTCTTGGATATGACAAGGATGTGTCCTTTCATATTCCAAACTACTCCAATCCAATCAAATTTCAGAGTGTCGGATTCCTGTATGACAGCTCACCTGCAGCTGTTCTAGATCCTGTTCCGCTTCCACAACAGCAGATTGAAAAATGCCAACACTGTGATCGAGTTGGCCATATGAAAGATCACTATTTTGATCTTCATCCATGCAAGCACTGTGGTCGGCGCACCCATTCTTTAGACAGATGCTTCAGAAACAAGCCTCCTGCAAGAACAAAGATTCACCTTGGATGGATTGCTTCTTGGCAATGGGCATCAGCAGCCAAGAAGATGTTTAAGACACATGTCAGAACTTGTTCACGAATATTAAGCAAACTTGCAGTTGAGTTTTTGCCATCATCTCACCTTGTCCCTAACAGGGGGGAAAATGGTGGTCATGTACAAGCTTCGACATCAGATCAAGCGAGCCTGAGCCACAATCTCTCATTCCATGTTCAGAGTTGTAGCCAGAGACATAGCAGTTCAAGCGAGCCTGAGCCACAATTCGTCATTCCAGATTCAGAGATGTAGCCAGAGACACCGATGCCCATGAGCATGCCTTCGATTGGTGGACAGCCTTAAACCATCATCTTTGGTTGGTGGATAGCCTTAAACCATCACAGGTTGTAGACCTCTCTTCTTTTAGGTTCAAGGTCTCCTTTCATATATGAGGGACACTTCCTCTAGCAAAAGCCTTCAGCTTCTTGCCAGCTTTGGTTGAGTTCCAGGAAATGCTTCAAGCATTCCAGTGTTGTTGGTCATCCTTAAACCATCACAGGTTGTAGACCTCCCTTCTTTTAGGTTGAAGGTCTCCCTTTTTTATGAGGGACAATTCCTCTAGCAGAAGCTTTCATCTTCTTGCCAGTTTTGGAAGAGTTCCGGGAACTGCAACAAGTATTGCGTTCCAGTGTTGATGGTCATCCTTAAACCACCTCTTTTTTCCAACATTTCAGAGAGTTGATTTAGCCCAAGTGCTGCCATGTATACTTTGCAGATTTGTATTATAACTCTCTTCTTGGACTCACACATACCCCTTCGAATTAAGGGGGGGAATGTTGGAACACCTAATCCTCCATGGGTAGGTGTGGAATGCAAAAAGTCACAATGGAGTCCAAGTGACCTTGAAATGTGAAACCAAGAGTCACACCATTGTACTATAAATGTACATCATGTATAATGGAAAAATAAGAGAGCTACACGCTTATCCTTCATTGTGTGTTGAGTTTCTTGTTGTTGTGTGTGTTTATCTTTCTCATACACCATTTGTGTGTTTAACATGGTGTTTAACACTTAAGTTCTTTAAATAGCAAAATATGATTCGATGACGCACATGAAAAGTAAAATATTTTTAAATGATTGCATGCATATAAACTATGTCCAAATGAATCCTTGCAAAACACTTTTCCGTAAGATAAATAATGAAAATCCAAATAACAAATGAGAGTTCCTTTGAAAGTGCTTCAAGAGTGGGTTGGTCTCCCAAGGACTTCCCCTCGCGCTTGATCCAAAAAGAATTCTTCTACAATACTCAAGTCACACATTAGTCCATGTAGATTTAGATAAGCAAACAATGAATTGAAACTTCTAAAAATTTATTTGAAAATAAACTAGAACTTTCAACCTCTAGAGCATACTTTCAAATCAAATGCTAATACAAGATAGTTGTGCACTAGCAAATTCACAAGAATACATGGAAAATGAAATAACTCAAAGCATAGAAAATATTATACCAATAGCTCTCAATGCACCATGCTCCAAAGGAAGAACGCCCATGAATGGACCCCCAAAGTTTTTATTGATATTCTTGAAAAGTGTACAAAGTAGCAACGCTTCCACAAGCACAATAGCTCGTATCCAATATACAATATGAAAACCCATGGCTCCATTATATAGAAAGTTGGGAGCAAATCCCAATGAAGAACCAAATGCCAAGTGGTGAGAGGGAAGAGATCACAAGACAAATTTGAATTTGATATGTGGAGCTCCATTGCCAAGTGTAAAAATTGGATTCTGGAAAGTGGACATCATTTTTTTCTTTCCTTATGTGCCAAATTCGAATTTTATGATGAAATGACAAGTGTATATGGGTGGTAACTCATGTGGGAACAATTTCCCACAAAAATCTCAACCAAATATTCTCCCAAATCCTCCCAAATATGCACTAACTTAACAAATTCGAATTTCCAAATAAGTTGCTCTCATTTAATGCCAAAAATTCAATTTTATTTGAGTACATGTACTTTTCTTGATTTTAGTAGTCAACATCACCTTGGGACTTCACTTTAACTCCTCCATAATTTTTCACCTCATTTCCACCTCATTTTGCATGTGTGGATATTTATTTTTCTCTATTTATTTAATTTCTGACTGCTTAATTAATTGCCAGATTTCCCACTAAACTTAGGAAAAATGGGTTTTGAGGGTTCAAAACACATTTTTAACCCCTCAAAGTGTATCATAGTAGAAAGTTGAGGGTGAGAGGTGTAATTTTGATTACTCATACCCCATACAATTTCTCTAGACAACACTTATTACAATTCAATTACAATTTTTATTGCAATTTTCAACTTGCGAGAAAGCTAAAAAATTAAAAAATCACTACTTAGACCTAACCAAATTCCACGAAATTTTTTGTGTGATCTAGTATGGTAATATACATTGACTCTAGACACTATGACTCACCCAATGTCTCACCATCAAACCATACTCCCCCTTTGGAGTAAAATTGAAAGAAAAAACTCAATTAATTATTAACTCCTGGTAGGGAGATGATAATTAACCGAGTAAAAAAAAAACTCCCAGAGTAATAATCACTTGTTGGCAAAGTCTCAAGCTACCTAGGCCTGTTACAAACTCAATACTGACTCAAATTCATCATTATTAGCATCACTTATTACAATTCCCTGTAGGGCGTGGAATCTGGGTACAAGAGAAAATGATAAGAAGTAGAGTAGAGTTTAAAAACTTTGTTGAATTGATGATATATGATGGTACAAGTGTCCTTTGGTTCATCCTTGGGCATGGAGTCTTCATATAATCATCAGGTGCCACTCCAGTGGTCAACAGGTCCCAATCAGGGACAGGGGGAGTAGAAGAAGAAGAAGAAGGACTTGTCGAAGGTCAAATGCTTCAAGTGTAGTGAGCTCGGCCACTACAATACCCAGTGTCCTCTTAGGAAGAAGAACAAGGAGGAGAAGCAGGACCAATAGGCAGCTTTTGCAGAAATTGATAGGCTTTCCTCCAAGTTGGAGGAAGACTTCGCGACATTCGCCAATATACCTCCAGGAGTGAGGTGCAGTGACTTGGTGTTGTAGCCCTAGAGAGCTACATATGGGCAGGATCCTTGAGGAGTCTGCCTCTTGGATCAATACCTGGCTACGGGGGCCCACAGTACGCAATAGCAGGTTGGACCAGTGGTACTTGGTGCAATCAGATGTCAGAGTGAATGTTGCAGAGACTAGTAGCAGTCAGATGCGGGGAAGCACAGTGCAGAGGGCACAGTGCGAAGTCAGCAACAACACAGATTCCTTAGTGGCAGTGAAGATGCTAGTAGCAGTCAGGACTTGGGTGATAGATGCATAATACTGAACACAGTTGGTTCAGTATTTTGGATGTTTTTCAGTTACAAACGTTGCAGTAGCAGCAGCAACAAAGTTGCAGTGCAGATGCAGTGTTGGCAATAGTGGTCGCAGCACAGATGCAGCTCATATCAGAGTTGTGCAGTGGTTGGTGGGCAACAGCATGACAGGGGATGATACAGAGACAAGGAGTTGTGGCAGCAGGTGCAGCACTAGAACACATTCCTCGCTAAGAGGGAGTGTTAGTTTTTGTAGCATCGGATGTGTTCTAGCCACGAAATTTTGTGGAGAGTCTAGAATACATGAGATCTCCAAAACCCAGAAATTGTTTCTGGAAATTCCACCTAAAAGTGTTTCAATTAGATTATTAACCAATTTTTAAATATTTTCTAAGTCTAAACTTAAGGAATATGGTTAATTAATTAGTATTAATTGAGATAAGGCGAGAATAGTCTAGAAACTCACACGGATCAACTCTGAAATGATTCAGCCATTGATTAAGTTTTAATCTTGGTCGTTGGTGCTCCAACAGAGGATTATAAGAGGAGGTCGATGTGGTGATGGAGAAAACACTTGCAAAGTTCGATTTCATTGGCAGATCGATTTCCAAAGTAGCAACAGTCAGCTGTTGGAGAGAGAATCAGAGAAATGAAGCAGTGTGAGAGGGGCAGGGACAGTGATTCAAAGAGGTAGCATCAAGAGGGCCGAGTTATCCCAAAGAGGCAGCGTAGAGGCTATGCGCAGTAGCTTCAGCAGGCAGATCGATTTAGTGGTGAGAAAAATCATTCTCAATTCCAGAGGTTGTGCAGAGGTTCCAGAAGGCTAGAGAGACGATTTCCTTAGTAGCTGAGGCAAAACGACTTCATCAAAGGCAGTTTCAAGCCAAACGTGTAGGAGACAGCATAGAGGGGCTCACACTGAGGTTTGGATGGCCAGTTTGCTGAGGGCGAGTCGAGCCAAAGATTGCTTGTGGGAGAAGGGTAATTCTCTTCAATATTTTGCCCAGATTTCCTTGCTATTTGGATTTCCAGTTGGGCATCCATAGATGTACTCAGATTTCAATGCTACATAATAATTATAAAATAAAACCCTCATCTGCTGCACCGATTTTCCCAAGTTGGGTTTTTCAGGGGACTTTTGTCCAAAAATAATTGTGTTAATTTTATGTGTGTGTACTAGCATTTCTTCCAGCGTATATTCTTCCGTAGTTTTATTTGTGTAGATTGCAATGTGATTTATTCAGTATCTGTCGTAGAAAATAGCAAATAAATTGTTAAATAAAATTAACAATTAGGAGAATAATTTCCAATTGCTGCAATAGGATTCCGATTTAGGAATTTTCACAAAAGTGTGGGACCCAAACATTCATTTAAATATATTCAAACAACTTCTCACTAGCATAACATATTTAAGTTGCATATGACAATCCAGCATGTTCAACGTGGAACCCAAACCTTTATTTAAATATATTCAAATAGGTTCTCACTAACATAACATATTAAGTCGAGTATGACAATCCGACATGTTCAATGTGTCATCATGTACTAGCCACGTCAGAAGGTTGATCCACGTGCAGCTACCTTAATACAATTGGGTCAATAATCAAACACATAATCCCTCCTTACAACAACAACAACTTTTTTTTTGGAACGAGTATTATTTTATACAATATCGCCAAAAGTTGTGTTCGTGCTTAGTTCATATATTGAACACTAATACTTCATGATATCGATTTTTTTAACCATCTAACTTCAAATATCTAGATCGCTCAGTATTTCTTCCAGCAGAAATTCTCTAATGTGTCTCACAATTGAATAAACGGCACCATAAGCTAAATAAAACTGATAAAATTTTCAAATATTTTGAAATACCATTCTTTATATGAAACTGGGTGATCGCATTTGATGTCATAAGAGTTGAGGCAAGTACGTGGCAAGTAGTCCATAAAGATGCATGATGAGGGATGTTATAGGTCAATTTGGACATCATTCCCAATGACTTGGTCAAACTGGACATCATCCCCAGAACTAATGAAATAGGGTCTATCATCCCTTATCATTTCAGTTGCTACATGCCCTAAGACAAGAACAAACCATCCATGACTTCTATTGCAAGGTTTCCAAGGTTTGAAGTATATGTTATATCACTTATGAGCTCACCAACGCAACCTCTCAAGGGACTAACTACTTTGCATATGCAACTCCCTCCATTCAAGGGTGCTCTGCAAAGCACTTCCCAACATTCAAGAGTGCGTTGGTCAAATGGGAGTGAAATTCTCATTGTTCTGGAATGTCCACATGGCCAGTGCCTTCTAGAAGAGTCCATATGTGTCAAACTTCGAATCTGCGTGTCCATATAACACCTCTGAGCTTGGGAACATGTCTTGCCTATTATTAGAAAGTCACTGATTGAGAAACTACCATCAGTTGCCCTATAAACTAAACACAAACCCTAGTGCTAGGAAAGGAAGAAATTTGGTAAAGAAATGTTGTTGGATTCTCAATTGAGCATGTGATAAGAGTGATATGTTGTTGGTGAGATGTTTATTGTGATGAGGTTGGGATGATGCTGGAGATGGTGACATCAAATCAATCGTTGGTTGTAACCTCCCCCTTCTATCCATTAATAAAGATTATTGCTCATTTTCCCATATATGTATCTGTTTATGTTTCTACTTTTCATATCATGGATTCTTAACTGATATATATGTTTTATGTTTAATCGATTTAACTGATTAAGATAAATAGGCATCTGTATATTGTAAACTCTTTGTTGTTTAGTGTTTATACTTGCAGGAACTAGTCTGGTGATCTAAGTTGGATTGGAAGCTACAGCAAGAGCGACAGAAGGAGAATATGAAGCGGTTGGATCACAAGTAAGTTCCTCTATCTTTCTGTGTGTCTATTTACTCTTAGAGAAAGTGTCTGCAAAGTCTTTGATCTATTGTTCTAAATGCATAGCACCACATTTAGGGAATGTGTTTTATCCGTAATCCATAATTCCGCATAATGAAGTGCAACTCCACTGGCGAGTTTTCCTTATCATTCCTGTTGTTTTTGCCTCTTCTTATCCATCCAGTAGCATCTACTGTCAATTATTAGACTTTTGAATCAAAGAATTGCATTGGAAGTGTGTTCAGTAGCTTGAATTTTGAATCTCTGCTGCGCCCAATGCACTGTTGGTCAAGACACAGTGCTATGCATAGCATTGTCTCCCACTCAAAGGTGCTTTGCAACGCACTGTCTCCCTTTAGAGACTATGTTGCCCCCTCAGCCAACCAAATTCCCTTTGAATTTGTCATTGCCATCATACTCAGCCTTTTGTTTGATGTGTTTTCAATTGTCTGATACCTCATAGAGAATAGTGAATTTGCCTGATTCTTCCTCCTTTGAAAAGTAAGTTTGTTCAATGACTCTTCAAGTGTTTTGCTTTATCATTGACAAATCAAATTCAAAGTATTTTATTTCTGCATTAGATCCATTTGCTTTCGTAAAGGAAATTGTAGTTAAATTCTTCGTTTCCTATAGGAAAAATTGTAGTTCCATTCTTCGTTTTTCCTAAAAGAGAAATTGTTGTTAAGTTCATTGTTTCTCAAAGAAGAAAGCATTTGTTTTTGTTGATTTGATACATATAGTTTTCTTCTTGCATTCACATTGAGGGGACTGAAAAGAAAATCCTGCATTTGCATATAGTGAATTGTGTGTTTTGCATAGGAACAAATTAGGAAATTTGCATATTAGTTTGTGCTCTTCGTTGTTTGCAAAAGCTAAAATTGAAAAGTTTGCTTATCATTTTAGTTTGCATTTTAGGAATTTCCATCACATCAACGCCATGAACCTTGAAAGGCAAATTGATAAACAAGATCAACTTAAAGTTTACATCAATTTACCTAAAAAAACATTGGAACCATAACGATAATATTTAGAAGGTCTAGGCTAGAGACGTATTCCGCCGTCGTAAAACATAACAACTGTCGTTAATTGTCTGCGATACATTCCGAGTGTGATACCTCACTCCACGTACGTAAGTATATCGTAGCTCGTCCATGTACCTTTGGGTATATCATGCGGTGTTATAGTATGAAAAGTATAAAGGAGTGCTCTCACTGTGCGGTTTCGCATTAGACAGCGCTAATACGGACTTGGGCCTCCACGTACCTTCGGGTATATTTGGGAAGACAACTTTAGGTTGCTATCCATCCATAGTGAACTGAGTCGGCCGCCTTGTAAATTGTGATACACCAAACAAAGCATTCGGGGAGATTCCCTGCCCGTACTCTTGGTTCGCCAGGAGGTATTCTGCAGTTCATAGTTTCTTGGTAAAACTTTTGCCTAGAATTACCCTTTTATTTTGTTTATTTGTTTTTGGTCATAAAATAAATAAGTCATCGTGGAAGAAGAACATCCCTTTCCCCATCGTTCGTGTAGGCTTGCATTGAAACCACCGGAAGCCACTTCTGGTCGGCAAAGGCGACATTGCTCTACCGAAACTAGTACCATCAATACCTCTGGTGAAGCATCATCTTCACATATACCAGCGTCGGCACAAGTTGTTTCTACAAATACTGGTTCATTTACTGTTGTCGAGACAAAGTCCTCACAGCTACCTGTGGTCACGATCCATCCAATCAGTGAGACCATACCTCCCAAACCCGACGTTGTTCACCCAGAAGTTGATCCGGATCCCATCATGCTTTAGGGGGCAACTGTTATTGGTCAAACTGGACATCATCCCCAAGACCAATGAAATAGGGTTTATCATTCCCTTATATTTCAGTTGCTATATGCACTAAATGAAGAACATCTAGATCCTGAAGTTGAACAACCGAAAGTTGTTCCTGTATTGGTCGCTCAACAATCTATTGTAGCCATTAAGTCTCCCATATCGCACAATCAACCACCTGAAATATACTTCGGGCCTGACAGCGACGTTATTTCACCTGGTTTGATTTCAAATGAAGAAATATCACAAGACGAGACACCTTTAACTCCAACTTATTTTGGGAGGAGCTTTACCTGTATGAGTCTTTTCCTCAATCACCTTCCTCTGCTTTTGTTGATCTTGTTTTACTTCGAGTTCCCGATTCTATAGGGTATACACTGGGTCATTTGACC
Organism: Pinus albicaulis; assembly: GCA_034641835.2. Classification (NCBI taxonomy): domain Eukaryota; kingdom Viridiplantae; phylum Streptophyta; class Pinopsida; order Pinales; family Pinaceae; genus Pinus; species Pinus albicaulis. The sequence continues at coordinate 1,300,502,862 of CM076577.1, read as the reverse complement.
ATGGCTGAGATAACATCCCAGACTGAACCATCTATTTCAGCTGTGACAGCATCTACTGTTGCTTCATCTTCGATATTTTGTCCATTGACTTCACCCATGTCATCATCTGGAATCCTATCTGGTTCCTACCTTATGAGTACTGAACGGCTTGATCCTTTAATCCCATCTTCAATGCAATATCAAACTGATCCCATCAGTTATTCTCCTTGGTGGCCGGTGATACCACAAAAATTACCCTCAGAAATTCCAAAATTCAATGGAAACCCTAGAGAAGACCCGTCAACGCATGTTATAACTTATCATTTGTGGTGCTCATTGAACTCCTTAAATGATGACTCTGTTAGACTACGTCTTTTCCAGCACACACTCATTGGTCTGACTGTACAATGAGGATGGTTCTTTTTCTGTGTCAACCTCGTTAAAAAATGAAACAGAGTCATGAGGATGGTTCTTTTACTATGTCAACCTCGTTAAAAAATGAAACAGGTTATGAGGATAGTTCTTTTACTGTGTCAACCTCGTTAAAAAATGAAACAGGCCATGAGCATAGTTCTTTTCTTGTGTCAAGCTCGTTAAAAAATGAAACAAATCCTCCCCTATAATGAACCTTCATTCCATCCAACTATTAGTAACCAATAATCTACTTAGGTGAATGAAATGAAGCTTGGGGGGCATCTGCTCTTACAAGGGGCATTCGACATGTGCTCTTGCAGGGGACATTCAAAACATTCTTACCAATTGCACCCAATCAACAGCTGAAGTTCGGGGGAAAAAACAGGTTCAGAGCTTCAAAATGCAAATGGTAACTTTCACATGGTAAAAATGAATAGTAAAACTCTTTTAATTAGTCATTTGATTATTTGCAAATCATATTTATTGCTGTGACTATGGTTTTATTCTATTTTTACCATGAAACAAGTATTTTTAATCCATTTGATGTTGTTCTGAACAGGTTTGCAACTGATGAGCAGATTAGTCGTGCACATTTATTTCAAGAATGATTTGACCACAGAGCATACTTTTATCTTTATTTTTCAAGCTTTGATAAAAACAAAAAAGGACTTGAAGCACACTTTTATCTCTTTTTCAAGCTTCGATAACAGCGAAAAAAGAACCCCTGGAGTCTTCTTTTAGCTCTTTTCAGACTCTGATAATGTGAAAAGATTGTCAAGCACTTGTCTTTTCGAGCTCGTAAAAGTAAATGAATTGATATCTGCTTAGTATAAGTTTAACTATTTTCCGGACTGAGATAGATTATTTACGAAAAAAGAATGCCTCAGTCGAACATGGCTTGGAGGTTCTCTCAAATATTATTTTACACTTTTTCGGATCTGAGCGACAACTTTACGAACTAGCAATTGCACCAAGAGGCGCAAAGGAACGCCGGGGCGGTAGATATGTAAGGGAAGTAATTTAATGAAAATAAAAAGTTTTTGACGATATGGAATATTGGATTTTAAATTGTCAAACATATCTTTTTTTTGTGTTATCCCTGGCTAGGTAATATAAATTGTCTATGTAAATATGAAAATGTCTTGAATTTGTGTCTATGTAAATATGAAAATGACTTTGGAATAAAATTATGTGAATATGAGGATTTTGGAAAAATGAAATTGATCAGATTCTACATTAAAAAATATATCAGAAATTAAAAAAAAAATGAATGAATGAATTAAAAATGAAAATGAAGCAAAAACGGATCAAAAAATGAATAAAAATCCATGAAAGATAAATGAATGAAAATGATCAAACTCTAGATCTGAAAATATTCTAAATCAAAAAATCTGAAAATATTCTAAATCATAAAACTTTTGAGCAGAAAATAAATCAAAAAACGAAAATTCAGAAAGTTGGAATATAAATCAGATATGTTCAATTGGGTCTTCAGATCCAACCCCAATGCCTTGGCCTGCTATATTCTCTGAGCAGAAAACAAGGCATGAAGCAAACACAATGACCCATTTTCTGAAAATGGAAATAGAATTGCACAAAGAGTTGAGAAAGTGTGCAGCCATAGCAGACCAACCAACAAAGAGTTGAGAAAGTGTGCAGCCATAACAGACCAACCAGCAACGAAGGATAGTTTTTACAATCAAATTTCAGGATGTGTCTTCTAGGTAAAATCATAGTCACAAAATTTGAATCGCTTCCTTTTTCAGATGAAAAAAACACTGGCTTTATAATCGCTTCCTACTAAGATACTGCATATAAATAAAAGGCTGAAAGCCCATTGCTACATATAATAGTACTAATAGAGAGCGCGCAGATCGCTGCGTCGCTCTGGTGCTCCATCCACGTTTGGAGAAAAACCAATTTCGAAATTTGGGGCTCAGAAGAATCAGATATTAATAAGCACCAAAATGCCTCTGCCAGTTTCCACTGGAACTGTGGAAACTACCTTTGTAAATATTCTCAAACCGTAGAGCCAAGAAAAGAAGAAGAAAAAGCGGGGAAAAACAAATCTTAACCGGTGCAGCCCGTGAGTCTCGATCACGCACCTAGTGGTGGTGCGAGCCGAGGTGCTCTGAGATGTGAGCCAAGGAGTGCAGATTGCATTTGACGATTGTATCCACGAACAAACAAGTGTCCTCTTTTGTATTTCCATGTGGCACATCCACGACGTAGGATTCTATCACAATGGTCCCGGGCTTCCCATTTATTTGCCTCTCGTGCAGAGTGGTAATGGATCGATAATTACTGAGCCTGTGCTCGCCTCCCACGATGTTGAAGCTCAGAATGTGCCGCTCTTCGTCCAGAATCTCCAGTCGCTCTGTGCTGGTGGCCGCAGGGAGACCGGACACGACTCGAACCTCTCTCAGGCAGCCGACCTTGAGATCCCCGCGCATGAAGCAATTTCGGACAAAGTGCTTATAAATTTGAGGCTCGTCGAATCTTCGAACCAGAGACCAGACAACGTTTACCGGCGCCTCCACTCGCTGTACCACAACAAATGAGCACCTGCACTCTCTTCCCCCATCATGTGAATGAGAATGGTATCGCCCCACCATTTCCTGCAGCCATTCCCCGTATCCTTCTTCCCCCTTTAAGTATTGCACGACGCCCGCCTTGCAAATGTGTTTCGACCCGCCCAATGATCTGGAGCTCGGCTCCTCCTTGTCAATACGTACCGAGATCAAATCCCGCGACGACCTCCAAACATAAATTAGACGCAACACAGACAGATACCTCTTCCCGAGAATCGAACATGTGGCGGAATATTATTGGTTCCATGCGCGATAGCGAAACTGGTTCTCATTGGCTGGGGTGAACAGTGTTTGCTCACCCCAAGCCTGCAATGGAAAACGCCTCCGACGTAAAAAGTACCTATGGAGTTTTTTTTTGTCCTCTTTTTCAAACTCTCTAAATATGAAAAAAGAATCGGGCTGTCATTGTCGTTAGGCTCGTTAAAACATAAAATAGCGATGGGCTTGTCGATCATGGCAAGAATCGAGTTTCATTCATCGCTAGACTCGTTAAATTAATAAATAGCGATACATTATTCGCCCGAAAGGTTGAATTATGGATCAAGCATATGTTATCCTCCTCAAGCTTATTAAAAAATAAAGAGGTACTGGTCGACTAATGACCAGGGAAAATTTGGGAAAGTGAACAGAACTTTTACAGTAACAGGTCGCTCTTGAACATGACACTTCACTCAATCATCGTGGTTGTTTGGGTTGGGTAATCTTCTTGACGGTTCATTCATAGATATGATTTATCACACCTTCACTTCGGTTTTGGGTCAATGCTCCCAACTCATCTCAGTGTCGTCGATATGTTCAAGAGAAGTCATCTAATGAATACTCATCCTTCTGCAATACTCATAAACCTTCATTCTCATGACAGTCATCCCTGAACATTGTTATATCAAGTCACATTATGTCTCTGAAATCAGTAACTCTCGTTTTGTAATTTAGTGACTTCCTGTTGACGTCAAATCATCATCCAGGAAGTTTATTTAGAAACATCATATTCCAATGTCATGAGGCTTGTTACAGCATCGACAAGATCCTCGCTTCTGGACTTTTGACCGAAAGATTTTGTTTGGCGTTCGACATCAAATCATCTATTCACACCTTACGAAATCTACTGCAGTACCTTGAGAGCCATTAACATCAATGGTGGTTCTCTTGCATTTGTTAACAACTCACGTCATTGGCTGGTAATCAAACGATGTTTTACCATGTTCGACTACAGATCATATATTTGCATGGCTAGACTTGTACTCGAACGATCGAGTGAACGAGGTAAGAAGACCTCGGATCTAGTTTCAACCACCCGGGCTACAATTTCAGGATTGTTGTACACATCATCTGTACAGTGACCTTACATACAGATCGTCATCCGAACATGGACCTATATCTGTAGGCATGTCTGTATTGGGCAACATTCCAATGCAGACGACTTTCTGCACTATGTACATGTTATTAGATAGTTTAAGTGTTGGGCATGGGAATGTCTTCCCTCAGCAATTCGTGATCAAGAGGATATATCATGATGTAAGGTATTGTAAGATTGACGCAGGTCGCCACTCTGCTTCAGTTCTAGCCCATCACATCGTAAAGCATCTCATTCAAAAAATATTGTTATTATTATGACTTCATGCTTTAGGAGGCAGCTGTTATAGGTCAATTTGGACATCATTCCCAATGACCTGGTCAAACTGGACATCATCCCCAGGACCAATGAAATAGGGTCTATCATCCCCTATCATGTCAGTTGTTACATGCCCTAAAACAAGAACAAACCATTCATGACTTCCATTGCAAGGTTTCCAAGGTTTGAAGTATATGTTATATCACCTATGAGCTCACCAATGCAGCCTCTCAAGGGACCAATGTTGCACAAAGCGAGGACGAAACAGAGACATTTTTTGGAAGCAGATACGCGGAAGCGTCATTTCCCAAAAATCTAGGAGGCGAAGCGTCTCGGAACCGTCTACTATATACATATACATATACATATATATATATTTGCATTTATATTAAAAAAAAACATCAAAAATACCAAACTAGTTGTAGAAGATATGAAAACATGCATATTTGTAAACAAATCAAGATAGATATGGCATCCATTGTACATCAATGGTTAATTAGTCAAGCATCAACCATCTAGAATCTAGATTCTTCTCCTCTTGTCTTGCCTTTGCCTCTACCTCGATTGTCCAGGGATATTAGTCAACATTTCCCAATTTTAATCAAACTACCTAATCCAAGCCTTAAAATATGGTGGAAAAAGCTTAGCGTGCTTGATCAATGATTTTGACTTGATTGAAAGGTAATTTTTTTCTAAGGCCATGGCAAAGGAGTTCAACAATTAACACCACCAACACTAGGGTACATGAGCACATAGAGGGCTTGGTGCTCTTGATTAAATGCCAATCACATACCCTCATACATGATATAATCTAATGAAAAGCCACAATCTCATTGATCCTGAATTCCATAAAACTCTTAATTCATGTTGAATTTTGAATAGGATATGAAATTCTATTTTCTCCATATGAAGCCCAATGGCGCTGGAACCACTCTCAAACATCCTGGGTCATTTCATGGTAATGTTAAAAATTTAAGTAAAAAGATGAAAATGAAAGATAAAGGAGAATATATCTTTTACTTACCATGATGGGGCATCTAGGAAGCATCTAAGGAGCATCAAGGGAGCACTTTGGGAGTGTCTGGGAAGCCCCATCCCAACTTCAGTCAAAAAAAAAAAATTTAAAACAATTTAGAACCCAGCGAAACCGCCCATCTCTCTGTGGATCCACTAGCGATCCGTGCGGATCCGTGCCCAAACCTCCATGGATCCCCAACGGATCCTTTTCTGGATTCGCAAATCAAGAATCCAGAACCACGGATCGGGCTTGTGTGGTTCCAGATTTCTAAGAATCGCCTCAAAACTGTGGAACCGCGGATCTGATTTTCGAATCCGCGGTTCTGTCAGAGGATCGCCCAAGGATCGGTATGGGACGCAGTTCCGACCTTGGATCTTTGGGGGGAGGAAGGATCGTGCAACACTGCAAGGGACTAACTGCTTTGCATATGCAACTCCCTCCATTCAAGGGTGCTCTGCAAAGCACTTCCCGACATTCAAGAGTGCATTGGTCAAATGGGAGCGAAATTCTCATTGTTCCGGAATCTCCACATGGCCAATGCCTTCTAGAAGAGTCCATATGTGTCAAACTTCAAATCCATGTGTCCATCTAACACCTTTGAGCTTGGGAACATGTCTTGCTTATCATTAGAAATTCATTGACTGAGAAAATACCATCAGTTGCCCTATAAATTGAGCACAGATCCTAGTGCTAGGGAAGGAAGAAATTTGGTAAAGAAATGTTGTTGGATTCTCAACTGAGTGTGTGATAAGAGTGATATGTTGTTGGTGAGATGTTTATTGTGATGAGGCTGGGATGATGCTGGAGCTAGTGACATCAAATCGATCGTTGGTTGTAACCTTCCCCCTCTATCCATTAATAAAGACTGCTGCTCATTTTCCCATATATGTATCTGTTTATGTTTCTACTTTTCATATCATGGATTCTTAACTGATATATATGTTTCATGTTTAATCGATTTAACTGATTAAGATAAATAGGCATATGTATATTGCAATCTCTTTGTAGTTTAGTGTTTATACTTGCAGGAACTAGTCTGGCAATCCAAGTTGGATTGGAAGCTACAGCAAGAGCGACAGAAGCAGAATAGGAAGTGCTTGGATCACAAGTAAGTTCCTCTATCTTTCTGTGTGTCTACTTACTCTTAGAGAAAGTGTCTGCAAAGTCTTTGATATGTTGTTCTAAATGCATAGCACCACATTTAGGGAATGTGTTTTATCCATAGTCCATAATTCCGCATAACAAGGTAGGTTGCAAACTAATCCTCTATACAGTTACCGTTGCTTTCCACGTCCTCTGCATTCACTGCCCTACCAACAGCGCAACCTGCATCACGACTCACTTAGTTAGCTTCACTAAGAGTTGAAGAAGTATCTGAATCACATGGTTCAAATAGATTTATACCTACCCCTTCTTAATTGTTGAATTCGTTCAATATTTTAGATATTTGTCGCTATTACTAACAACACTTCTTGACATCTCTGGAGAGCACTTGACAACTCATCCACTCTCATTCTCCACATCAACACTAGCACAAGAACAAGAAGAAAGCTCCAGACTCATCCACACTCAATAATTATTTACATCTTGCATTATTGAACCAACATGAGTAGATCTAAATAATTTCTTCAATCAAAACAGAGGAATGTTTTCACCAGGTTCGATCTATGGTCTGTGATTATGCCACAGATAAAGCAACCTTTGAACTGTGGTAACATAACCCTGCCTCAATATTTGCCACAAGGATGCCTCAGAAATAAGGCCAGTGAAAACCCAAAACCAAATATCAATGTTTAAATGCCCAAAATTATCTCAAAAGCTTGACCTATTCTTCTGTTGAGCATGACTAAGCAACACCACAAGTCGAACAAATTTCAGAGATAATCGTTCTAATACATGGCTTTGGAAGGGCAGGGAGTTGCATATATATACTCGTTGCAAATGCTTCTAGGAAGGGCTAACATGGCCTGGTTGCCCTGGAGCCGACTGAATTTGAAAAATTGAATTTTTTTTCTTTCAAAATATTTGGAGCCAAAATTTAAACCCCCTTTGAAGCCAACTTTAATCTCCAAAGTTTCATAATTAAATAAATCTTTTCTTCAGCAAATTAGATAGGGATAGTCCACATGTGAAGGGATAATAGGTCCATCATTTTTATTGGAAATTTCTTGAAAAGAAATGCCACCCGTCAAGTTGTTCGTATCCTTTCACTTTTGGGACCTTGACCAAATTTTGGGGAACAAACTTTAGGCAGTCATATTTCATCAACGAAGAGGAACCATGAGGCATGCCACCTACCATTAGAATCGACACGACAAAAAGTATCAGATAATGATGGTCTTATAAGAAAAAATATCGTTCTTCATCCTCAAATTCTTCAACAAGTGCGGGGCAATATGGCTTCCCTTTCTCTCTTCCAAGACTTTTTGTCATTTGGAGCTTTCAATAAATTCAGACTTAGATGAACATTATGAGCATTCAAAGATCGATGTTGGCATCAATGACAACACCATTCAACATGATTTGTCCTCAAAGCATAATAAATTGGACTATCGCTAGTTGTTACAACTTACCTATTAGAAGTGGCTTGTTAGTGGTTGATTTACCTTCCATACCTTTGATGTTTATTTGGTGAAAATGCCATTGTCAATGTCTATTTTCTTACTTGAAGTTGGTTGGAATTTACTTTTACATTTGATAAGCTCACCCCCAAACTATGAGGTTCTCATTTTCCAAGTATTTTTCACATTTTATATTACAAATTAGGGAAGATTGTTGTTTGTTCATTTCAGCTCTTCCATGTAGTTTGTAAAAGCATCACTCATTACATGATGCTTTCACTCCATCACCCAATGGATAGGCACTTAGCTTTGTGTACTCATCATCATCTTATTTCCCAATATTAAAACATGTGTTTCAGTAAAGCCCCTCTTTGTTTTACCTTGAGCTCTTATTGCCTAAGCTTTAGCAATCTTATCTTAGGGACAACCCCTTGAGTTGGAGAAGAGCCAACTTAATGAGTGTGAGAAGTTATTCCCATGGCATTGGATAACCTCTCAAAGTTGCCCATAGATTGGTACCAATCTTTTGGACTTTATTGTTATACTAGAATGGTTTGGGTTGCATTTCTTAAAGCAAAATCAGAAGCACTAGGTAATTTCAAATCATTCAAGGCCTTGTTGAAAATGAAAGCGATCTAAGAATGAAATTTTTAAGATCAAATAGAGAAGGTGAATTTACCTCAAATGATTTTAATGAATTATGTAATAAATATGAAATCAAGAGACAACTTTTAGTTGCAAGAACTCCACAACGGAATGGGGTCATAGAAAGAAAGAACAAGTCAGTGCAAGAAACAGCAAGAACATTGTTGTTAGAGGCTAAAGAACAAAATAAGTTTTGGAGAGAAGCAGTTGTTGCAGAAGTCTACATCATGAACAGAGCACAACTTCAAGTTAATTGCAACAAGACACCACATAAGCTATGGAAAGGCAAGCCAGCTTTAGCTAAGTATTTCAAAAAAATTGGAAGCCAGTGTTACATGAAGATAAATGATGATAATTTGGGCAAATTTGATTCTAGAGAAGACAAGGGAATTTCCCTTGGATACTCAACAAGAAGCAAAGCTTACAAATGCTACAATAAAAGACTGTGCAAAGTTATAAAATGTATTGACATAAGAATAGACAAAGCTTGGCAAGAGAAAGAAACAAAAAAAATAAATGAAAATTCAAAAGATACCATCTGCGTGGAGTCTAGACCAAGAAGAGCCTACTACAAAGGAAGAACAAGAAAAAAAAAGAACAGTCTCCATGCAAGGAAACTTTTAAATTTGTGCAAAAACATCACCCAGAGAACCAAATTGTTGGAGATGTTGATGCAGGTATACAGACCTAGAGAAGAATGACCAAGTCACCAGGAAAAGTCGACTTTGCCTTGTTATCCAAAATAGAGCCAACGGACTTTGCACAAGCCGAAAAGGACCAGCATTAGGTGAATGCTATGGAAGAATAATTGAATCAAATTGAGAAAAATGGAACTTGGGAACTTGTGCCACAACCAAAAGATAAAAATGTGATTAGGACTAAGTGGGCATTCAAAATCAAGATGAATGAAGAAGGGCAAATTATCATAAATAAGGCAAGACTTATTTGTAAGGGCTATGCACAAATTGAAGGAATTGACTTCGAAAAAACTTTTTCTCTAGTTGCCAAATTAAAAGCAATAAGAATGTTTTTGGCATTTGTGTTCGAAAGGCTTCAAAGTGTATCAGATGGATGATAAATCAGCCTTTCTAAATGGAGATTTAAAAGAAGCATACATCGAACAACCAGAAGGTTTTGACTTGTCCAAATACAAAGACAGTGCAAATTGAAAAAAAAAAATATTTATGGGTTAAAACAAGTTCCAAGAGCTTTGTATGCCAAGCTGGACAACTATCTTCAACAATAAGACTTCAAAAGAAGGGTTGTTGACAACAAACACTACATCAAGATGGAAAAGGACAGCTTACTAATTACACTTGTATATGTGGATAATGTCATTTTTGGAAGCAATAATGATGATATGAATCATGGATCTGCTAAGGAAATGTCAAAGGAATTTGAAAATGTCAATGAATGGAGAATTATACTTCTTCCTTGGACTACAGGTTTCTCAAACCAACAAAGGAATATTCATTGCCCAAACCAAATACCTCAAGGAGATGCTCAAAGCGTTTTGGAATGGAAGAATGTGCACCAGTTAGTACCCCCATGATTATCATATGCAAGTTAAGGATGATGAATCTCCTAAAGTCAATTCAACTCTTTACGGGTCTACAATTGGGAGTCTACTATACCTGACAGCATCAAGACCAAATATTGTGCAGGCAGTAGGAATGGATGCAAGATTTCAATCAGCGGCAAAGGAATAACCTAAGTCATCGGGTTCGGCGAACATAATGATTGAAGTTCGAAATTCGCCGAATTTCAACCGAATTCGAACAAATTCGATTTTGTTCGTCAAACATCAAGACGAATATCAAGGTGAACATAAAGGCGAACACGAACACAAATTTTTAGCCGAACATCAACGAATTTTTTATGAAATTCGGGCAAAAGTTCGATTTTATTCGTTTAAGTTTTGGCATTTGGGTGAATTTCGGTGAAAAAGCATTGGCATATCACGAATTTCTCCAGCCAACAGTGGCCTGCCTCCTTCCATTGCTCCAGCCTCCAAAGTTACACAACTTACGCTCACAGCCTTGACCCTCCAGCGTTACAACCTACGCCCTCAGCGCACAGCGATGCCACACCTCTTGGCTCACAAGTCACAGACTCACAACCACGCCTCTCGAACGACAAAGTAGTAACAAGAAAAAAATGTGACGATATGAAACATTGACCTATTTCGTTGCCAACATCCCTCATACTTCAAAAGAATTTACATAGAACAAACACTTATTAACCAAGTAGCTATCATACGATTGTATTTTATGGATTTCAAAGAGTTTATTAGCCTCCACATGGCCCTCTCCGGGATTGTCCATATATCTAGTCTAATGTTCTCTTCATGGTTCTGAAAAATAGAACATCAATATATTTAGTCTTGTAAATAATAATCATATACTAATACTATAGATATGAGTAGACCTATTAGACACCTAGTCCATGACATCATCATATCACACATGATGTACAACAAACATAGGACATGTGTTTGCAATGTGCATTATGCACTTTGAAAATTGACATGTTTATTTATTTATGTGCATCATATTTATTTTTCAACATGGTTAAAATTGTTATATATATATATATATATATATATATATATATATATATATTTTCAAATTTCTATATGTCGAATTTTATGCCGAACTTTATCGGCAAAATTTTAGGTGCCGAACTTTATTCGAATTTCAACATCCCCGAACTCGAACACGAACACGAACCTGGTGACTTAGGGAATAACATATGCAAGCAGTAAAGAGGATATTTCAATACTTAAAGGGCACACTCAATTTTGCGCTTTCGTGTCCTAAGAGTACAGATTTCACATTAACAGTGTACATAGATGTTGATTGGGCAGATAGCATTGATGACAGAAAAAGCACCAATAGGAGTGCATTTTCCTAGGAGATTGTCTTGTGTCTTGGTCAAGTAGAAAGCAATCATCAGTTTCTCTTTCTACAACTGAAGATGAATACATAGTGGCAACAGACTGTTGTACCCTAGTTCTTTGGATGAAACAAACTTTGCAAGACATCAAAATGGAGTATGATCAGCCAATTATCATTTTCTGCGACAACACTAGTGCAGTCGATATCTAAAGAAATCATGTCATGCACTCAAAAACAAAGCACATTCCAATCAAGTATCATTTCATCAAAGAGCAAGTCACCAAGCAGAATATCAAGATGGAATATATTGGCACCAAAAAACAGATTGTTGACATCTTTACCAAACCTCTGCCCAGAGAAACCTTTAAATATCTCAAGCAGAAGCTGGTAGTGATCTCTCCTTTATCTCAGTAAATAAAGCACAAACTCAGGGTAAGTTCCCTTTGCTGTTGATGTCAAAGGGGAAGAGAATGCAAACAAGGGGTGCAACTAACAAGAAGTATGGAGAGAGGAGCAACTGTCAGAAGAAGCAGATATCAAAGTATTGTAATCAATAACAAAGGGGGAGATTGTTAAAATGGTTGTTATTGATGTCAAATGTTGTCCAAATGAAAGAGAAAAATATGTATTCAAAAAGCATATTCCGAGATTTTTCCAACGGTATATGGCACTCCCTCTAATTCCATAGGAATGAAAAGATATGAAATATTTTGTCAAGATGACCCAACCAAAGTTTAAGCATGCCCCATTTGGATAACCTATCTTAGAAAGTGTTTTTACTCCAATTACCTAGCTCAAATGGGAGCATAGGATATATGGTTGGAAAGCTTACTCCAAGACCTTTCCAATGATATATGACATGCCTTATAACTCCTCACAGTTGAGAAGAAGTGATTTTTTGAATATTCATTATACATGTTGCTAGTTGCACAAGTCGGCCCAACTAATGGACAAGTCAACCCTACCCTAGACCTCTGATACACTATAAATAGGCGTGAGAAGGAGCATTTCTAGCAACTTCTCAAGCATTCAAATATGTTTTAGGAGAGCAAAGGAGCGGGCTTGAGGTTCATACCTCATGAACCAGCAAGAAGTGAAGTGAAGCCGAGTTGGAGAAACTTTTAGTGTAAGCGTTTTGGATATAATTCTTGGGCAGAATTTATGTTATTGAGGCCTTTTGAGGCCAAGTTCTACTGTTAAGGAGGTCAAATTCAGGGTTTGTTGAGGAGGCCGAGTTTAGGGGTTGTTGGACCGAGTTCTATTGGACCTATTCTAGTTTGAGGCAAGAGTTTCTCTCCTAGTTTGAGGTCGAGTTGCAGTTGCAATCCTGGTTAGAGGTTGAGTTGCAGTCCTAATTAGAGGTCGAATTATAGACTTGTTCTGGTTAGAGGTTGAGCTTTGTTGGAGACCGAGTTGCAGTCATTATGGAGGCCAAGTTGTAGTCTAAGCTAGGTACAAGATGTCGCGAGGGCAAACCTTCTTTTGAACAAGTTCTAAGCCTAAATATTATCCCTTGAATAATTAAAACAGTGGTAAGTTGGTGCTTATTGAGGATTGGTGTCCTCGTCTTCTTAACAGGATGGAGCCTACTACTTTTGTAAGTCGGTGCCTAAAAGGAATGGTATCCCTAGTTGTAATAAATTGAAGACTATTTGAAAAGCATTTCTTCTTCAAGTCTAGATTCTCACTTTAATTCTTGCGTTCAAGCATTGTGTTGATGATTGATTATGGGATGAGATTTTATTTTTAAGATTAATAAAGTGAAAAAGTTTAAGACTAAGTGATACTGATTCACCCCCCTCTCAATCACTGTGTATTTTCAACAAAGGATTAGTAAGGCTCTTTGCCTAGTGTTTTGTGACAAAAGTTGTCTCAAACCCTTTAAAGCCCTAGTTTCAATTCTAAAGTGTTTTAACTAGATATCATCAATATTTGGAAGTGTTTTAAGCCATCCTAAGTGTTGCAGAAGGTTTTTCTTAATTAGGGCATTTTCCAATTTGGTCCCTAGGGGGATAGAACCCCCTTTCTCATGCAAGTTTGGCTTCGATTGTTGTAGTTTACCACTTGCATTTTTATTATTGTTGTGTTGTATTTTCACCCTTATTTTAGTGACCAAACTCAAGCACTCAAGGATCCATCATCCTAGCGTGTCTCTTGTCGTTGCACAAACTAACACGCCTAGTATATAGCTTAAAACTATAGGGCACAACAACAATTTGGGACAAAGGCCCACTGTCACCACAGCATATGTCCCCTTCTCTTCTCGGATTTTCACCGACGGGAGGAGTCCCAGTATCCCTCACTTGTAATTAATATGTATATACTAGGGTTCAAAGTGAGGCAAAAATGGCTCAGTCAATGGAAAGATTCAATTGTAGTGTAAGCCCTGGGAGAAACTAGGATGACTTTCCATGAAAAACCCCTTGAGAGAAAGACAAAGAGAGACCTAGGGTTGAGATATTTGACAAGGTAAGAGTTCATCGAAGGTCAAGATAGTTAAGAGAAAAGGTTTTGAATGATATGCTACTAAAATATGAACCTTCAAGGAATCCCTAAGTTGAAGAATGGCTTCTAGGGTTCCCGCTTGGTGTGATAGCTAAGGCATCAATTTAATTGAAAATCCATTATCGAAATTCATTCAAAACTTGAGGACGCATAGAGGAGACACTAAGGAAGAGTCTTGTCCAGACGGAATCCAAAAATTCCTCCTCCCTAAAATTTCGCACCAAACCCTAGAAAGCCTCTTTATCCTTAAAGGGGCAAAGAAAAGAAGAGAGAAAGAGGTGAAAAAAATGATGTTTCGTTGTGTTAGTGTGATCACCAAGGATCGAGGACCAGTGCCTAGAAATTGGGAGGATTGGAGTCAAAAATGACCTTGATTTGGTAACTTCGCTCATCAAGGAGGTCTAAAGAAGCAGCTTCACTACCTATGGATGCAGCTACACGGGAACTTTAGACTTTTATACTTCAATGGCAATTGATATGGAGTTTCAAGGATGCAAATTATCCTCTAGGAACATTCATTCATTCATCATCTTATTAGTAACACATGCAAAAAAAATTGATAGCATAAAGGCCTTAAACAATTTTTCATGAATTAGGGCACAATAATAACCATAAGACAAAAATTTCATGCATTAGACATTCATTATTTCAGAAATATAGAATTAAAAGGCACTTACAAGACAATGAAGAGTATATCCATCCATCAATTTGCCAAAGAGAAGCTCCAAGAAAGATAACGAATTTTTACAAACATCAAAATGCATTAGAATCATCCAAATCTCTCCACAAAATTGCAGGCCGAAAATCTCTAATGAGAGGGCTGAAAATCCCAAGTGTGAAGATCTCAAATGACAGTGAGACTCTCATATTTATACATGCTCTATGAGTTTTATTTCCTAAAGAAGAAGCCCCTAATGTGTTAAAATAAAATAACAAAACCCTTGGTTACAAGCCAACCAAGATAGCTTTACATTAATTATTATTTATTTGACTTTTAGCCCATGTAATTAATGCAAAGTGCTCTCCAAGGCTAGCATTGAGGCCTCATGCGCTGAGAATGAGGGTGAGGGCCTCAAAAATGATGGTCAAGAGGGGGGAACCCTCCAAATGTTGCAAAACACCTCCAAACCCCAACTTGGGCTTTGTGGGCTCCCAATGGGTCTCATGGGTCTCCAAATGGTTCAAAATCATGACGATGCTCCATCAATGAGGGCTAGAAGATGACACATCCCCTCCCATGTTTCTCTGGATGAGATAAAACCTCATCTAGGCCTCGGATTATCTGCCAAGTGTCGGGTGCAAATGTGTGGCCGGTTGGGCAACGTGATCCAAGTGCATCATCATCTATGTATGGTTGGGGCACGAACAAGCAGCGTGTGGTGGTGAAGAATCCCATGGTGTGGCAATCAATAATCTACAAGGCTGGAGGCCCATGAATCTCAACGCTCACCCTACAAGTTCCATTGTGACCCTCTGGAGGGCTTGGACCGCATAGAGGGAGACCAAATCCAAGATATAGACCCAGCTACAATCCTGTATAAGATCCAATGCATCTCCACACCTTCTAGTACAATTAATCATTAGTGCAATTGAGTAAATAAGCTTGCTAGTCAACGGCAGGAGTGGACACTTCATAATGGCATGCCCTTCCAAATGGGCTTTAAAATGTATAGGTGTTACCTTCCTCAACAAGAGAGGTTAATGAATGACCCCATTAGGTGGTTTCAACCTCTAAGGAAGTGACAGGTCCATGGTACATCCATCAAATGGCAAGTGTCATGTGAAATAATGATGGAACAGAGTGGGGGAAAGAGGGGAGGCTCCAAGCCACATGCCATGGTACAAGGGTAGCTATGATGAAGGGGGGCCCACACCTTGGGTGTATGAATGTAGGAGGGAGCAATCACGGTACATGAGTTACCCTGGCCTTTGTTTTTCCACCCTTCTTCATATGCCTTTTGCCTTTTATTGATTTTTCTTCCTTTTACTACTCGGGGCTCCAGGAGATGAGAGCATGATGCATATGATGTAGCAATGATTACTCCCCGTAAAGTTGGGCAGTTCAATGTGTTGAGATTTTGTGTATTTGGGGTAGCATCAGTTGTGCTCTATCTCCCAAATTTTGTGGAGGGACTAGAGTACACTTGATCTACAAGACCCAGAAATTGATTTGGGAAATTTCATCTGGTTTAGGAGATATTAAATTAATTAATTATTTTAATGTATTTCCTAAGTTAAAACTTAGGAAACTTAAATAATTAAAGTGAATTTAATTAAACATGTGATGTAATTGTCTTAAGTCACACGGATCAAGCTTTCTTTTAATCTTAGCCATTGATTCAAGATTTGAACATGGTCGTTGATTTGTCAACGAGAAAAGTATAAAGGAAAGGCTTGGGGTCATTTGTAAAGACACACAAAGGCAGAGCACTGAAGCTAAGCTGAGATTCTAGGGCAGGGTTTGCTAAGAATACTCAGAAGTGTTTCAGCTGCAGAGAGGGAAATTTAGGCCAAAGGGGATGATCTGATCCCGGGGTCTAGAATACACAAGAGGCAGAGATCAGTTAAGGACAGCGTAGAGAAGAAGGGAAGTTGCAGCAGCAAGGACAGCGTGATTTTCAGCTGGAAACCCTCAGAGGGTTACATAGAGACCCTAAGGGGGAGCATAGAGACTGCGTCACCCAGTCTGGGGTAACGCAGTCCCTTCCGGAGCAGCGTTGAGGGTTAGAGGGGCTTCAGAGGCTGACACAAAGGCTTTCAAGGGCAACGCTGAGGTTTATAGGCCCTAATCTTGGTTGAGTTCTGTAAATCCCGTTTGAGGGTGTCGATCAGTCATTATTTTGGCCCTAGAACAGCCAGTGACCTATAGATCTAGTATATTCTCTATCGGGTTTTCTAGATCTGGAACCCAGGCTTGTTGTATTCAGAAAATTCTTAATAATAAAACCCTCCAATAGCCACAGACCGGTTTTCCCGCATTGGGTTTTTCCGAGGACTATTTGTCCAAAAATAACTGTGTCACTTTGTCAATGTGTGCATGAACTTGTTCTAGATCTGGATTGCTGGAGATCTGTTATGTGTTTTGCTTCGATTTTAACTTGAATTTATTCAGTTAATAACTTGTCTAAAGTAGGAGGAGCATTACCAGATTAACAGTAATAATTTCCGCATAAAGTGTAAAGATTAAGAAATTTCCACATGGTATCAGAGGAATTGCAGATCTAGGAGGGTCACCAGCAAGAGACTGAAGGTTCTAGCTGCAAAAAGCAACTGGAAAAGCAGCAGAAACACAAATTTGAAGGGACAACGCAGTTTTCAGAAGCAAATTCACGTAGAGGGAAGGGTGACGTTGTCTAACACTATGTCCTAGCAACCCACGCAATTACTGCGCAGAGGCAACTTAGAAACAGTGCTGGATTGGTCTGAAGCTAGCCAATGTGATTCAGATCTGAATCTGTCATATCCAGAAAAGACTGCAGAAATTCAGAAGGTGCTGGTGGGGTTAATTTTTTGAAGTTTTCAGATTTTTAGCCTTAACACAAGTGACAAAGAGCGGGAGGAGATCAGCTTCTCAAAGAGTTTCTAGCCAAAGGAAACTTGAAGTTTGATCAGAGGATCAAAGAAGAAGCTGAATCATAATTGATTTAGTAGATTTCCAAAGAGGGAAATCAGTTGTCAGAGGGAGCAAAAGGTGCATGTTTCACCAAAGGCCTTAGATCCATTTCTTTAGCAAAGAGAAAAGGAAGTTCCGACACATTTTGAGCAGATGGCTCCTCATGGACTATGTGATCAAGATAGGTTGGATGGTCTCTCAAACTTTTCAGTTTGGAAGGCAAGGATCCTGATAGTCCTTGAGGCATACAATCTTAGAGACCACGCAGAGCAAACTCTGGCCATACCGACAGATACAGATCTCCTTCGGAAGCATAAGGAGGCTGTTGGGCATGCCAAGCAATTGATTATGGATGGAATCAAGGACCATATTGTACCACACGTAGCTTAGCAGAAGACAGCTAACGAGATGTGGAAGGCCTTGACCTCCCTGTATGAGGGGAAGTTTGTCCAAAGAAAAATGTTGTTGGAGACTCAGATGAGGTCATTCATGATGACCAAGGGAGAAGACATGGAGCATTTTCTCTTCAGATTGCAGTCAATCAGAGATCAACTGACTGCAACGGGTGCAACAGAGGATGATGTTGTGATAGTCATGACTGCCCTCAATGCAGTCACAAATGAGTGGGAAACCTTTGTCCAAAGTATTTTGGGCGGAGTGGACCTCCCAGATTGAGACAATTTGTGGTTAATTCTGCGTCAAGAAGAACTCCGCAGATTCACCAAGAGGCAACATAGCCCTAGATTCATCAAAGTGAAGAAGGAAGATGAGGAAGATGAAGCCTTGGCATCAAAGAAGCAGCAAAGAAGAAAAAGGATCTTTCAAAGCTCAAGTGCTTCCAGTGTGGTGAAATGGGACATTTTACCAGCGATTGTCCTGAGAAGAAAAGGGACAAGGAAGCATCTTCTTCCAAAGCAGCTATGGCAGATGATGGGTCAGGAGATGATGCAGCCATGAGTGCTCATGAACCACGAAGATGGGGTGAAATGGAATGTAGAGGAGCTACATGGAAGAAGGCAAGATCCTTGAGCAGCTCATCTCTTGGATCACATGCGAGCTACGGCAACCTTAAGACAGTAGCGAGACAAGTGGAGCAGTGGGTGCATAGATCACAGATGAGGCAGAGGCAGATCTAAAGACTGGAAGGAGCGGAGCTGCTTACGCAGTGTAAAGCTGCAGCAGCGCAGAAGGCTTCAGAGGAACAGTGCAGTCCAGCAGCAACGTGATAGATTTCAGCAGAAGGGGCTGATGTGACTTCAGTAGTGCAGAGGGAGTCTGATTACATAGGCAGAGTTGTAATTGTGCATCGTTCTTTAGATGCCAGCACAGGTCTGTAGCCTATGGAGCTTTAGTGATGAGGATGCAACCTATCTGACTTGTTTGTCAAAGAATGGGCAGGAGATTCAGTTGTTTCTCTCAACAACTGATGTTGCAGTGCAACAGATTGGCAGTGGCAGTGCTATGAGCAGCACAGATGCAGCATATTGAGAGGGAGTTGTAGTACAGAGGTTGTAGTGCCAGTGGCAGAGTCATGGGCAGTAGTACAGAATGGCTGCAGCAATGCAGAGTTGAGTGGCAGCAGGCCAAGCATCAGTAGCACAGAACAAATGCCCAAAATCATGTAATGCATAAGTGTGATGTATTGCTAAAGCACACCCTTGATGCTAAGAGGGAGTGTTGAGATATTGTGTATTTGGGGTACCATCAATTGTGCTCTAGCTCCCAAATTTTGTGGAGGGACTAGAGTACACTTGATCTACAAGACCCGGAATTGATTTGGGAAATTTCATCTGGTTTAGGAGATATTAAATTAATTAATTATTTTAATGTATTTTCTAAGTTAACTTAGGCAACTTAAATAATTAAAGTGAATTTAATTAAACATGTGATGAAATTGTCTTAAGTCACACGGATCAAGCTTTCTTTTAATCTTAGCCATTGATTCAAGATCTGATCATGGTCGTTGATTTCTCAACGAGAAAAGTATAAAGGAAAGGCTTGGGGTCATTTGTAAAGACACACAGAGACAAAGCACTAAAGTTAAGCTAAGATTCTAGGGCAGGGTTTGCTAAGAATACTCAAAAGTGTTTCAGTTGCAGAGAGGGGAATTTAGGCCAAAGGGCATGATCTGATCCCGGGGTCTAGAATACACAAAAGGCAGAGATCAGCTCAAGGACAGCGCAGAAAATAAGGGAAGTTGCAGCAACAAGGGCAGTGTTCTTTTCAGCAGGAAACCCTCAGAGGGTTACGCAGAGACCCTAAGGGGCAGCGTAGAGACTGCATCACCCAGTCTGGGGTAACACAGTCCCTTCCGGAGTAGCGCTGAGGGTTAGAGGGGCTTTAGAGGCTGATTCATAGGCTTTCAAGGGAAGCGTTGGGGTTTCTAGGCCCTAATCTTGGCTCTCGTTTGAGGGTGTGGATCAGTCATTATTTTGGCCCTAGATCAGCTAGTGAGCTGTAGATCTAGTGTATTCTCTGTCGGATTTTCCAGATTTGGAACCCAGGCTTGTTGTATTCAGAAAATTCTTAATAATAAAACCCTCCAGCAGCCAGAGACCAGTTTTCCTGCATTGGGTTTTTTCGAGGACTATTTGTCCAGAAATAACTGTGTCACTTTGTCAATGTGTGCAAGAACTTGTTCTAGATCTAGATTGGTGGAGATCTGTTATGTGTTTTGCTTCGACTTTAACTTGAATTTATTCAGTTAATAACTTGTCTAAAGTTGGAGGAGCATTACCAGATTAACAGTCATAATTTCTACATAAAATGTAAAGATTAATAAATTTCCACACAATGCCCACTAGGGGTTGGGACAATCATGGGTTCCTTAATGATGCAGGAGGCAATCATAGGGGCCTTAGGAACCAGGGTGATGCCCATAGTGATAGGGGTAAAGCTCATGTTTGGCTTTTTCCTGCGCGCTAAATTTTTATGTCCCAGTCATCTTTTGCATTTTGTGGTACATTTCATGTTGTAAGTGGCAAAATTATGCTTTTAACTTTCTTTTAGCTACATCAACCTTCAGAGAATCGTTCCAAGCCCGACCCAAAGTGTGGACAAGGGGGGGGAGGAGGCTATCTCCTTGTGGACCCAATGGACAAATGTGGACCCAAAGGAAAAATGTGGAAATGAGATATATGGTATCGAAAAATGGGACCATGCAACCAAAATTAGGGTTTCCCATGTAGTGCCACTCCTAAAGCTAGTAGCCAATAAAGGAGATCCCACGGGATTAGTGTACAAGATTAACCCCCAAGCTGAGGTAAGGGAACAAGAGTACAGTCCTGGGACAATCATGGGTTCCTTAATGATGCAGGAGACACTCATAGGGGCCCTAGGAACTAGGGTGATGGCCATAGTGATAGGGGGTAAATAAAGCTCATGTTTGGCTTTTTCCCACATGCTAAATTTTTATGTCCAGGTCATCTTTTGCATTTTGTGGTACATTTCATGTTGTAAGTGGCCAAATTATGCTTTTAACTTTCTTTTAGCTACATCAACCTTCGGGGCATCGTTCCAAGCCCGACCCAAAGTGTGGACAAGGGGGAGGGCTAACTCCTTGTGGACCCAAGGGGAAAATGTGGAAATGAGATGTATGGTATTGGAAAACAGGACCACGAGACCAAAATTAGGGTTTCCCATGTAGTGCCACTCCTAAAGCTAGTAGCCAATAAAGGAGATCCCACAAGACTAGTGTACAAGATTAACCCACAAGTTGAGGTAAGGGAACAAGAGTACAGTCGAAGCCCATTCTTTCCGCCAAATCCGCCACTAATCCATGTCCAAATGTGCCCAAGTACAGCAAGCATAAACACCCAATTACATAATGAAAAGTCATACCTTCGGGGTTGGAAGGCCCACCTTCAAACATACGATCATAACAGATGAGCGAGGGCACACAATAGCTAGCTTAGGTGGCATAGAATAGTGGCACATGGAGCTATCAAGTGGCTGCAAGGGGATGTTGGTTGCCGACTGAAGACACATCTAGAAGAAAATTTCTCCTATAGGGGTCACCCACTGGTGGTGGGTAACATCTCCACACTTTCAAATTGCTTCAAAGTGACTCCAAATTTAGTATTTCTACATTTTCTTGTTATTTAGCAAATCTAAAAGGGTAGGATAGTAAAAATCGTGTCTGAGACAGGTTACAAATCAAGTGTCAACTAGGGATAAATAATCGCACTTGATGTATGTATCGTTCCCTCACTCTTGAGCATCAAAGCAAACCATCTATTGTGTATTTTGAGTGAATTGTGCATGTTGGTTTGTATTTTTTGCAGTTATCATTCATATATCGGATTTAGCATTTTGTTTCAATTAACTCCTAATCTTCATCATACATAGTGTTTCTGGGCACTAGTTTTTTAGGTAATTCGAGCAATGACAAGCAACACGAGTGCTTTCACAAGTGGTGAACACGTCTTATGCAAAGATGTTAGAGCACCTACAGTTTCATCCATAATGTCAAAAGAAATAGGTTGAATCTAAACCAGTCAGAGATCTTGGTTTATGTGCATTTCAACTTGCGATTGATGTCCCATTACTATGAGGAGGGGAGGTAAATACAAATAAAAACTTGACAGTTTGAGACAATAATCTAGAGGAAGATAATTTGGAGGATGGAGTGTTGTATTTAGAACTGGAGAATGATTGTGTGGATGATGAATATCGTGTTAAGATGTCACCCCAACGTCCAAGTTGTAGAGGCTTCATCTTCAATTCTGTTTCCATCTACTTCACTACCGCCACGTGGAGGTCCACATAATGGTCATGGTGTTGTGAAGAGGAAAGAATAGTAGGTAGGATCATAGATATTAGAAAATTGTTTCTCCTTTTTCACTACTTCATATGTCATAGATGATAGATTAGTGTTTTGGACTTCCAGTCTTCATACTTCAATATATAGATGGCCTATTTTATAAAAATTACTATTCAGTCATGTTGACAGTTAATGGATAACCTATTTCAGCAATAAGTTAATGGTCTACTTTATATATATATATATATATATATATATATATATATATATATATTCCAAAAAAAATGTAGAATGCCAAATTGATTGCAAAAACATACAAAGTTTTAAGCCATATAATATAAAGTAGACCATTAACTTAAACACTCCTAAGATGTTTCGCTCCATAGTTATTTTGGAAAATGGTTCTCCAAATACTCCCACTCCACTCTTCGCTTTGGCAACCTTGTTGGTCTCCAACCCTCACTTGAAAGTTGTTGTCGTGTACTGACACCCACTATCATTTGTGGTGACTCTATCATCTCTACTAAGACTTGTTGATCTATTGCACCTACCCCTCCCTCCCTCCATATCTCATGTGCATGCGTATGAATAATAATAGGAATAAACAAATCCACAAGGGATAGATTTCAAGTAGTTGTGTGTGATGAGATTTGGCCAAAAGGCCAATTTTGAGCTAGAGGTTGTAGGGTACCTATCTTTTTAATCTCCCTTGCTTTCAAGCTCATTGGTTATAGGGTACCTATCTTTTTAATCTCCCTTGCTTTCAAGCTCATTGGTTAAGTAAGAAAAGAATTTCCTTGGCAGGGATTTGTGGGATGTCAACGCTCACTCTTGGAAGGATGGGCGACCCTCAATTCATGAGCATGCCCTTCCTTGTGTTCATTGGCCCGCCATTATGGATATCATTGGCCTCATCTAGTAGGAGGACCTATTCAAAAATAACATTGGCATGTCAAGACCCATTTGGCACAATTGGAGTAGAGTTATGGGTGCCCCTTGATTTAGTACTACTCTTGTAAGTTGTACTCCATTTTGCATCAACATTATGACCCAGTTCTTAAGACAAGGTAAGTGTCATCTAATGTTCAGGACCAATGGATTTGGAGGCCACATAATCTGTGGTCAATGTGGGTGTCTTACAAGCTCAGCGTTTTTGCTTGGCTATTGATTTACCAGGACCTTCCCACCAAAGCTTAGCTGGCCTTCTGATGGTGTTACCCTTCCTGCCTTGGGTTGGAATTGATGATGCATTTATTATGAAATTGTCCTTTTACCAAGCCAACTGGGAGCATCTTCAGACAAAGAGAGCAACTATTTTTCAAGGGAACTAGGCAGTTTTATTCAGTGGTCCATGTCCTTAGTCCACTCTTCTCTCAGTGGCATTTGGCACTACTTGAGAATTTCAACCATGTTTGTTCTCTGGAAACTTCAAAGCAAATAAGGTTTTGTGAAGGAGGTTAACTTTACGTTTTCTTTTTGTCATATGTGCAAAGAGGAGGTACATCCGTAGTTGACCAAAATGTTTTTGCTGATACAAGAAGTGAAATTGTTAGATCCAAGAGACTACTCAAACTTTATTTTTCTTCCTGTTCCTTTCAGGAAGAGGATGTAAATGCCATGATGTATTTCGTCATCAATGTAAAGACGTTTATATGAATATACAAAATGACTTCTTTTATTTTATTCTTTAAGTTATAGAAATAAAAGCAATCTGATGTAACTAGCTTGTGGCATTTTGGATACAGCTAACTTGTAGCATCTTGGAATAACTTCTACTAGTCATTACAATAAAATCTTCTTCCTTCTATGTCAAATATCAAATAGTGTAATACAATATCCTCCTCATATGTCAGATATCAAGAAATATGTAAAAAACCTTAAGCCTTGATAAGGGAAAACCTTAAAGCTTTAACGGGTGGAAGCTTTAATAATTGACAAATGAGCAGTTCAAATAAAAGACCAGACAAATAAAGATTTGACAGACGAAAACACTTTCAGCCTTAATAAAGTGAAAAAGCCAAAGGCGAAAAACCTGATTTAGTAAGCTGCTTTAACAGCCTCCAAGATTCTGTTTTCTTCCAGTCTTGAATAACGGCTTTCTGAATATGCAGAGCTTGAAGTTTATTTCTGAGCTCGCGCTGGAAATTATCAAAAAGAGTTGGATAATGTGTGCTTGCCTTCAAACAAACAGCTTCCAATCCTCTAGGCATGGGATTCACAGCTAAATACGGCTGCGCTTGCACGACAAATTCAATGCTGGATATCATTTTCTTTTCAAGCTCTCCAACTTCGCCTCGCTCCTCGGCAGCGCAGAAATCAGAGGCCATTGCAGTCATACCTTGAGCTATCCATCTCACTACATGCTTGCCGAGCTCTCTGCGCCCCAGCGGATCCCCGTTCTGGTAAAAAACCTCCTTATTCACAGAAACTGTATTCACTACCGCGTTCCCCGTCCTTCTAGGGCCTTCTAGGACTCCGCCTCCGTTATATGACAGACTTATTTTCTTCTTTCTACGCCTCTGAGGTTTCTTAGTGGAGTTCCTGTCATCTGCAGTCTCCACAACCGAGCATCTCGTCAGGAAATATCTATTCGCATTAAAATGAGGCGGCTTTCTGCGAAAAGCTGTGAAGCAGCGCTTCGAATCAGAGGATAAGAGCAGAGACCTTTGAGAAGATTCATGGTGTTTGAGGGACTGAACCGACGAATTCCATTGCCTGGGGAATCGGCTCGTTTTGGCCTGGATTGACGGGAATCCCAGGCAAAAGGCTTCCATTTAATTTATTTCAAGCTGTGGGCAGTCGATTTCATGTTTCTTTAAACGAATCTCTCAAGGTTTCAAAGGGTCGCGGATTTCTCAGGGCGTCAAAGATTTATTTCCGCGATGCATTACTTCTGACGTGGAAGGACGAAAATCCTACGAACAGAGGCGGGAGACCGTGTATTTCAGAATATTGTTTATTCTCGGTGAATGAAATAACGCACACGTGTGAACCTGAGAACAGTTTTGTGATCTTTGGATGGAATTATTATTGTTCCATTGTGAGAGGACAGTCAGCACCACCAATCATCCTGTGGAGATGAGCTAACCAACGGTGCTCAATCCTTTCAGGGTTTCTACTCTGGGGGTTATATATTTTTCGCCAATCAAAAGTAGCAACGCGTCATTCTGAAAAAATCTATAATTGCACTGCCTACGTGTGTAATAACCATTTGTTTTGTTACAGGGCCTGAGGGTTTACAGAGCAGCGACGTATCATTCTGAAAAAATCTATAATTGCGCTGCTACGTGTGTAATAACCATTTGTTTTGTTACAAGGCCTAAGTGTTGAACATGTGTTTTTTAATAAAAGTTCATACAACGGAAATAAAATCATTTTAGCTTCGTAGATTTTAAAACTAGCAATTGCACCGGGAGGTGCAAAGGAACGCCGAAAGGAAACCTCTCAATGATATAAGGGGGGCAAAAAAGGTAGATGTTGAGTTAATTCTTCTCCAACTCCTCCTAGGAGAATAGAGGAAGAAGAATAAATGGCCTCCAGGGACTGAAATCAACCGAATTCACTACCATGCCGTCTCTGGTAACATAGCAATGGAATGAAGCCTTTCCGGAGGGCGTATACTTGTTATTGCTTGGGGTTATGGTCTAAGAAGTTCGAACATCAAAATATAATGAGAGGATATTGCCTTTTAATACAGTTTACAAGGGGAGGATTTCTATTAATATTCAAGCACTTTATAAAAGAGAGAGATAGCCTATGTGCATTATTCAAAGGATATTCAATTGTTTTTATTATTATTGAATAAATTAAATGTTAAAAGTAATTAAATAATATTTAAAGTTTGAATTTATATATTTATTTTATTTTTAATAATTACATGCTATGATAAGAAAAGATTTCAAAACCAATAAAAAAAATAAGAAAAATTAAAATTAAAATTAATTAAATAAATAAATAAATAGAAATAGAAAAAAGATATAATTAAAATTAAAAATAAAATAGATAAAAATAAATAAATAAATAAAATTAAATAAAAATTAAATTCTTAATTACAAAAACAAGAATAAAATAAATAAATAAATAGAAAATAAAATAAAATAAAGATTAATAAATAAATAAATAAACAAACAAAGAAATAAAATGAAATAAAAATAAAATTACATAAATAACAAATTAATAATATTAAAAGTAAAAATTAATATTTTTTATTAAAATAAATATAAATATTTAAAATTCAAATTGTTAAGTTTGATTATTTGGTTTACTTTTCCCTGGCATTGTGTGATCAAAATGGAAGGCATATCTCACTGGATTTAACAAGCGCACCTCAAATAAAATGCATAATTCATGAATCTTACAAAGACAATGGCTCCATGAACCAATATGGACCACTTGCAGACTCAATTGGTGGACTTGTGTACAAGAGAAATCCAAATACATGAATATTCCGTATAAACAAGAACCAATTATGAGCAAGATGATCTTCTTTAACATGTGGCTGAATTATATGATTAAACAATTAGATAGGTATTTGTTATATTGATAATTTGAGATAATTATAAGTAATTATATTTGAATGTCCTTTTATTCTAACGAGACTAGTAAAAAGAACAACAGTGAAAACATAATAAAGAATTCCATTGTATTGTTTACAGAAATAGAGACGTAATGAGAAGAGATCTATGTAATAAAAATAATATGATGATTGTTTAATAGCTTGAGAAATTGTGTTAATGAGGAGATCTATATATAATAAAAATAATATGATGGTTGTTGAATAGCTTGAGAAATTTTGTTTTTTTTTATCCAGTCAACAAATAGGATAGGCAAAATCATGTGTTGTAAAAAACAATACAAGACATTACAACATTCAACAAATAATCTGATTAAGACCTAAGAGCACCCTTGTGGAAGTTGAAGAGCAACCTCTTCAATTCTCCAACAGTTACATGATTGATCATGGCACTTGAAGTGGAACCGATCTTGGCGCTTCGACTGTATGAGCATCATTTAAGATCTAACAATAGTAATTATTGATATACGGGCTTCAAATTTCTGGAATAAACTACAGCAGCCGCAGAAGTGGTAGGGGATCTGTCATATATTTGCCAGAAAGGCGAAAACCTGCGAGATACTCTTGAAATAAAGATGGAATTTGAGAAAGATGAATATCTATGCAGTCTGAGTTTCTCCATGGTTTACGATCCCGTGAAGATAGCCCCCACTGACTTCCTCTACGATCGAGACTCTCTAAAGACATGGGTTGAGAAGAATCCACAGATAGCAACCATCCCTCAGACCCGGGACTCTTTCGCTGCCAGTGATATAACTCCCGCAGCTGCTCTCAGGGAAGAGATGAGACAATACTTCCAACGTGTTAAGGGCAATGAATACACGGGATGGGAAGTCATTCCCGAATATCCACAACAACTCTCGTTGAATGAAATCGGAAACCTGGTAGGCGACATTCTTCAATTATTCCCCACTACGGACGCGGAGGAGATTATAAGGAGAATGAGGGTGGAGAGTTGGTCCAACGCATGGAAGCGACTCACATTTCTTCGCCTCAATCTACAGATGAACGCTATCAATCGCCAAAGCTTCCTGTCCAACGAACAATGGATCGAGTCTTTAGAAAACTTTATAGTCCACTCCTACACTCACGGAAGAAGAACTGAAGAATCCTGCGAGATACTCTTGAAATAAAGATGGAATTTGAGAAAGATGAATATCTATGCAGTATGAGTTTCTCCATGGTTTACGATCCCGTGAAGATAGCCCCCACTGACTTCCTCTACGATCGAGACTCTCTAAAGACGTGGGTTGAGAAGAATCCACAAATAGCAACCATCCCTCAGACCCGGGACTCTTTCGCTGCCAGTGATATAACTCCCGCAGCTGCTCTCAGGGAAGAGATGAGACAATACTTCCAACGTGTTAAGGGCAACGAATACACGGGATGGGAAGTCATTCCCGAATATCCACAACAACTCTCGTTCAATGAAATCGGAAACCTGGTAGGCGACATTCTTCAATTATTCCCCACTACGGACGCGGAGGAGATTATAAGGAGAATGAGCGTGGAGAGTTGGTCCAACGCATGGAAGCGACTCACATTTCTCCGCCTCAATCTACAGATGAACACTATCAATCGCCAAAGCTTCCTGTCCAACGAACAATGGATCGAGTCTTTAGAAAACTTTATAGTCCACTCCTACACTCGCGGAAGAAGAACTGAAGAATCTGAGCACTTTCACAGAGAAATGTTGCGCACAATTCTTGCCCTCGACTTGACTAAACATCATCCTCTAGTCCTTGGCCTTCTCTCGCCCATAGCTGAAATTCTAGAACCCAAACAACTACTTCGCATTCTCTCATACTTTAAATATCCAGAACCCGTGGCTGTTTCCTCAACTGATCTCAAAAATTTTGCTCTGATTCTCGTTGGCTTCATTCGTAGTAATTTTAGAAAAGATAATAGCGAACTGATTCTCACAATGCAGAAACATTTGGCGGCAGGATTTGTTCAAATTGCGATTTATGCAGTGGGTATTTTCAAGAGCGAGGATCGCATTGGCGTTGTGGCGGACGCTTGTCCAGCTTTGCGTGTAGCCCTCTTTCACCTCTATCAACTCCTATCTATAGATGGTCCCCAACAGTTTCTAGAAATGCAGTCGGCTTTCAATATCTCTGCAATCAATGCTGGTGCAAATGGCGTGAGGTGGAAGAATCAGCAGTCGTGGTCGAACAGTCAGCAGGCAAATGTCAAATTTTCAGTGGCAGTAATGACGATGAGAACGCGCTCTCATTGGCTCAACGAACAATCACATCCGGCTAAAGCCAACAAAGGGAACGCTTTCAGCGTAAATATTTTTTTTCTTTTTATATAAATAATTTTGACTTGTTTAAATATTAACTATATTTTTTTATTTTTTATAAAAGTTCATACAACGGAAATAAAATCATTTTAGCTTCATAGACTTTAAAAATAATTTTTTTCTTCTTATATAAATAATTTTGACTTCTCTTACCTTAATCTTAATCCACATGTTTAAATATTAACTATTTTTTTATTCGTAACTAGTAAATGAAAGAATATTTATCTTTGTAAAAACAATTTGAAAGCACTCAAATATTAATATGTCTAATTTATTTGAATGATTATGTGTTAAAATATGTTAAAATATATCATTTATTCTTCATTTTTGTGTCCAATGTTTTCGAAATCATTATGGGATGAAAGCTTACCCATTTTCCAGCTCTTTAAAACTTGCAAAGATCATGTTATAACTATGCTTCCAAGCTCAACCAAATTTGGCACAATTTTGTTGATAAGCATTCTAATATGAGTTTATCACTCTTCTTTCATTCAATAAATAGGTTGACCACGATCTAAGCTTTGGGTAGTCACAAAAAATAAAAGAAAATATATGTAAGTTTCAAGTTTCCTCTTTAACTCAGTCCTCCTATGTTTGCATGCTTGCTTGAAAGGGCAAAATAGAATAACATTTGTTATTTATACGTTTATTAGTGGATTATTGTGAAATGGTCATGCCTATTAGGATCTTTGTACTTTAATTATTTAGTTAATGAAAGAATCATTAGCAATTAGAAATACTTGTAAAAGGAGGAGGGTAGAAAGATATATTAGAAAAATGGAAAGCTTCTTCTTCTCATAAAAAAAGAAAATCACAAGGAATCCACATCTACGTTGTACCAAACTCAACCCTAATGCATTAGCACCCTAAAAATTACTCTATGTTAATAAAAAAAAATACAATATTTATTTGGATATAAAGTTTGTACACCTCAATAGGATTATCTCCATGAAAATTCAAATATATTATGTGTATTCCATGTTTTTGTGCTTATTTCCATTTCATTTGTACTCAAGTTTTATTGTTCATTTGTAATTTTTACTTTTTGGTGTATTGCATTGCTGGTGAATTTTATGGGTGGTTTGGTCTATTTCTTATGTCTATTTCTTGTGTTTATTTCCCCTTCGACTAAATACATACTTACTAAGGATTTGAGGGTATAAAATGTTGCATGGATTTAGATTGTCTAGCAATGCATTAGAAATAAAATTGCAATCTCTATAATATCAAAAAACTCAACATTTATAAAATTTAGAAATTTAGTATCAGTGGTATGACAACCAAGTTTGAAGTTGGTCGGGATTAAAAAAACCCCATATGGTTAAGATTTAGAGTGTGGTACAAATGGAGAGTCTATATAGCTAGGAATGGAAATGAATATCTAAATGGGATTGGAAGTGTTACCTTGTGAATAATGGCACCAAAAGGATCTTGAAGTCAAATTTTCTAGGTTGAAGTGGAATATCATTTTCCTCACAATGATGGTGGTCCCTCTCTTTAAGATGATGCCAAAAAATGAAAAATATTCAATGGAATCTTAACATGGAAGAGATGATCCAAGCCATGAGAAAATCATAATTAAAAACCTTTGAAACTATATTAATGTTCTTCTATACCCTTTGTAACTTCATTTAAATTCAAGCAAAGATTAATATGTTTCAACAAAAAAATTACATATATTGTTGCAACAATGGTTATTTTGAACCAAAGCTTGGAAAAGATCATCATACATCTTGGACTCTGAAATCCAATATTAATGTTAGAACATGGTTTACATTTCCTCGTGAATCTATCCATATAGTGGTTGTAGAAATCTACATAACAAGAGGGACAAAGAATTTAGCACTTGAGTATTCTCCATATGAGTATTTGCTATGTTCAACTCCTATCTCATTTGTCTCCTCAAAATTATATTTATGCAACAAATGTCAACATAATGATTATGGGATTGGTTATCCTTCAAAAGAAAATTTATTTACTCGTTAATTCAACAAATATATTCCAATGTAATACTTTACATTTATTAGGGAACATTATGCACATCATAAAAACATTAAATTTGTCATTACCTTCATATCTTATTATAAGGGTAGACATCTATTTTTGTATATGAGACAAATCATAGTGATGTTTGGTATATATATATATATATATATATAAGAGATCCTCACAAGATACTAAAAAGTTCATATTAATTTATTGCATTGAATAAATTTTGGTTTCCTTTTTATTCCTTGAAATATGTATCCCATGAAAACCCCTCAGCACTTCTCATCGTCCCGAGGATGGTACCTAGTGTAAACCAACCAACACGGTATTGGCACCCAACCTAATGGGGGATTGAATGAGGCCCACAATATTTTCATAGAGGTAGCCAACCTAGGTACTTGACCTTATAAACTCCTACTTGTAAATAACAATAGTCAACTACTCAAGATAACCCATCAAGCTAATTTTTGGTTTCTTGTTATTTACAAGAAACCAAAAATTAGCTTGATGGGTTATCTTGAGTAGTTGACTATTGTTATTTACAAGTAGGAGTTTATAAGGTCAAGTACCTAGGTTGGCTACCTCTATGAAAATATTGTGGGCCTCATTCAATCCCCCATTAGGTTGGGTGCCAATACCGTGTTGGTTGGTTTACACTAGGTACCATCCTCGGGACGATGAGAAGTGCTGAGGGGTTACATATATTATTTATTTATTTATTTATTTATTTCTTTTTATGATATCTAATTACTTACATAACTATTTGTTGAAGCATGTAACTATGGTTGGTATTCATATCTGTCATTGTACTTGTATCAATATGTATTTTACGTGAAAACAAAAAGAAGAAAATTTATTATTAATATTTTTATTGTCGAGCATGTTCTTCATGCTTTGTTTTGGTCAAAAGAAAATGTGAAAGGGCATGTTCTTTGTGACCCTTGTAAAAGAAGCAAAATTTGAATTTTTGAAGTGTCATTAGTCCCTCCAATTTGTCAAGTCGCCCTTCCTTACCATCAAATCAGCTTTGTTATCTGAAACACCTTTTCGGATGAAGGACACCTATCCTCCACCATTTGTCATCCAATTCGGGTATGTGGGATCAAATTTGAGGCGCATAAAGCGATTTCTATGTGGCACCTTCTATCTCTGTGAATGCAAATTACAGGAGACATATCATCTCTGTGATGCTAGCTACAAGAAGTTACCAATCTTTGTGTGATGTGAGCTACAATCTCTGTGTGATGCCAGTTACAAGAAGACACCAATCTTTGTGTCATGCGAGATACTATCTCTATGTAATGCAAGCTACATGAAGGCCATAATCTTTATAAAATATGAGTTACCTGTCTCTGTGAAACAAGGCATCTAAATGACAAGCAATAAGAAAATTGGTTAACTGTCTTGTGAACAGAACATGGCAAGGTTTAGAGGCTTGACGTGGCACTTGGATCACTGGTTAGTTTAACTTGGATTTCTCTTGATGACAATGAATCTGTAAGGAAAGGATTGTTGGGTTTTCCCCTCACCCCTGGCCTAACTTATAGTGTCTATTGTCCTTGTGTGCACTGCAATCTCCATAATTATATGTATAATTGCTTGATGACGTAATTAAACTAAGATATTGTTGAATAAAACATATATAAATAGTCACAATTAATTATCAAGTTAAAAAATTCTACTCTACATTCGAATTTCAACATGGATTCAAAGTTAGGTTAGAAGGTAGCCTTGAAGCTGCAAGAAGTTTTGGAAGTGGAGCAAGTCATTGTCTATGTTATTACCTAGGAGTAGATCGAAGTATCGAGGGAGAACTAAGGTCAAAATTATAAAATACTCAAGTCTTTAATTCATTTTCAAAGCTTCCAATGATTGACAAGTCTCTGCAGCATAAGAGCATGATCTAAGTCTAGAACTAAGCCTTGTCTAATTTGATGAGAAGTGAGTTATCTCATTTGAATATCATCCAACAACACATACACACTTTCTCTATTCAAGCAAAGCATACAAAGAGTATAAGAACAACAATCAATAATGAAATACTTACTTGTTGTTAGACACCTAATCCTCTAACACTTGGTATGGAAGTTGATTAGTATTTAAAGAGTCAAAAAATTTTGGAATATGAAATCCAAAAGTCACAATATATATTATAAATGTATATCATGTAAATGATATATTCATTGAATGCTTATCATTCCTATTTTGTCTTTGCCTCATGACATGGGATGATAGCGCACGTCTATTACAACGTCGTGTCAGTGTAAACCATTGAAAGCTATATTCCATATGCAGTAGCTTTTCATACTTAAGAATTTATTTTACTCCCCCCTATTTCTGTAATTGACCTCTGTGGTTGTCAGTTATATCTGTTTTTAACTGTGTCTCATCGACTTGTGTGCGTTCTACCCATTTCAAGTTAGTCTGTCCAGATCTGTCTCCGTGCGTTACGTAACCCTAGACATGTACCAAGACTTTTTTTTCGCTGCTTACTTGTTCGCTATAACTTCCTCTAGCTCGCAAAACTTCACAGTGTATCTCCAAATTCATCTGAAATAATTCGATTCAGAGTATTATGGGCACCATTGGTCCTTA
The DNA here is from genome assembly GCA_034641835.2 of Pinus albicaulis. Lineage (NCBI taxonomy): Eukaryota > Viridiplantae > Streptophyta > Pinopsida > Pinales > Pinaceae > Pinus > Pinus albicaulis. The sequence goes on along the minus strand of CM076577.1, from coordinate 1,300,468,803 downwards.
AGATTCTCTAAGTAAAAAATTTGTGATCACAATTTCGCCTTGGAATTCTTGAAAACAAGCTTTTATGCGCAGGATTTTCCATGCAATCATTCCCCTTGCTCCAAATTTTGATGCAATTCATTGGAAAGTGGGTACTCGTTTTCTTCTTAAAAGTTGCATGGATTCTGACCTGGACTGCGTTGCGAATATCCACTAGACCATTGTAGCACAGACCGCAAGAGACTCCCAGCGCGGGCAATGGTTATCACTGTTAACGCTCCCACCGGTCCCTCGGCTCCGGTTCATCCAGTCTCCACTCCTGCGTAGAGACACTACCCAACTCCTTGGAGTGTATTTTCCGTCACCATTCAATATCCCTCCATAACCCATATCAACTGCTGACAATAGATCTTCAATTGTCAAAGGAGAATGCCTAGCCGCATACTGAAAAAAAAAAAGTAACTTTGAGCAGTTATTTGCAAAATCACGAGCATGAGTTGCAGCACCCTGGAAATGCACATCAGCCACTATAGGTTTTCCATCTATAATATGCAATCCCTGATCGCCAACAACAAACCGCAAGAGGTACCCGGTTCCATCTGCAACACACTGTTAAAAAAGCGGCGTTGGTCTTTAGTCTGTCGAAGAAGCAAGACTGTTGAAGCGAGGAAAACACAGAGTAGGGCTCGACCTTAAGGTTGGATCTGTGTGAAGTCTCTATGATGGACAACTATCACAACTTTTTAATTCATTTACAACTCTTGGTGCTTGTTGGCTAGCGCGGAAGGAAGCCTTCAAATTTTGTTTTGGTTATATGGGATAAACAAAAGAAAGTAATTTTAATTTTTGTGAGGCTAAAAGTAGCCTATGGGATAGATTGCTTTTTCATTTGGTGCTTTCAATCGGCTTTTTTCTATAGATTTTTACAATAAGCTCTTCTAGCTTCTTGACAAACTCTTCATTGAATAGATTATCCCAGGAGCTAGCATGCATAATTTTCCCTGCTGTCTTTGAAGGCCTCCCATTCTAAAATGAAATGTTTTCCCCGAAAGAGCAAAAAATATATACTCTTTCCTCCCACTTTTCTTTTTTTTCCAGGCATAATTTTCCCTATTGTCTTTGAAGGCCTCCCATTCTAAAATGAAATGTTTTTCTGTTTACACTTTTCGGAAAAAGCAAAAAATATATAATCTTTCCTCTCACCTTTCTTTTGGCCTTTTCCAGTTCACAACAGAGTTTATTGGAAGTAGTCCTTAATTGAGAAATAAGAATTTTATATCTCAAAGAAATATTGGCCCCTTTGTACGCTTTTTGCTGATGACTATGAGTCGGGTTAAGCTCTTCAATGAAGTACTTCTTCTTTCTCCCCAAAAGAAAAAAATATATTCAAATTAGACCATATATATATATATACACTAAAATAAGATAAAGTTTAATTTAATTTCTTATTCTAGTCAAACTAGCTGTTATTTTACAACGATTAGTTGGAGCTTTTCTTATCTATCTAAACAGGTTCCTTGATCAGATTTCTCATCTTGTCCTAATGATGAACCACACTGGCTACTGGTTGCCTCGACAAAATTTTCTTACATATGATTTTCACCAAAAGTTTTTATACACATATGTGAACCTTGTTTTTCACCGGCCAAGTAGCATTTGAGTTGTGACTAATTGTCCATCTCCACTAGCTTGTTGGCCTAGTATTTCGGCGTGGGGTGATAAGTTGAAAACTGAAATGGATGGCACATTCTAGCACTCAATGGCCTATGTATTGAAGACACACATTCCAGCACTCAATGGCTTATATATTGAAGACACAATTACATTCTAGCACTTAATGGCTTATATATTGAAGACACAATTACATTCTAGCACTTAATGGATTATGTATTGAAAACACAATTACATTCTAGCACTCAATGGCTCAATCTTGAAGACACAATTACATTCTAGCACTTGATGGCTTATGCATTGAAAACACAATTACATTCTAGCACTCAATGGCTCAATGGCTTATGTATTAAAAACACAATTACATTCTAGCACTCAATGGCTCAATAACTTATGTATTGAAAACACAATTACATTCTAGCACTCAATGGCTCAATGGCTTATGTATGTATTGAAAATACAATTACTTTCTAGCACTCAATGGCTCAATGGCTTATGTATTGAAAACACAATTACATTCTAGCACTCAATGGCTTATGTATTGAAGACACAATTACAGTGTGTATTACATTATAGCTCTTAATCAGCAATGGCTTATATTGAAGACACAATTACATTCTAGCACTCAATGGCTTATGTATTGAAAACACAATTACAGTGTGTATTACATTCTAACACTCAGTAAGCAATGGCTTATGGCTTATGTATTGAAAACACAGTTACAATGTGTATTACATTCTAGCACTCAATAAGCAATGGCTTATGTATTGAAGACACAATTACAGTTATTTCTTATGTATTGAAGACACAATTACAATGCGTATTAATGTTGGATGAATTCCCCATCTTGTAGTAAAGAGGCCAACTCTTTTATCAAGGTTGGCCGAATTCCTCTTCTTGTAGCAAAGAAGGGAAGGTTGCCCGAATTCCTCTTCTTGTAGTAAAGAGGCCGACCCTTGTAAAAATATAATCAGTTCCACTGAAGATTCTTCTTGATTTGAGCTCTTCATTCGGTAGTTGAACAACACTTGTAAAAATATAATCATTTCCAGATGAAGATTCTTCTTGATCCGAGCTCTTCATTCGGTAGTTGACCTTTCTGCAAAATATAGTGATTCGGTCTGGTGCGATCCAAGAGATCTTAAAATGAGTAGTTGACCAACTCTTGTAAAAATATAATCAGTTCCAGATATGAATTCTTCTTGATCTGAGCTCTTCATTCGGTAGTTAACTGGCGACCAAATTTACTGATATATTTAGGCTGATTTCATCACCATAAATGAGTAAACTTCAGAGAGAGAGTAAAGTTTTGATTGCAGTGAAGATTGGAAAATTGTAATCATGGCTCTAATTGGCGGTGTATTAGAGTTATTAAATATTCTCACTCATTCAATTGTTGATGATATGGTTTAATATATCTTGTAAAAATATAATCAGTTCCAGATCTGAAGATTCTTCTTGATTCGAGCTCTTCATCCGGTAGTTGACCAACTCTTGTAAAAATACAATCAGTTCCAGATCTAAAGATTCTTCTTGATCTGAGCTCTTCATCCGGTAGTTGATTCGCGACCAGATTTACTGATATATTTAGGCTGATTTCCTCACCATAAATGAGTAAACTTTAGAGAGAGTAAATTTTTTATTGCAGTGAAGATTGGAAAATTTGTAATCATGGCTCTAATTGGTGGTGTATTATAGTTATTAAATATTCTCACTCATTCAATTGTTGATGATATGGTTAAAACCAGTAAGAACACTCTCATGGACATTAAAACTTGTCTACAAACTGCATGTGAAAAGATTCACTTATTGCAGTTGGAGTCTCAACTTCAGCAAGAAGAATTACAATAATGGAGTCATCATTCTGAACATGTTTCTGTTCAAAACACTGAGACAGACTCCCATCAGCACCAAGAATATAAAATTGAAGTTGATTCATATCCAGTGCCCAATGAAACAATAGAGTTACATGTAGATGAAAAAGTTCAGACTGCACTTCCCAAGCCCATCATAAGACCTTGGGAAGAGCTAGTCCATAACAAGCACATAACTGGTATTGGATATGAAAAGGATGTGTCTTTTCATATTCTAGATTACTCAAAGCCCATCTAGTTTCAAAGTGTTGTATTCCTTCATGACAGTTCACCTTAAGTTGTTCCAGATTCTTCTCCTCTTTCACAGCAGCTACAAGAGATTGTTATATGCCAACATTGTGATAGATTTGGCCATATGAAAGATCATTGTTTTGATCTTCATCCATGTAAGCATTGTCATAAAACCACTCATTCTTCAAATAGATGCTTAAAAAACGAGCCTCCTGTAAGAACAAAGATTCACCTTGGATGGATCGCTTCTTGGCAATGGGCATCAACAACCAAGAAGATATTTCAATCATATGTCATAATTTCTTCTAGAGTATTAAAAAGTCTTGCAGTTGAGTTTTCTTCATCATCTCACCTTGTATCTTATAGGGGGGAAAGTGATGGTCATATACAAGCTTCAAAGCCACATCAAGAGAGCCTGAGCCACAATCTGCCATACCAGATTCAGATTTGTAGCCAGAGACGTGGATTCCCTTGAGCATGCCTTTTGGTTGGTGGTCGGCCTTAAACCATCTATGCGAGGTTGAGTTTCTCCCTCTTCAAAGAATTGGGGACACTTCCTCTAGCAGAAGACTTCAGCTTCTTTCCAATTTTGGAAGAGTTCCAGTAATTGCATTAAGCATTCTAGGGTTGGTGGTCATCCTTAAACCACCGCAAGTTGAGACCTCCCTTTTAAGGTTGAGGTTCTCCATTTTTATGTAGGTTGTAGACCTCCCTTTTCCAGGTTGAAGGTCACCCTCTTCAAAGCATTAGGATCACTTCCCCTAGCAGAAGACTTCATCTTCTTGCCAAATTTGGAATAGTTTTTGGAATTGCACTAAGCGTTCCAGTGTTGGTGGTTATCCTTTGCACATTTTGTATTACAACTCTCTTCTTGGACTCATACATACTCCTTCAGATTAAGGGGAGAATTTTGGAAACCTAATCCTCTAAGGGTTGGTGTGGAAGCTAAACAATCTTAGAGAGTCCAAGAGACCTTGGAATATGGAATCCAACGGTCACTCCAATGTATTATAAAATGTATATCCTGTGAATAACATATGCATTGAATGCTCATCTTTCATATTTTGTCTTTGCCATGTGAGTCTAACACTCGCTTTAGCAACGAAGGAAGGTTGAATATGTACAAGTAATTTTTTGGTTTATCTTTTGTGGATCAGTACAAAAAACTTGTGAATTTGTATGCAAGTTTGAGGCATAAGTTCAATAGTATAAATCTGAACTTTGTGGCAGCCTTCTATGTGTTTAAGAGCCAAAGTCTCTGAGGTGTTTCCTATGCATAGGGTCGAGATTCCTAAGACTAACTTTGTGGTTTAGGGTTGATATCCCTAAGGTTATTTTTTTAGTATAGGGTCAAGCTCCCTAAATTTAACCTTTGTATATAGGGCTGAGATCCCAAGGTATTTCTCTGTGGAAAAGCATAGGTTATTTGTGATTTATCTCTGCATTATTAGGTTGCATCCCCTTTGATTTGTCTTTGTTCAAATAGGAGTAATTAAGGCCTATGTGATGCCAGATAAAAAGCCTGAATTGAGTGGTACAACAAGTGACGAGTTTGAAAAAAGTTCAAGTTAATTGTTGTGGAATAATGACAAAGGTCAAGACCCAAAATATACCATACCTATGGAGATAAGTTTGAGTCAATCATTTTTATGGAAAAGAGTTTGAAGTTTACTATTGAATTTATCATCACAATGAAACAAAATAAGAAGTATATAATCTCTAAGGTTGAGGAAAGATCTGAAGGTTCTAGGCATAAGTTCGAGCAACATCTCTATGGAATATAACAAAACTTGACGCACAACTCCTTTATGACAAGAGAAGTTCCTAACAATATATTTTATGTGTGTTATATGGCATCCTAGTAGCATTGCAAACAGTCTCAAGAATTTGAGATTTGGCATCGATTCAAGGAAGACAGGTAAATTTTCTCAAGAGGTACGTATAAATATTGTTTCATTTCTCAAGAAATAAGCATATATCTATTACATCCAATGTCTTTTAAGTTCATCTAAGATAATATGTGTGCTCTTAGAAGACCTTGTTAATCACATTTATGGATCTACTATGAAGAAATTACATTTAGATATTGTTGATATCTAATGAAGTATGAGATTATGTATCCTCTCTCTTGAAGATAAAGACACAATCAAAATCAATAGATGTTTCCCTCGTGAATATTCAGATCCACGCATACAAAATTATTTTTTTGGGATTTCTAGGGTTTATGGCTGACATATTAGTATAAGTGTAGAAATTGCAAATGTGGAAGATGGCAGGTTTTGAGATTTTTAGATTTTGAGGCATCTAGGGCTTGTAAACCCTAGCAAAAGTATGAACTAAGAAAACCCTAGGACTAATTGTTTCTATTGTAAGTAGAAATCACGGCTCTTTAAAACAAGATTTATGACATCATGTTAATGGGAGGACAAGGATGGTGAAAATTACAAAAGAACTAAGATTATGAGGGAGATGAATTTTCTCAAGAGATAAGTATTTAATAAACCCTCCTCTTTGTCTACCACTAATGTTGTTGTCTTTACCTTGAATAGTATATTGTATATATAGAATTTGCTTAATTATATTTGTTCTTTCATGACCTCCTAGTGAGGATTGAAAGTCAATGACAAGGGTTTCCTAGGCCCTGGCTGTAAGAAGAAGGTAATGCAAGAATGTAGCAAAATACAAGGACTTTCCTAAATTATGTGAAAGCACAAAGAGAGAAATTTGAACCATGCATGCACCTAATGACAACATGAAAGCAAGAAAGTTATCCCACTAAGAGCGAGAAAATCATGTTAAGACAATTGATTTAGTTAGAAGAGTTACCCCAAATTTTTTAAGGAGCCTCGTGGTTGAAAAAGACCTCGTACTTCGGAAAAATACTCTTGAGCCAAAGGAAGAAATATTGATTTCAGAGGGAGCTTGAAGCAGAATTTGATCTTACACTACACTTTGAGAATTGAAGGTACATCGATTGGGTTGGCAATGTTGCTGATGAGTCTAGTGAGGTTTCTTGGAAGAGCATGAAACATGATTTTTTTGCACTGCAAAGGCAGAAGATATGGCAGTTTCTACAATTAGCTATAAAGTAGTTTGGCTCCATAAAACGTATGATGTACTATTTTACGATGTGTTGGATTCAATCATGATACTCTATAAAGATTGTTAGAGAACCTGGTTTTTCATGGAAGGTCAAAGAATTTTTTTGTTTGAGAATATGGTGCAGATAGGAGTTGTGAAGCTACAAACAAAATCTCCATGATTGGACAAGTAGCTAATGTAAAGGAATTATGAGTACTTCTGACATAATTTATCTCCTCCCAGGATTGTGGGGGAGTGAGGATGGACAACTCGTTCTCCATGTTTCATGTGCTATGGCTAGGACTAGCAGTCGTAAGTCTAGTATATGAACACGGGTAGGGAGAATGGTAGATTGGAAAAAAAATGATGAAAGGACACTCTTGAGATCTATAATGTGACTAGGACTAAAAAAATGTACGTTAAATACATTGATCTACTATAAGAATGGTATGGAGGACTAACGTTTCCTTGTGTTAGGTATCGTGCCAATGGATTAGGAAATGTTCATGTTGAGGACATACTTTGGTGAAACTAGGTGGAGCATGTTCCTTAGAGAGGCGGTGTGATGTCCTATTGAATGCCTCCCAACATTGTGCTCTGATCTAGTGGAGAGATAGAGCATACTTGTTAAAGACTTGGTAGTTTGACAATGTTGGTTATGATGATGTTATCATCATTGATGTTTATTAATTTGGATCCTTTCTTATAGAGGTCTTCAACATGAGAATATCCTAATAAGTCATTGTGAATGCCTCCCTAGAAATTATACAAACATATGTATATCAATGGATTCAATCCGATCTAACAATGTACTAAAGCTAGATATTGAATCACTTCTACAAATCAACTGTGGAAATTAAACACAATTTCCAATCACATGAAGCAAAGAAAGAATCAAATCAAACCACAACACAGATAATTTCCTAGGGAAAGCTTACTGCTCAAAACCCCTCTATCTTCTATTGTATATTAACCATGGAATCATGAAACAATTACAATTCACTCTTCTCATAAGAGTCTCCTGCACTCTACTAACTGTCTGACACTGTCTTGGACAAAACTGGCCAACACTTAGCCAATTCTCAACCTCTAAATAGCCTACCTTGCTTGTGCAATTCCTGATGAATTCAATCCCCATTCTTTAGGAATTTGTGCCTTCCTAAAATGAGCAAGGATCATGGGCACTCTAATGTATGTCTGGTTGCATGCAAGCAACCTACTAATCACACAATTGATATTTAACCTCCCTTTCACCTTCGTCTCAACTGGGTCTCCAATGGAACTGACATGCATGTAGCTATTAATAGTAAATCATCATTTGCATGGAAGATCACTGATTTTGAATTAAATAATATTTAATTCACTTGATCTCTCACTAGTGAAACAAACAGTTACAACTAGTTCAACTGACTCTAACTCACCTAACTGAGTTAACTGATTACTCATGCATCAAACTAATGCACCAACTACAATTCGAACTCCATAACTAATATAATTACTCTGCATGCCTCACCAACCACCCTCAACTTGAAATACATGAGCTAACTGAGTTTATCACACTTAGTTAACTGTTACAAGTGATCATGAGATAAGGTTACATTTTATTGTCCAATTTAATTAAGGGAAAAATAAATTAGACACTGCACCAAATTTAGCCCACACTAGTGTAGGTGTTGCTAGGACCTATTGGTTCCACACTAGTGTGTGTGCTGCAATTTCTTGTTGGACTTCAACACTCCCTCTCAAAAAGAAAGGGATTATTTTCCATCCCGATCCTGCCTCTATGGTATTCGAATTTTCTCTTGGTATGCGCCTCTGAACACAATCTCTGAGATGGTGGTACCATATGTCTATGTGCTTGGAACTATCATGAAACACTATATCAACCAAGAGTTTAATGAAACTCTAGTTATCACAATGTATCACTGTCGGATCCATCTAAGAACCAAACAAACCAACCAAGATCTTTCTCATCCAGATAGCCTCACATGCAGCTTGACTTGCTGCCATGTACTCTGCCTTGGCTGAACTGAGTGCCATAGATCGCTGCTTCCTCCTCTACTAAGAAACTGTTGTCAATCCTATGCTGAAGATCCCTCCTAATGTGCTCTTTCTGTCTGATGGACTGCCTACCAATCTACATCCATGAAGCCTTGAAGCTTCACTCCCTCTATCCGTTTGTACCATGATCCATACTCTGCAGTGCCCCTAATATATCTCAATACATGCTTCCCCGCCTTCCAAAAGAGCTTGGTCGGCTTAACCATAGCTTGACTCAGTTGGTTAACTACATAGAAAATGTCTGGTCTAGTGTTCACCAAGTACATCAGTGAACCCACTAACTTCTTGTAGACAATAGCATCCACTACTTCTCGAGAAGTAACATCTTCTTTCCTCCAATTTCCTGGAAGAGGAGTTTCCATGGGTTTACATCTCTCCATGTGAAACTTATCCAGTATCTCTTTGGCATACTTTCCTTGAGAAACAAAAAGTTCACCATCCCGCTGCCATATTACCGAACCAAGGAAATAGTGAAGGAGTCCAATTTCCTTCATTTCGAACTCCCTTGCAAGATCTTCCTTGCATGAGTTTATCAACTGCTCATCACCTGTCAAAATTAGATCATCAACATAAAGTGTGATAATCAAGAGCTTACCATCAACCACAATCAGGTACAGGTTTGCATCCGCTTCACTTTTGGTGAAGCCCAGCCCGGCGAAATAGCTATCAAGCTGAGTGTACCAAGCACGAGGTGCTTACTTCAGCCCATATAGTGCTCTCTTGAGTCGACACACATGTGACTCACTATAAAAGATCTCGAAACCTTCTGGCTGCTCTATGTACACTTCCTCCTTAATAAATCCATTGATAAACGCAGTTTTCACATCCATCTGATGAATGTGCCACCCCATCCGCGCTGAGAATGCAAGCATAGATCTAATGGAAGAGTACCTCGCAACTCGTGTGAAAGTCTCATCATAGTCGATCCCCTCAACTTGTGAGAATCTCCAGGCCACAGATCTGGCCTTGTACTTCTCCACACTCCCATCAGTAGCTTGCTTCACCTTATAGATCCATCTAGATCCAACCATTGATTTGCCGATCAATCTTGGGACAATATCCCATGCACTGTTCTTGACAATGGATTCATACTTCTCTACCATAGCATCAACCCAAATTGGTTGCTGCATTGCTTCCTGAAAGGAAGATGGTTCTGTCACAATACACTTGCTCATAAGGGCCATGTATCCAATAAATTGTTTGGAGATTGTCTCTGTCTGCACAATGAAGTAGGGGCTCCTACATTCTCTGCTACATCAAGTCTCAATATATCAACTTCTATGGTGCGCCTTCTACCATTTTTGGTAGATGGCTTTGCATGAGTGTTTTCTTCCACTCCATGATCCTCCACATGCGGTTGCTCCACATCTTGAGGTTCATTCTTTGGAACCAAGAGTTCCTCCTCTGCATGCAAATCCAACTCCCTCTCGAGGGAGAATCGCATGGCTTTCTCCTCATCAAATTTTATACCCCGTCACACAACAGTCATTATGTTGTTTGGAAAATATGCTCGATATTTGTGGAGAGTTTCATTGTACCCCAAAAATATCCCAATCTCAGTTGTTGGTTCCAACTTATTCCCGACGTCTTTGGTCACATGCACATAAACAGATGAGCCAAAAATCTTAAAATGTGAAACATCAGGTTTCTTACCAGTAAAATCCTCTTCTGGTGTACTCATGCCAAGTACCTGATGAGGACAACGATTCTGCACAAATACTGATGTGTTGCATGCCTCCACCCACAGATGCAATGGTAGGCCCTGATCGTGCAACATCGCTCCTGCTGCACCCACAATTGTTCTGTTCTTTCTTTCTGTGACTCCATTCTGTTGTGAGTTATGAGGCACAATCAATTCTCTCTGAATTCCTTCTTTGCTGCAGAAGTTCTTGAATTCATTGGAGATGTACTCACCACTGTTGTCGCTCCTAAGAGCCTTCACATGCTTCCTTGCGTCTTTCTCCACCAGTGCTTTGAACTCAAGAAACTTTGAGAATGTCTGATATTTCTTTTGAGTGAAGTAGATCTAGCACTTCTGAGAAAATTCATCAACAAATATCACATAGTACTTATGTTTTTCTGTCAAAGCAGTAGAGAATGGTCCACACACGTCTGAGTGAATTCTCTCAAGGATTTCCGATGCTCGGTTCTCCTTCTCATGAAAAGTGGCCTTTGCATACTTCCCCATAGTACATCCCTTGCATGTGTCTGACTGCGCAATTGTACCCTTGGGAAGACCTATAGAAATATGTCGCATGACCTTCAAGGCTCCGTGGTGAAGATGGCCCAATCTCTTGTGCCATAACTCACCCTCATATTGGCTCACCACTTTGTCTGCGTTACCCATCGATGTTGTGCAGCCATCTACATCATGTTTATAGATATTCTTAACTCGAATCCCAATCTTCTTGGCTTGTCCTATTGTTTTGTGTTGCAGGAAAGCTTTTCCTTCATTGAAAACAACATCATAGCCTCTATCCTCCAACATTGCAACTGAGACTAAAGTTTTCTTCAAGCCTGGTACATGCATTACATATTTAATTGAAAGGGTTTACCTGAATGTCTTTGGAAGGTAATGGTACCAATCTTGGTAGCACTGAAACGCTCATCATCACCCATTTTGATATGCATTTAGAGGTCCTTCTCCTCCAAGCTACTGAAAATTTATTTGTCTCCCATCATGTGAAAGGAAGTACCACTATCCAAGTACCACACCGATGCCATTGCACTTGACACCAGCTGCAGATATTGAAGCCTTCTTGTTCTTCTTCTTTTGTTGACAATTAGTGGCATAATGTCCATGCTGGTGACAATTAAAACACTTCACTCTGGACATGTCGTGCTTCTTGCCACCTTTACCAGGCTCATATTTGGAATGGAATTTATTTCCTTTCCAATTTTTTGCCTTGGAAACCAAAGCACAATCTTCTTCATCTTCATTCTTAGATGAAGATCCATCTCTGGTATTCCACCTAAATTCTTCTTGCACCAAATCCGACCAAAGTTATTCCCAATCTGGCAACTTTTCCCTTCCATTGACAGATTCATGTTAACTATGCCAACTCTTGGGAAGTCCTAGAAGAGCTAGGCTCACCAAATCATCATTAGCGATAGTAATGCCAATGCTCCCAAGCTCATCCTAACATTGGACAAACTTTGTAAAATATTTTGGCATGGAGTCGCCTTTCTCCATTTTGATCTTCCTGAGTTTATCCTTCAGTGCTAATTTTCTATGATCATTGTTGCTCTGAAATAGATCTGTCAAAGTTTTCCACATTACACATGGTGTCGCTTTTCCATGGAGACTTGAGACAATGTGGTCTCTTACTCCCTCCAATAATATCCTCCTCGCCTTTGCAACCTTCTTTTGCTAAGCATCAAGATTTGCAGCATCTGCTACAGCGGGTTTCGGAACATCATTGTCAATGAATTCTTTCAACCCATTGTCCTCCAGTACTGCCTCCATCCTGTATTTCCAAGAAATACATTTAGAATTTCCATCGATTTCATACTCCAATCACATGCCATTGAAAGCCATTTCGATCCTGAATCACATATTGCACCAAGAATGCCTTCTACAAATTCAAATTCTATTTAGTCAAAAACTCAGCTTCTCCTCCACTGTAGTGATTTCATGTGCTATGATACCATGTATAAATTATACAAACATATGTATATAATGGATTCAATCATATCTAACAATGTACTAAATCTAGATACTGAATCGCTTCTACAAATCAATTGTGGAAATTAACACAATCGCCAATCACATAAAGAAAATAAAGAATCAAATCAAACCACAACACAGATAATTTCCTGGGGAAAGCTTACTGCTCAAAACCCCTCTATATTCTATTGTATATTAACCATGGAATCATGAAACAATTACAATGCACTCTTCTCACAAGAGTCTCCTACACTCTTCTAATTGTCTCACACTGTCCTGGACAAAATTGGCCAACACTTAGCCAAATCTCAGCCTCTAAACAACCTGCCTTGCTTGCGCAATTCCTGATGAATGCAATCCCTATTATTTAGGAATTTTGGCCTTCCTAAACTGCGCAAGGATCATGGGCATTCCAATGGATGTCTGGTTGCATGAAAGCAGCCTACTAATCACACAACTGATAGTTAACCTCCATTTCACCTTTATCTCAACTGGGTCTCCACTGGAATTGACATGCATGCAACTATTAATAGTAAATCATCAGTAGCATGGCAGATCACTGAATGTGAATTAAATAATATTTAATTCACTTGATCTCTCACTTGTGCAACAAACAGTTAATACTAGTTCAATTGACTCTAACTCACCTAACTGAGTTAATCGATGACTCGTGTATTAAACTAATGCACCAACTACAATTCAAACTCAATAAATAATATAATTACTTTGCATGCCTCACCAACCACCCTCAACTCGAAATACATGATCTAACTAAGTTTATCACACTCGGTTAATTTTTATAAGTGGTCATGAGATAAGATTACATTTTATTGTCCAATTTAATTAAGGGAAAATTAAATTAGATATTGCACCAAATTTAGCCCACACTAGTGTAGGTGTTGCTAGGACCTGTTGGTCCCACACTAGTGTGCTGCAATTTCTAGTTGGACTTCAACATGGTCTTCATAATTTTCATTATACTTGTATCAATATGTATTTTATGTAAAAAAAAAGAAGGAAATTTATTATTATTATTTTTATTTTCAAGCATGTTCTTCATGATTTGTTTTGGTCAAAAGAAAATGTAAAATGGCAAGTTCTTCGTGGCCCTTGTAAAAGAAGAAAAAATTGACCTTATAAAGTGTCATTAGTTCTCCAAGTTTTCAAGTAGGCCCTCCTAACCATCAAGTTGGCTCTACTATTTGAGGCCCCTTTTCGAATGAAGGATCAACTATATATTGACACCTATCCTCCACCATTTGACATCTAATTCAGGTCTCTCCTGTAAAAAAACAATTTTGATGTGTGGGATGGAATCTAAGACACATAAAGCGAGGTCTATGTGGCACCTTCTATCTATGTGAATGTGAGTTATAAGAGACATATCATCTCTGTGATGCTAGCCACGTGAAGATACCAATATTTGTGTGATGCAAGCTATAAGAAGACACCAACCTATGTGTGATGTGAGATACTATCTCTGTGTAATGTGAGTTATAGAAAGGCCATCATATTTTTAAATTATGAGCTACCTATCTATGTGAGATGGGGCATCTAAAGGACATGCAAGAAGCAAATTGTTTAACTATCTTGTGGACAGAACATGGCAAGGTTTGGAGGGTTGACTTGGAACTTGAATCACTGGTTATTTTGACTTGATTTTCTCTTGTTAGTGAAGAATCTGTAAGGAAAGGATTGATGATTTTTCCCCTTGTGGGGTTTTCCTTGGCCCCTTGCCTAAATTCTAGTATCTATTGTGTTTTTGTGCATTGCGATCTCCATAATTATATGTATAATTTCTTGGTGACATAATTGAAGTAGGAGAATGATAAATAAAACATATATAAACAATCACAAGTAATTATCATGTTTAGAAATTATATTGTGCATTCAAATTTCAACATTATTTACAGGGACATCAAAGATTATTTCATAGTAAATTTATAAAATATTTTCTTTTGCATAAAATAAATATGTTTAAGGTTCAAATATATCTTTAAATATCAAAAGTTGTGTGTATCTTGCTAATGTGAAGTTGGAATTCATAGCCAAGTTATGCATTATATAAATGACAAGTGTAGGCTCTTCCCTACATATGTAACAAAATATACTTTAAAGTTGAGTTGTGCTCCAAATTGTTGCCCCTTGTCAGAGAGTGATGGATAAAATAATAAGACTATATGGACATCATAAAGTGTTAACACAATGACAATCAAAGAGGAAGGAAATGCCACTAGAGAGTTGGCCCCTAATATAACTTTGAAGGTTTGAAAAGGAGTATCTAAAAATGTTGGAAGGGTTTCTTTACAAATAACAAAAATGAAAGGACCTTGAAGTCAAGTTTTCTAGGTTGGACTAAAATATTGTTGTCCTAACAAAGATGGCTACCCATCTCATTAAAGATGATCCAAAAAAGAAATATTTACTGGATTCTTAACATGGAGAAGATAATCTAAACCATGAGGAAATCGGAGTTGAAAGCCCTAGAGTATTGACCAATGTGATTTCTTCTTGTATTCTCTTTATCACTCCATTCAAGATTGAAGCAAAGATTGATATGTTTCAACAAGAAAATTACATATATTATTGCAACAATTTTTATATTATACCAAATTACATAAGAGATCATCTTACATCATGCATTCAAAAAATCTAATGTTTATGTTACTGCATGGTTTATATTTCCCCATCCATCCATCCAAGTAGTATTTTTGGAAATCTACATAGTAAAAAGGACAAATAACTAAGTACCTAAACATCGGGAGGTTCCTAACTCCCAACAATCTCTAATTGATTATTCACTATGCTCAATTCCTACCTAATTTATCTCTTCAATTTTACTTGACAAGATTGAACTCATATGGGTAGGCATATCTTTTGTGTACAAATATCAAGCTTAGTGATTGTTGGGAGTTTATAGTATCTAGGATGCTCAAACAATGCTAAAACGTTTATATTAGATTTTTGTAACTAATAAAATTTTGTTTCCTTTAGTTTTCTTGAAATACAAATCTTGAGAAAATTCCCAAGCACTTACCCTCTAGGGGTTAATTTTTGTGATTTACAAGTAGGAGTTTTTATGGTAAAGTCCCTAAGTTGGATATCTGAGCAATAATATATTGAGTCTCACTTGATGTCCCCACTAGGTTGTGTGCCAAAACTATGTTGACTGGTTTACCCTAGGTAATCCCACCAAACTAATTTTTGGTTTCTTACTCATTTTCAGATAAATAAATAATAATAATATAAAACAAACATACAAACAATTTTTTTTTGTTAAACTTAATATGTTATGACATACATTGTCTTTGTTTGGATACCTAGAGAGTTAGAGAATGAGTGAAGAAAGAGAGGTCAAATTATAACATCATGCCTTCCTAGGCTTTATTCAAAATGAAAGCAAAAATGAATATCAAGTGCTATGGAGGTGATTTTGATGCTATAAATTTGAATTAGTTGTTTTGATGATAGTTAGAAGTATACTTTAATGTGCACAACATATGAAAACAATATGCATATAATATAGTTTTCCAAACTAGATTTAGAAATCATGCCCAAATTTGGAAGGAAAGCCATGAGCCATATGGAGACACATCATAGAGGATGTTTCACTATTAACTAAGTGGGAGGTGTTTAAAACTCCTGCCAAGACATCATTTTTCCATGTTGATACAGGAGAACCAATATATTAATTGACACCACTACTAACACAAGCAAGGGAAAAGTGTGCAAGAGTACACCACTAAGTTTAGAAAAAAGTGACTAGGCTAGATGTAGCCCCCAAGTGCATGGTAGAATCCAAGAATATGATGTACATGGTAGAATCCAAGAATGTGTTAGCAATTGGTCAACCTCATGAAATGTGAATTTTCCTTGCAATCCTAGGTGTTTTTGGGGTATGTCATTGTTGGAGGGGAACTAGAGGTTGACATTGTAAATATGGATACCATCATTAGATTTCCAACTCCTACCATTTTCAATTAATTTAGGAGCTTTGTGGTAGAATTGCATTACATTTGGAAGTTTGTAACATCTTTTTCAATTGTGATTTGCACCACTTCATGCCATAACATCAAGCAATAAGAGTTTGTGGTGGGGAATGAATCAACATAGGCTTTTGATGAACTGAAATGAAAGATTAATCAAGCACAAGTTCTTGCATTGCTCAATTTGCAGAATCTTATTGAATTGGATACATATCCAAGTTGGCATGCTATGGGAGCCATATTTATCCAAGGAGGTAAGCTACTTTTCAATCATTTCAAATTGTTTCATGGAGAAACCTAATATCACCCCATTGTTTCATGGAGAACAAGGAGCTTTGTGTTCTAGTGTAATTTATTAAGAAACATAAGCATTATCTAATGGTAAGGGAAACTATCATCCACACCAATCACCATAATATTTGAGTGAGAATATGGATTTCACTCCAATGATGTTTAACCTTTGACCATTAGTCGAGTGGCATTCATTTGAACCAACAACCATCTCTTATCTAAATAATTATAATTTAACATTTTAGTCGAGGGAAATCCACTTCCTATCACAAGAGTTGATTGATGACCTCATCGAATAACACCCATCATAGGTCATTTTATTTTAAAGAAAACAATAACAAGCTTGCACAAGTGTGTATATTATACCAAAATGCAAGAAGATATATCTCAATTTGTTAGAGGATGCATACTTTATTCTACCAATGAACCTAAAAATAGTGAGCGAGGTTTATACCATCCCTTACCTATGTGTACTAGGCCATGGGAGAGCATTTCCATGGCTTTTATTGGTAACTAATAAAGGATATACTATCTATTTGTGGTAGTGAAAAATTTCAGTAAGACGAAGATATCCATGCTTGATGTAGGAATTTAGGGGAAAGTATTACCTACTATAGATGACATAGTACTAAAATATTGTAACAAACCTGGTAAAAAAACCATGTAAATAAAGTTAACAAAGGCAAAATAATAACCATGGTCATGGGTCACATATTCCAAGCTGAATGTTGGGAAAAACATTCTAGTGTGGGTGTTCATATGGTTTATTATGGCTAGGGAAATTGGCAAAGGAAATGACAAAGGATTTTGGAAAGGCAAAGTGGCATTAATTTATGAAAATACTGGAAAATAGGAGAAAAGGGAGGTGAAAGGTCACAAGTTGCATGTGAGGAGGAAAATGAAGGAAAATATGGAAAATGGAAAAAATAGAGGCCTCATTGATAAAAAGGCTTCTAATGATCAGTTGACAGAATTTTTTCAGTTTTAGCTTGGAGCTCTCTCTCTCTCATACTCTTGGACACTTAGATTTTTCTTGGAGCACTCTTGGAGGAGTGTGGCATACTTGGGATTTGGAGCTAGAAGGCAAAGGAAGAGCAGGAGAGCGCAAGAGGACATCAATATCAACAACTACAATGGGTTTTGATTGCAGGTATCGAGTTGCATGTATGGTTTCCTTGCTAGTTTTTGCATGCATGTGGTTTCTTGGTTTTGATTTATCATTGGCATGGAGGATTACCCAGATTGAAAGTGGTTTTTCCTAGCCTTGTTATTTCCTTGATAGCCATGGTGTTGTGGGTTCCTTTCCTTTTGTTTTTAGTTGGTTCTTATGTTCCTCTCATTGTGGGTTGAGTTACTAGTTCTTGGAAGCCTTGGTTGGACAAACTCTCTGGAAGCCTTGTATCAACTTGGGTTGAGTTACTAGTAATTGAAGCCTTGGTTGGAAAAACACTCTGGAAGTCCTTGGTGGGTTGAGTTACTAGTCCTAGAAGCCTTGGTTGGAAAAACGCTCTGGAAGTGGGAAGCTCCTCGAAACGTGGATTGGATTTATTGTCTGAAGCCCTGCTGGAATAAACGCCTCGTATTTTCCCGGGATGTACTTAACTCGGGTAGAGACCAAGCTGGTGATGTTTAGTGATGTTCGACCATGAGGTGGAATCACTGGTTGAGGGATGAGGTGCTTTATACTTTGGAATCCATGGTTTGGTTTTGTTGGATTTGTTCCATGAGATCCCACATTCATGCTTGGAAAATGGCACAGGGGGTGATTGGCTGAAAGAAATATTTGGTTCAGCTAATCTATGGTCAAGTGGTTCGTGGAAGTAATAAACTTGGTTGGCCTTTTATTTCATTATTAAGAGCTCTTTTCCTCTTGTATTTGATGGGTAAATGTACTTGCTATTATGTGGTTTTTATGGTTGTTATATCCTTGTTACTTATGTTCTTTATATGTTGGTTATGAGCATGTGTTTATGACATGGTTATGAATGAGTATGTGGTATTTTGGAAATATACATAGTAAAAAGGACAAATAACTAAGTACCTAAACATCGTGAGGTTCCTAACTCCCAACAATCTCTAATTTATTATTCACTATGCTCAATTCCTACCTAATTTATCTCTTCAATTTTACTTGACAAGATTGAACTCATATGGGTAGACATATCTTTTGTGTACAAAGATCAAGCTTAGTGATTGTTGGGAGTTTATAGTATCTAGGATGCTCACACAATGCTAAAAATTTTATATTAGATTTTTGTAACTAATAAATTTTTGTTTCCTTTAGTTTTCTTGAAATACAAATCTTGAGAAAATTCCCAAGCACTTCCCCTCTAGGGGTTAATTTTTGTGATTTACAAGTAGGAGTTTTTATGGTAAAGTCCCTAAGTTGGATATCTGAGCAATAATATATTGAGTCTCACTTTATGTCCCCACCAGGTTGTGTGCCAAAACTATGTTGACTGGTTTACCCTAGGTAATCCCACCAAACTAATTTTTGGTTTCTTACTCATTTTCAGATAAATAAATAATAATAATATAAAACAAACATACAAACAATTTTTTTTTGTTAAACTTAATATGTTATAACATACATTGTCTTTGTTTGGAAACCCAGAGAGTTAGAGAATGAGTGAAGAAAGAGAGGTCAAATTATAACATCATGCCTTCCTAGGCTTTATTCAAAATGAAAGCAAAAATGAATATCAAGTGCTATGGAGGTGATTTTGATGCTATAAATTTGAATTAGTTGTTTTGATGATAGTTAGAAGTATATTTTAATGTGCACAACATATGAAAACAATATGCATATAATATACTTTTCCAAACTAGATTTAGAAATCATGCCCAAATTTGGAAGGAAAGCCATAAGCCATATGGAGACACATAATAGAGGATATTTTACTATTAACTAAGTGGGAGGTGTTTAAAACTAATTTAGGAGCTTTGTGGTAGAATTGCATTACATTTGGAAGTTTGTAACATCTTTTCCAATTGTGATTTGCACCACTTCATGCCATAACATCAAGCAGTAAGAGTTTGTGGTGGGGAATGAATCAACATAGGTTTTTGATGAACTGAAATGAAAGATTAATCAAGCGCAAGTTCTTGCATTGCTCAATTTGCAGAATCCTATTGAATTGGATACATATGCAAGTTGGCATGCTATGGGAGCAATATTTATCCAAGGAGGTAAGCTACTTTTCAATCATTTCAAATTGTTTCATGGAGAAACCTAATATCACCCCACACATAACAAGGAGCTTTGTGTTCTGGTGTAATTTATTAAGAAACATAAGCATTATCTAATGGTAAGGGAAACTATCATCCACACCAATCACCATCATATTTGAGTGAGAATATGGATTTCACTCCAATGATGTTTAACCTTTGACCATTAGTTGAGTGGCATTCCTTTGAACCAACAACCATCTCTTATCTAAAGAATTATAATTTAACATTTTAGTCAAGGGAAATCCACTTCCTATCACAAGAGTTGATTGATGACCTCATTGAATAACACCCATCATAGGCATTTTATTTTAAAGAAAACAATAACAAGCTTGCCCAAGTGTGTATATTAGACCAAAATGCAAGAAGATATATCTCAATTTGTTAGAGAATGCATACTTTATTCTACCAATGAACCTAGAAATAGTGAGCGAGGTTTATACCATCCCTTACCTATGTGTATTAGGCCATGGGAGAGAATTTTCATGGGTTTTATCAGTAACTGAGAAAGGATATACTATCTATTTGTGGTAGTGAAAAATTTCAATAAGACGAAGATATCCATGCTTGATGTAGGAATTTAGGGGCAAGTATTATCTACTATAGATGTCATAGTACTAAAATATTGTAACAAACCTAGTAAAAAATCCATGTAAATAAAGTTAATAAAGGCAAAATAATAACCATGGTCATGGGTCACGTATTCCAAGCTAAATGTTGGGAAAAACATCCTAGTGTGGGTGTTCATATGGTTTATTATGGCTAGGGAAATTGGAAAAGGAAATGACAAAGGCTTTGGAAAGGTAAAGTGGCATTAATTTATGAAAATACTGGAAAATAGGAGAAAAGGGAGGTGAAAGGTCACAAGTTGCATGTGAGGAGGAAAATGAAGGAAAATAATGGAAAATGGAAAAAATAGAGGCCTCATTAATAAAAAGGCTTCTAATGATCAGTTGACAAAATTTTGTCAGTTTTAGCTTGGAGCTCTCTCTCTCTCATACTCTTGGACACTTAGAGTTTTCTTGGAGCACTCTTGGAGGAGTGTGGCATACTTGGGATTTGGAGCTAGAAGGCAAAGGAAGAGCAGGAGAGCGCAAGAGGACATCAGTATCAACAACTACAATGGGTTTGATTGCAGGTACTGAGTTGCATGTATGGTTTCCTTGCTAGTTTTGGCATGCATGTGGTTTCTTGGTTTTGATTTATCATTGGCATGGAGGATTACCCAGATTGAAAGTGGTTTTTCCTAGCCTTGTTATTTACTTGATAGCCATGGTGTTGTGGGTTCCTTTCCTTTTGTTTTTGGTTGGTTCTTATGTTCCTTTGGTTGTGGGTCGAGTTACTGGTTCTTGGAACCCTTGGTTGGACAAATCCTCTGGAAGCCCTGTATCAACTTGGGTTGAGTTACTAGTCCTTGAAGCCTTGGTTGGACAAACACTCTGGAAGTCCTTGGGGGGTTGAGTTACTAGTCCTAGAAGCCTTGGTTGGAAAAACACTTTGGAAGCCCGAAAACGGGTGTGGGTTGATTTATTAGTCTTGGAAGCCCTGGTTGGAATAAACTCTCCGGAGCCCTGGACAACTTGGGTAGAAACCAATCTGGTGATGTTTAGTGACGTCCGACTGTGAGGTGGAATCACTGGTTGAGGGATGAGGTGCTTTGTAGTTTGGAATCCATGGTTTGGTTTTGTTGGATTTGTTCCATGAGATCCCACATTCATGCTTGGAATATGGCATGGGGGTGGTTGGATGAAAGAAATATTTGGTTCAGCCAATCTATGGTCAGGTGGTTCGTGGAAGTACTAAACTTGGTTGGCATTTTATTTCATTAATAAGAGCTCTTTTCCTCTTGTATTTGATGGGTAAATGTACTTGCTATTATGTGGTTTTGATGGGTTTTATATCCTTGTTATTTATGTTCTTTATATGTTGGTTATGAGCATGTGTTTATGACATGGTTATGAATGAGTATGTGGTTATGAGCATGTGATTAGTAAATGAATGTAAAATGATTATATGAACTAATATATGATAATGAAACTATTATGATAAGGTGTCAATATTTCCTTACGAACCTCAGATAAGTATGAGATCCTTATGCTCATATATGTTGTTAAGACATGTAGATTACATATTTCTGAAATGTTTGACGAAATGTATGTCATGGCCAGTAGGGGTCGAGTCAATTCATTGATGAAATTTTTGCATTAGTATCCTTATTCCCATGTTATTTATCACTTCTAAAAGTTTCATGAAGCCATGGGTAGTGGCCTGAAACCTATCCCTAAAAATGTGGCATAGAATATGGGGTTGCTGGCACTAAACTAGCTAAAAAAGTCCATAGTCTTTGGCTTGCCTCGTTGTGGGAGCGAATGGAGTGTTAGATCAGTGAAAAGTTAAGTTGCCTCAGGGGTTGGTCACTTGGAAGGGTCAATTGGCTCCTAGAGGTTCTGTAGCATGTGTGGAAGATTAGTTTGGTTGTGTTCCGTTAGTTACATTTAATTAAAGTGACCTAGGAGGTTTAATCACATCATAGTAGCCTCTCATCACATGTTTATCCCAGTGGACTGAGTAAATTGGGTAAATCTGAGAGGATGTGGTTACAAAGTGGTATTAGAGCATGGATCACCCCTTGGAATGGATGGGCGATGCATTGGTCATGCATACATGTTGGTTTCATATGTGTTCTTTATGATTATGGTCTATGTGCTTGTTGTGTATGCATGGTGGTGGTCATGGTTGCAGTTGTGTCGCCATGTGAAAGTTGATGGTGTTTTTTTTGGATGTGGTCGTCACGAGTGCATGTCGGTTATGCATTAGTCATGTATGTATGTGTTTATATGTTGTTATGCATACATTGACATGGTGATAGTTATCGTGCATGAGTTCATGGTATGTGGTTCATATGGTCATGCATTGATGACTGGATAATGGTTGAAATAATGATTATATGCTTATATGACTATGTTTATATATGTATTGTGCTAATTTGGTTAATCTTGTAGGCGAGGTATCCTCCCCTGAACTAAACTGAGGTATGTTGGTTTGTTTATTATTTGGTTTACCTGACATGACATACCTTGTAGGAAGAGATGTACGAAGATGACTATCAGAATGGTAGACTGCCATTCACGAGATTCTCCCAATTGATCAAATGAGAAGCATGGTGATGAGTACTCCTCTCACATAGTAGAAATTTTGAGAAGTTTGGAGGCAGAAATAAGGAGTTGCAAAGAAGACAATGATCGAATCATTTAATCACAAGAGGGAATTTCTAGGGAACAAAAGAGACAAGCAAAAGTCAATGCAATTATCCTTCATAGCTTGCCAGACTTGCAGAGATAGGGACCACTTCAGATCAGCCATGGGCAAGGGGATACGACTAATGGGGCATATGGCAGTAGATCTCATGGTGGGCACAGGGTGGATAGAGATGGCATGGTCAAAGATAGCATATTCTTGAATACACCTAACAAACGAGGAAATGGACATGGGCTTTACTGTAGTTTTGGTTCGGACAGGTACCATGTTCATCATCACTATCATCCTTATAGGAGGAGTGACAGGGAATATATGTCATATGTGTTTAAGAAAGCAAAGCCACCTACATTTTATGGAGAAATGAAGAAGTCGTAGGATGCAAAAGTGTGGTTGCTTGGGATGAACAAGTTCTTTAGATTGCATGATTACTCAGAGAAAATGAAGGCAAAAACAACTACGATCAGTCTTAAAGGTAAAGTAAATATTTGGTGGGAAGATTTAAAGAATTTCAGAGGCATCCAAGAAGAGGTGTTGACATGGAGTGAGTTTAAGGGACTATTCAGGAAGAAGTATATATCAGAGATATACTATGATGATAGGGAAAAGGAATTCTATGAGTTGAATATGGGATCTATGATCGATGAGGAGTACACTAGCAGATTTTTGGAGTTATTGAGAGTATGTGCCTTACGTCAAGGAGGAGAAGGCCAATATTCAACTATTCAACAGTGGGTTATCGGTAGCGTTCAAGGACATAATTGAGTTTTATAAGCTTAGATCATTAGAGGAGGTGAAAGCTAACGCATTTTTATGAGAAATCAAAGTGCAGATATGAGACTAAACCAGACAGGAAAGGTAATGCAAAGAATAAAGGAAAGTGGGACAAGAAATGAGCAAGGCCTCAAGACACATGTAATAAAGAGAATGAAGCACCACCTAAGAAGTTTAATGCATCTGAAAAAGGAGAGGGATCTCAGTTTGAGAGGAGCGGAACAGGGGTGCAGGGTGGAAGACTTTACAGTGTTGGACATGTGGCAAGGATCATCGTAGGAGAGATTGTCCACAAAGTCAAGGTGGTAGGCCGCAGATATACAATGCTTAGGAGGCACAGCCAATGGGGGATGTTGGACAAAGTATTCCTCGGATTTATGCAGCATTGGATAACATGCAGGATTATCACCAGAAATCTATCATCGAGATGGATGGTAAGCTTTGTGATCAAGTTGTTTCTATCTTGATTGGCCCTGGATCTAATTATAGCTATGTTAATCTTGAATAGGAAGATAAGTGTGGTTTGAATAAAGAAGTGCATGCTGAGTCTTAGTTAGTGCAGTTGGCTACAGGTACAAAGAAGAAATTTCATCACTAGTGTTATCACAAAATTAGACTTGATAGGCTGCTAATCAAATCAATCTCATGTAACTGTTTCAAACCAATCTTTTGATTGAGGCTTAGCCTCCTCAACTTGAGAGGGATCTCTCAAGGGTTAATGATTTTGATAAAAATATAGATGGCTAAATCTATGTGGGGTGATAATCAGATAAATGATAAATGTAGGTTGAAAATAACATCAACAAGTACACATTGGGCTTATGGAGTCAAAATAGTTTTAGTAAACCAATCAATCTACTTAACATGGAAGTTGAGGCATATCAAAGTTTTAGTCAAGAGATACACATGTGAAACTGTAAAAAACACAGTCAGTTTGTCTATATAGGAAGTCAAAGCATCAAAGATGAATTTTGAGTAACATAGACAAACACCACTGCAATAGGATAGTAAAAAGATGCAAGTAGAACAAGAACACACTAGAACTCCTTATGAATCTCAAGTTGGCTAAGTAGAAATCTTTGTATTTAGCTGAAAACCAGTCACTTACAATAAACACAGTATTTTTCCAAGAAATGTCCAACCCTTAGCATATTCGAATTCTTGATCTTTTATAGATCATTTACAACATAAGATAACCTTAACTGATGCTAGATACATCGAACTCCTGACTCTTGACACCTTGCCTAACCATATGACATGGTATTTATTACAAAAGGACAGCTAATCTACTAAACAGTCCTATTACAAATAAGATTCAAACTCTTAATCACCTATCTATAACAACCTTATGTTAATTAAATTACATCCTTTGCAAAATGTATTTACACTTGGTTGAATCTAGATGAATGGCTTCAAATCTTGATGACCATAATGCTGACCTCCATCAAAGTAGAAAACAATCCCCTATTTTCTAGGGATAGGGTCCCTTGCAGTTTTGAAATATTCTGACCATTATGAATTCATCATTTCGAGGTCCTTTGCTATTAGGAACTGAAGTAACACCTGCCAAAAATCCTCCCTAAGCTCCAGCTATTCGAAACCATCTTTACACTGTTCAAATGAGCTGTAATAGATTGTGCTAAGAAAACAACACAGTTTCGTAGCGCAAATCTTTTACCCTTTCTTCTTCAAAATTTTGATTTCTTTCCTCCAGGATTATCTTCATTATCATTTAATACATCCTCCCTAGCAATTTAAGGTCATAATTCATACTTTTTCCCTTCAAAAATTTACAAGAAAGAGTGAAAAAAGCTGCTACAACAGTCTTGTAGTGCTTTTCACTCTTTTTACATTGTTTGCGCTACAAAACTGTTGAGTGAGCAGTTTTGTCCAAATTTTTTCAAAGTGAAAACTATAAATGTGCCAAAACTCAAAATAACACTGATTTCATCAAATCAAAAATCCATATGAACTGAAAAACACAGTTTTCATGAGGTTCCTTCTTAATTTCACTTGATTTAGCTCTTGACTTTTTAATGATTGTCATTTTGCACCTTTTTTCTTTAACTCATCCTGAATCACTTTCAGTTCCTGCTCCAAATATTCCACTTGACCTTTAAGTTTCCTGTTACTAGCTCTCAAGTGAGTATTTATTACTCTGACAAATTTGGTTTCCTTTATTGCTGAGGCAGTCCACGTGAAAAACTGCTCTGCACTGCTTGGGGTTTCAGACATAGAACCGGTTTTACCTTCCCACAGTGCCTTCATTCTTTGAACTCTGCTTTATCAACACTATGCTTTCTATCCCTCTTTCTCATCACAACAATTTCTTGGTTTTCCAACCTCAATTTCTCCTCAAGATGTTTAAATTCTGTTCTCTTTGTCACTTCTTCTTTTCCCTCTTTTATTCTGCTGGCTGTATGCTTCTCTACAAGTATTGAGAGATCAACCACTTCTTCAGGGGCTTTAGCTATTTCAATATTTTCTTGAAATTCCTTGCTGCCCTCCTTAAGTTTCTTAGCATGCCTAGTTAAAGGCTTTCTAGCTTGAAAGATAAAAGCTGCATTTTCACCCTCAAACTCAAGCTTCTTTACAGACTTAGGATTTTTTTTTTTTTTTTTTTTTTTGTGTGTGCTTATCTTCTCCAATGAAGTCAGCTCGCACAATGGGTGTCTCCTCTATGTCAATAGCATGCAGGATTTCATCTAAGTTTCCCTTTATCACTGGGTTGTCCTCTGTATCTGTAGTAACTGTTTTTCCATTTAATGCCACTGCTTGGCTTCTTGTTACTCTTTTGATTTCCTGCCTGCTAACATCTTGTTTATGTTTTTCCTATTTGACAATATTTGACCTCTGTTTTGCAGGTGATGGAGTTGGAGTATCAAGCACTTGTGTCTGCTCTGTCCTTTTCTCAACTTGTTTCCTTGGCTTCAGCTTTTCAAATTGCTTTGGTTTTGCAACTACAGGTTGAATAAACTCTGCTACTGGTGGTGATGGAGTTCCTTTAGTTTTAGGGTTTCTATTAAGAGTTAGTGTATCCAACTCAAAACCATTTATAAACAAAAAGTATGACCAATCCCTGCCTATATTCTGAAGCTCATTCAAAATCAATAACTTCATTAAACCATGATGAAACAAAGATGTTTCACAACCTTCATATTTGGCTTGTAATTTATTAGCCATTTTAGCAAGACTCCTATGCAGGTAAAAGGGAAAATCAAGTGAAATCTTACTTGTGAAATGCAGAAGCAGCTTGAAATGATATGTGTAGACCTTATTATATCTGCCTTCACATGTAAAATATCTTTGGATGTTGAGCAGCAGCTTTGCATAAGTGTCTTTGATGCAGCCTCTAGGGATAGCGTTATTGAGGTCCATACCTGCATACTCAGGTTTCATGAGTTCTTTGCATGGCTCCATATCAAATTTTAAACTTTTGAACCAAGTCTCTTGACCCCTTGGTATCTATGTCATAGCAAAAATAATCTCTGGTGTAATTGGCACACTTAGCATCCCAACCTTAGTAGTTGTTCCATTGAAGTGCAAGGAAAATTCTTTAGAAACCTGCGTGTGACAACCTTGCAGCTTTTCACAAAACCGAAGATAACCTACTCTACTAAATGCCTCGATCACTGCTGGGTCTTCAATTATGGCCTTCATATTTTCAGGTTCATATCTTAAGTAGTGTCCCCCTCCATGGACTTTCTTTTCCTCTGCCATGCTTCTTAGAAAAACCTGTCAGCCTCGCTTGAATAGTTTATATCAGCCTCGCTTGATTAGGATGAAGCAAAAAATTGTATTTAATAGCCACAACTTTGTCTTGACACTTCAGAGCTTAGACATTCGAATGGAGGCAAGAGAAATGTGTATGACCAATTAAGCAAGATTTTGAATTTGAAATGTCATCTCATAACTGAATTATGCCTCATTCATGCCCTATCATGACAATGATGACTGCAACATGGGTAAGTACATCGTATCTCATCATTAATTGACCTATCATACCACTAATCTACCATTTCCCAACGAATTCTAACAATTTCCATCTCAAATGACAAGACGGTTAAGAAATCGCGCTTTTGTAGCGCCTGCAGTGTATTTTTCCCAGTTTGCGCTACGAAACTATTAGCGCAAATCAAATTTTTTGAACTAGTGGCGCTACGAAAATGTGGATTCTTGGCTAATTACACAGTTTTGACCCAAAACTTTATGGAATGACTCCCAAATGGAAATTATGGATATTTTGACAATGAATGGACCTTTAAAAGACTTTATTTAAACTTAATGATGACCTTTGAACTTATAAAAATCTAACTTACCCTTAACCAAATCCTAAATTGACTTCTAAACCTAATTTGAACCCTGACCAAAAACAAACATGACACGATGATGTTTTGAAATTTTTTGGGTGATAACAACTAGGTAAGTGTTTGTTCTCTTAGACTGAATGGTATGCCTACATCAACACATTTGAATGTACTATCATTGGGATCATACAATATGCTTATGGGCATGGATTGGTTATATCTTTATAGGACCAAGATGTATTGTTATGACAAGGCTATTGAGTGCTTAGATGACAACAAAGAGCAACGAATATTATAGGGTAAGAAGAAGGCAACATCAGTTAGAATGGTGACATCTATGCAGGCCAAGCACAGACATAGGAAAGGGCGTGTGTTATTTTTAGTGCATATTTCTAGTGAAAAGGGTAAGGAAGTTGAGGATGCAGATGTTTTGAGAAGGAACCTAGTTCTACAACAATCTAAGGATGTGTTTTTGACAAATATTTTAGAGTTTCTTTCTCCCATAGAAGTGGAATTTTCTATTTAGTTGGTACCAGGGGCAACACCATCATTAAAGGTATCGTACAGGATGGGCACTCCAGAGTTAGTGGAATTGAAGTTGCAGTTGAAGGAAATGCTTGACAAAGGATACATTAGGACAAGTGTGTCATTGTGGGGTGCACCTGTGTTGTTTATGAAGAAGAAGGATGGTACTCTCAGGTTATGCATTGATTGCAGGAAGTTGAACAGGGTGACCATCACAAGTATCCATTGTCGAGGATGGATGACTTGTTCGATTATTTTAAGGGAGAGACAATGTTCTTGAAGATTGATATGAGATTTGGATACCATCAAATACACATTAAGGAAGAGGAAATATACAAGACAACTTTCACGACCAGGTATGGGCATTATGAGTTTGGTGTATTTCCAGATGGTTTGACTAATGCTCTAGCTACTTTTATTTGCTTGATGAATAGCGTGTTGCGTCCTTATCTGGATAGGTTTGTTATTGTATTCATTGATGATATATTGGTATATTCAAAAAATGAAGAAGATCATTGTCAAACACTTAGCAACAATATTGAGATTGTTGAGAGAGCATCAATTTTATGCTAAGCTCAGTAAGTGCGGTTTCTTTCAGACAAAGGTACATTACTTGGGACATGTGGTTTCCAAGAAAGGAATAGCAATGGATCTAGAGAAGATAAGGGCCATCACGGAGTGGGAAACTCCTAGGAATGTGGATGAGGTAATATCATTCATGGGATTAGCAGGGTATTACAGGAGGCTCATCAGGAACTTCTCACAGAATGCCTATCCTACTACATCATTGCAAAGGGAAGGTAAGAAATTGAATGGAGAGAGGAATGTGCATCCAGTTTTGAGCAGTTGAATAAATTGTTAACAAATGCTCCAATTCTAAAGATTTCAGATCTGTAAAAAGAGTTTTTAGTATTTATAGATGCTTGCAAGAGAGGGCTTCGTGGCGTCCTTATGCATGAAGAACATGTAGTGTGCTATGAGTTAGGAAAAGTGGATGAGCATGAGAAGAATTATCTGAAACATTATCTTGAGTTGGAAGAAACCATCCATGGATTGAAGATGTGGAGACACCATCTTCTTGGCAGGAGGTTTGTATTGGTGAGTGATTACAGTGGATTAAGATACTTGTTTTATAAGCAAAATCTAAATGTCAAGCAAGCTAGATGGTTTGCCACAGTCAGTGAGTTCGATTTTGAGATTAAGTACAATAAGGGTAAAGAGAACATGGTTTTAGATGCTCTTAGTAAGAGGATACATGAGAATCATATACCAGCTATGAGCTCCCATGGGACAAATTTATAAGATCAGATATTATAGGCAGGACACCAAGATGACAACTACATGGAGATTATGCATAGGTTACAATAGGGTACAGGTGACTAGGATATGGATTATCATCTCACAACAGATGGGTTGGTCAGATTTATTGACAAGATCTATGTGACAGATAACAGTGAGCTCAAGAAGCTTATCTTAAAGGAATTCCATGTTAAACCATATTCATGTCACCCAGGGTATCATAAGAGGTTGAGATCAATGAAGAAGCTTTATCATTGGCTGAATCAAAAGGGGGAAGTGGCAGAGTTTGTGGCTAGATGTTTGGACTATCAATAAGTGAAATCAGAATGTAATCATCTAAGTGTATTACCATAACTGATTCTTATTGTAAAATGGAGGTGGGAGGTCATTTAGATGGATTTCATCACAAGTTTTCCAAGGACACCTGGACAACGTGATTCCATCATGGTTGTGGTGGACCGGTTGACAAAGGTAGCGCAATTCATTCCAATGAAGTATACGTATTCAGATAATGAATTAGCACACGTATTCATCATAGATGTAGTGAGGCTACATGGTGTTCTATGGAAAATTGTTTCAGACATGGATGCTAAGTTCACTTACAACACTACAAGGAAAAGACCATCTAGTAGATGTTTTTGAGGAAAACCTTATAAAAATAGCCCAGATATTCATTTGTAGTTGAGGTCTCTAGAGCAGGTTGGTGGGTGGAGGGTTGCTTTTTTTTTTTTTTTTTTTCATTTTACGAAAAATGCATCGGTGCATACTAAAAATTGGCACATTGAGACACCATGATCTCCTTACAAACTCACCCAGTGCGTCTAAGTACTATAGCACACCCGTGTTCTATGCATAAACAGGCCCGGTGCATCTCTGTAATCCAACGCACCGTAACGATGTGCGGTGCGCCATTGATAATACTGCCCGATGCATCTCAAAAACCTGTGCACCAAAACAGGATTAAATAAAAAAAAATACTGGCAGTAAAAACATCATTTTTACTTCTTCAGTGCTCCAGACCTCTCAAGCACCGGTGTGAATTTCTCGTGTGAGGCGCCCTGCCATTGGTGCTCCCATTTCACGCACTGCTGCTGTCCATTTCCCACATTGTGGAGTTCGAATTTTTGAAAACGGTGGGAAAATTTGGTTTCTACAATTCCTTAGAAAATATGCTTCCTCGATGAGCAAATGTACAAGTATTTTACTTGTTTCTAAATAAATAAACATTTTAGCAGATTAGATTTCTAAAAAACCTTAAAATTAACCATTTTTAGAAAGGAAAAAAAATTATGCGCAGTGCGCTCGAGCCGTTTGGCTCGCACTGTTCGCGGTGCTGACTGTAAATTTACAAGGCGTACTGTGAACGGTGCTAACGGAAACTGCACCGGGTTCTTGTGCAGTACTGAAAAAACACGCACCGTGCTTAATTTTAAAACTAACATGGCGGTGTGGTCGTTTAAACGATTTCACCATTGACTATGTACTAGTGTCGGGAGGGCGGTGCGTTGACCAAACTATCCGCCCCGGCGTGGATAGTTAGGCCAGTGCACCGCCTGTCGTTTACAGGACTGCACCGTTGACCATGTAATGTTGTTGGGAGGTGCGCTGACCAAAAGATCTTCCATGGGGTGGATATTTTGGTCAGCACACCGCCCGCCCAACAACAATACATGGTCAACAATGCGGTCGTTTACAGGACCGCACCGTTGACCATGTATTATTGTTGGGCGGTGCGTTGACCAACCTGTCTGCCCCACGGTGGATAGTTTCATTAACGCACCTTGGAAAAAGAAAATTTTATGTTTTGTTTTGCACGAACAATTTCCGTGCACACCGAGAGCAGTGCATGATAAAAACATACTCACCGGTACTGGTGCGTGACTATTTTTTTGGGCGCACCGACTGTTTTTTTTTTTTTTCAAAAAAAAATAAAAAAAATATAGATATATATTTATTTAAATATACGTCTCATTTAATAAAAAAATATGTCTTTAATATGTGAATCATTTAGCGACATCAACGAAGAAAATAAAGGGAACAACAAGAACATATGGAGAATAAGTATAACGTGATTCACCAGTGGGAGGCACAAGAGAGGGAGAGAATTATGTACCCTTGCCCTATTACGACAGCCACCCAGTTGCTCTTAAGGGAGGTAGGCCTCCTCAAGTTATATGAGGAGGCTACATCCCTGAAGGGCCATAGGTGGTTATTGGGACAACTCATCTTCAAGTGGGTCCCCACTGACAGGCTTTCGGGTCGGTCCTCGCTAGTGGTATGCGCCCACTGAGGAGGACATATATTTTATTACTCACCCTATCTAGGAGAGGGAAGGATTTTCCCCAGCTCCCAGATGTCCCCGTCGGCTATGCAGTAGGGATTCAGTTAGTGTACTCCCAGAGATACATTAGGGATGATATAGTTTCTCCTGCAGATTTTCAGGTGTCTGGTGGTCAGTTACATATTGCTTCATTTGGTGTAAAGGAGGTGAGGTGCCTCTCACTACTGCCGACGACCATTACACACCATACCAGTGACGGGAAACACATTAGTTGCCTGCTTTTATTTTATGTTGATTCTTTATTCCAGGTGCCACGACTTGTGAAATGGTCTGCGATTTTTTTTTTGTGGTAGTTTTTTACAACATTAGATAGATGTCGTTCTCAGGCACGTGGGAGGTTTACCTTCCCTTTTTCTTCAGAGTTATTTTGTTTATTTTTTGAGAGGTTTCCAGAGATGAGGCCTAATTTTGTTCAGCAGCCTTGTAGGCCAATGCTGCATGTACGGACACAGATGTGGGGCCAGATGATGCCCAAGAGGGGTCAGTTTGAATTTCCCGCTAGCATATCTCCTAATGCACTAGAGTTGCTATTCAGTGTTGATGATCACTCCTTCATTCTGGTGCCATGTCTGTATTCCGGTTTGGATTGGCGAGGGTGTAACAACATCCTCTTCACACAGGATGAGCCGCTGGATGCGAGAGGTAATATTAGTGTTTTCTTTAAATTGATATAGTTTCATTTTATTGTCTTAATAAATTAATTAGAATTATCAAATTGATTCTAACACGTTCTTTAACTTGTTATATTAAATTGTTTAATGAGAATGTATAATATTGTTGTGTACTATATATTTTGTAGATATTTAGACATTCGTTGGGATGAGATTCCACCCCCACCGAATGATCCAGGTGTAGATGTTGACGAGGATATGGCAGAGGTGGAGGATCAGGGTGATAGACCTGATCCTGATCAAGTGCAGTTAACCGTGGGGGTGAGGCATAGGCCGGACACTTGATTTAGGTTGGAGTTGGGCGACCAAATCTGTCGACTGCTAGTTGATGAGGGAGTCCACCTAGTTATGATTAGAGAGATTCAGGCTGATCGTAGGCTCACACAGCTCTGGAGAGGCATGCCTCGTGATATGTTGACCCTCATGCGTCATATCGTTGACGCGAGCTAGGAGGGGTAGGCGTCGTGGAGATGCACGACAGAGCATCACCTCATCTGATGATCATGATCACGAGGGTAGTGATCATCATTCTAGTACTCCACCTCCTCCTCTTTCACGTTACGAAGATTATGATGAGCAGCGAGCATCCAATCTTGATCAGTAGGCATCATCTAAGAATTCTACACCATCTCAGTAGACACCTAGTCTTAAGCAGGCACTTGATCCTCAACAAGCGAGTCTATCTAAGGAGGCAGGTCTATCACCACAGGCCACACCATCCACTGAGTAGGCTGCTCCATCGACA
The DNA here is from genome assembly GCA_034641835.2 of Pinus albicaulis. NCBI lineage: Eukaryota > Viridiplantae > Streptophyta > Pinopsida > Pinales > Pinaceae > Pinus > Pinus albicaulis. The sequence goes on along the minus strand of CM076577.1, from coordinate 1,300,434,817 downwards.
AGTCATCAATAGGCAGTTCCTGAGCAGACTGCACCATCGACTGATCAGTAGGCACCTCCGAAGCAGGCACACTATCTATCTGAGCATGAGGTTGCACCATCGACTGAGCAGGCCTTGACTAGTACTAGAATTGAAGTACCTCTAGATATTTGACATTTATATGCAGTTATATTACAGTTGTATATTTTTGACAATATATATATGGTCCATGTATTTTATGTTCACGTTGATGTATTTAATTTACATGTTGGTGTTCATCATGGTGTGTATATTGTTAGGTCATGTTAGATATGTTCATTTAATGTGCTTGCAGATAGATGTGTATGTGATAGTAGTTATTTGACATGAGATGTATATTTGATGTTTGTGTTGTGATGATGTTATACAATGCTTGTGTTTTGTTAGATGGTCATGATCATGATGATTAGATGATGTTAACGAATTTGAATGTGTATTTTAGTCGAATATGATGTTTGTATGATGGTTATCATGATCGTGATGTTTATTTTTAATATTAAATCATGGCCTTCATTAAATATTATGTCATGATTGTAATTGAAATTTTAATTTTAATTGTATGTAAATATGTAAAATTGTAATTGTAATTGTACGTAATTGTATTGTGAAATTGTAAAATTGTAATTGTAATTGTATGTTCATGTCATGATTCAATTTTCTTAAAATTGTAAAATTTGTAAATTTGTAAAATTCTTAAAATGTAATTGTGATTGTATGCATTGTGATTGTAATTGTATGGAAAATTGTAATTGTAATTGTAATTGTATGTAAAATTGTACTTGTACTTGTAATTGTATGTAAAATATTTGTAAAATTTTAATTTTAACTGTAATTGTATTGTGAAATGATTGTAATTGTAATTGTATGTAAAATTGTAATTGTGATTGTAATTGTATGTAAAATTGTAAAATTGTAATTGTAATTTTAATTGTAATTGTAATTGTATGTAAAATTGTAAAATTGTATGTAAAATATTTGTAACTTTTTAATTGTAATTGTAATTGTATTGTGAAATTGTAAAATTGTAATTGTAATTGTAGTATTGTCATCATTCAATTTTATTAAAAAATTTAAATTTGTAAATTTGTAAATTAATTGTCAATTTTGAACCATAATTACTACCGTAAGTAAAATGTATACCGTAAATATTGTTAAATTACCATATAATTGTAAGATTGTAAATTTGTATGAATATAAATAATTGTAAAATAATTAATCTAGAATAATATGAATTTTTGTAACATAATAAAGTTTAGAAAATAATGCAAATAAATTCATGTTTAGAATTATAATTATTTTGTTATGATCTTACATACTAAAAATAACAGTATACATTTTTTTTTTTTTTTGACATAATCGAGTGTTGTTTTGTATTCAAAAAGAAGAAAATGGGAGCCTAAGCTCTAATGTTACAGAGCCATAAGCAAGAGAAAAGAGGAGGGGCGGAACCTGAGCGAACCTAAGATCCTGAGCGCTCTGATTATGCTTGACTATTGAGAAGACTGATTTGGTATAGATTCGAACAAATTGAGACAACAAAAAACTACATTTGTAAAACATTCTTAAAATATGATGTATTCAGAAAAGGTCGCCTTCAAGGCCTGCTGATCCTGGATATGCTGAGTTGAGACCGGGCTCATTGCTACCCCAAGAGGATTTCTGGCTGCCAGCAAATTCTTGGAAATGGTGACTATTGCTGCCTCTGCAGGCAAACTGATCTGAACGTTCCAGATCATGGCAGATAACAGAAGGATTCTATGGCGTTTCTACTGAGATTGCCCAAAGGTTTGGAGCAAGCTCTGTTTGCACAAGAATCGGCTTCCTTGTTGAGGGAACGAAGAACGTGGATGAATCGAACTTTCTGCATTTGCTGGGCGAGTTCGTGACATCGATTTAATATTTGCTGGAGTGGTAAATTGGTTGTTGTTCGCTTGTGAGCCATTAAGTTGATGATGATTGCCGAATCTCCAATAACTGTTGCTGTGCGAATGTACAGAATTTGGAGTTGAATGAGGGCTTGATACAGGGCGAGAGCTTCTGCTTTATTATTGGAAATGGTGCCTAGTCCCCATTCATAGGCAAGAATGATGTCTCCACTGGCGTTACAAATGATTCTGCCCGCCCCGACCTTACCAGGATTTGACTTGGAAGCTCCATCAAAGAATAAATAGTGAGTGTTGCTGCTTTTTAACCAGAGGGCAAACTCCTTATCAGTCTTTCTGATTTTCCAACTGCTGCTAGGAGTTTGAATGCTGCTGGTAACTTTTCTGTGTTGTCTGTTGCAGAGGTCTCTGTTGCTCTGATCGAGCAAACTTCCAATGAAGTTCCGCTCTTCAACGAAGAGCCCAGCCGTGTCAATGTTTCGCTGGCAGCTGACAGCTACAGCTTCCATGGCGAGACCTTTTTCCTTGTTATGCAGCCTTCTGGTGTCGATTTGCTTATCATTAAATATTGTTTGGTTGCGAGCTAGCCAAATACGCCACAGCATGGTGTAGGGAAGGGCATTACAGACTCTTCGTGCCACATGATTCTTCTTGCGTTGCCATGGGTAATTCGACTTCCATAAGTGTAAAATATCAGCGACGGTACTTTGCGAACCCCAGGGAAGGTGATCCTGCTGGAAGGCTTCTTTCCAACAAGCAGTGGCGTAGGAAAAACTTATGAAGAGGTGCTGTATAGTCTCCTCTGATGCGGAACAGTTTGGGCAGCGGGAAGGACCTGAAAAACCACGTTTTTGGAGGTTGTCTGAAGTTAGCACTCTCCCTTTTAAGAGAACCCAAATAAATAATTTAATTTTGGGGAGGGTCTCTGACTTCCAAACAGTCTTACAATGTGATCATTTGGGCATCTAAAGATCTCTGTTGCAGATATATTGGTAAGCGGCCTTAACTGTGTAGCTAGCACCTGTAGGGTCCCAGCAATAGCAATCCTCATCATTTTGTTTGGTGGGTGCGATGCCGTGGAGATATACCTGCAGATTGTACAGACTAGATCGTAGCTCATCAGGAATGTCAGGGAATTTCCATCCTGTCCAAAGGTGAGTATGAATATCCCATTTGGATATTTTAGCGAGGTTGTGAATGCCTTTGTTGGTAAGGTAAGAGAGAATCTGCTGGGTTCCGGGCCAATTGCTGATTGGTTGATTGCCCATTATTTTGTCTTCTCATAATCTGGTGTTGTTGCCCCCCTTGGGGACCTTGGAAACATTTGAAGCGAGAATGGGTATAACTTTTTTGCACAGCCCCCAGATTTTGGTGCAAGCTTTGATGGGTATGTCATGATCTAATAGAAGCTGCCTCGGAGAGTTTAAATATTTGACTTCCAGTACTTTCTTCCACCAAGAAGAGTCTCCGTTGATGAGCCTCCAAACTATCTTGCCATCGAAGACCTGATTTAGAAGCTGTGGAGATCTGATCCCCAGACCACCATATTCATAAGGTTGGGTGACCTGTTTCCAATTTATAAGGTTGTATTTCTTTCTTTCAGTCTTTCCCCCTTGCCAGAGAAAGTGACGGAGGATGACTTCCACTTTGTGATGAAAACTAGATGGAGCTCACAATAGTGTGAATTGATACAAGGGCGGTGAAGATAGACCAGATTTCAGGAGGATAAGGCGCCCTGCTGGGTTAAGCCAGAAGGAACCCCATTACTGCACTTTCCTTTTCATTTTGTCAATAATGGTGTCCCAGACTTCAGCTTTCAAAGAGCCCACACTCACTGGCATACCCAGATAAGAGAAATGCCCCCAATCTAATTTACAGGGAACCCCGAAGATGTTGGCAATGCTCTGAAGAGTTTGAGCACTTGCGTTCCAACCGTAAATGCAACTCTTGAGATGATTGATCATGCCTCCAGAGTAACTCATAAATCTTTCTAAGAGTGTTTTGAATCGGCGAGCTATAATGTTGGAGGCACCTCCCATTAACAGGGTGTCATCAGCGAACTGGGAATGGTTTATGTTTTTGACACCATTCCCAAATTTAATTCCGGTGATGAGACCGGTGCGGCATTTGTGATCAAGGGCCCTGCTGAAGGATTCAACCATCAAGATGAACAGGTAGGGGGAAAGGGGGAAACCTTGACGTAAGCCTCGAGAAGATTGGAAGGAAGGCCCTGGCCTGCCATTGATAAGGGGGGAAATCCAAGGACCAGAGATGCAAGCCAGGACTAGATCGATAAAGGATAGGGCAAATCCCATTTTCTTAGGGACAACAAGGAGGAAAGAATGTCTTACCCGATCGAAAGCATTGGCTAAGTCCAGTTTTAGAATGAACCCTTTTTCTTTTCGGACTTGACTGGAATGTATAGCCTCTTGCATAAGCAGAATAGAATCAAAAATTTGTCTGTTGGCTAGGAAACCTCCATGGTTCTCAGAGATGAGGGAGGGAAGGATAGGTTTAAGGCGAGTGGCTATGATTTTTGACAAGATTTTGTATGAGGAATTACAAAGGGAAATGGGTCGAAAGCGAGAAAAGTTTGAGGGACGATTTTCTTTAGGGAGAAGGGCGAGATGAGTGACGTTGGTGAAGCCTCCAATTTTATTCTTGCGTTGTATCCATTTTATCATCTTGATAAAAAAAATTTTGATGGTCCCCCAGTGGGATCTATAAAAACTGATGGGGAAGCCATCAGGGCCAGTGGCCTTGTCTGGCTGAAGAGACCAAATGGCTCTTTGAATTTCATCTTCTTCAATATCCTTGGTAAGCTCTGCATTAATTTCTGCACTAATTTCTGTGGGAAGAAATTGAAGCAGATTTGAAAAGTCTTCAGCTTCTTTGGTTTCAGTTAAGAGCATGCTGTAATGTTTTGAGGCTGCCTTTTTAATAACATCTTGAGAGGTTTGAATTTGGCCTTCATCATTAGTGATGGAAGTGATAGTGTTTCTAATTTTTCTGACTGTGGTCTGCTTTTGGAAAAAAGTGGAGTTTTTGTCCCCTCCTTGCAGCCACAGCTGACGGGATTTGATTCTCCATTTCTGCTCCTCCATACGATTGGCACGGTAGAGCTGAAAGTAAAGATCACATTCTCTAGCTTTGGAGTCCAGGGACAGACCTTGTTCCTCTATGGTATTATGGACCTGTTCCAGTTTGTTTTTGATCTCAGCTTTTACTTTCTCCGGCTCCTTGAAGTGGTTCCGGGCCCATTCTTTTAAGGCGCTTTTGGTCCTTTTTAGTTTGCTTTCCCAAATAAATCCCAGCGATCCTTCAATGTGCTGGAACCATGTTTGTTTCACAATCTGATCAACAATAAGCAAATTATTCCACAGCGGGCTGTACTTAAACGGAATGGGGCCTAGTGAGCTGTGGGTTTCAAGTGTTAGCGTAATGGGATAGTGATCTGAAACAACGTATGGGAGAATAACAGAGTATGTCGTGGAGAAGGAGGAGAGGAGTGAGATATTCACCAGAAACCTGTCTAGTCTCTCCATAATGTTTGCCTTGCCCAATCTGCGATTATTCCATGTGTACCTTCTATTTTTGGGAGCAACGTCAATGAGATCATGGTCCTGCATAATGGACTCCAGCTACGATCTGCAGGGATCGTGGGTAAAGCAACCCCCTTTCTTTTCATTGGAATGGAGTATAAGATTGAGATCTCCTCCAAAAATGATGTTGCTTCTTTCTTCATCGCCAATGTCAGTTTGGAGAGAAGTCCAACACTGTGCTTTGTCCCTGTAGTGGTTTGGGGCATAGACGTTATAGATGACGATTTTTTGCTTGCTCATTAGATTCTCTAGAGTAACTTTGATCCAGAATTGGTTGATTGTATTAGATTGGTGCTTCCAGGCTGTGTGGCTCCAAAGGGTGGCAATCCCCCCTAAAGCTCCCCTAGAATCGCAGATGCTTCCATCATATTGCTTGAGGCGATCAATAATCCCTCTCATTTCTTGATATCCTTGCTTTGTTTCTTGTAACTGTACTATTCCTGGTTTTTCTCGAGTTATCAAATCATTCAGAGCTGTGATTTTGGAAGGGTGCCCTAATCCCCTGCTGTTCCAGGATAGAACTTTCATCATTGGGTGAGAGGGATACGGAGATTTTCTCGCCCTCCTTGATTTTTGTGTGCCTCTTCCTTACTGTTTTGCCCCAAAATGTAAGATTCTATAGGATTTTGAGTGCCCATGGCAATATCTTTTTGGGCGTTTTCTTCTCTCTGTTGTTTAGTCGATCTTCTACCTGGTCCTTGTTTCCTATGAGTGTCTAGATTGGCCCCATGTTCTTTAGAAGAGCTTCTGGTTGATCTAGCTGAGGGAGGGTCATGGGTGAATGAAAGAGAAGGGTTTGCAGGGGAGGTGGGAGCAAGGGTGCCATCCTGAGATGGAGGTAGGGTGATGGGGGGGTCATCATCAAGGGAAATGGAGGAGAAGGGGTTGGAAGACTCTAAGGATATCTTAGGAGGGAAGGGCGGAGGAGTCAACGAGGATGAAGGATTAGGATTAGGTTTGAAGGGAGCAGATTTGGGCTGAGCTTCAGCTAGAAGAGCAGCAACAACATTTTTCATTTTGACCGTTTCCCATTGTTTCTCGGGCTGAACATTTTCATCATTAGTAATTTTAGAGCATCGATTGGCAAAATGATCGTACTCGTGACATACCTTGCACTTAAATGGGATTTGTTCGTAGTCCAGCTGCTGAATGTGAGTCCAATCATCCACCTTCAGCTTGATTGCCTCTGGGAGACCCTTGCCGAGATCAACTTCAACACATATTCGCGCACAAGCTTGCATATTATCCTTGGGCTCGCTCCTATCGATGTACTTTCCCATAGCATTGCCAATGGCACGGACCGAGTCATCTCCCCAGCAATGGAGTGGGAGATGCGGAAGCCAGACCCAGACCGGAACAAAACTAGGGACATCCAGCTCGGGGTCGAAGTCTGGAGTCCATTTGAGTCCATTTGTTCAAGTACATCCCTCTGGAATCCATAAAATAAGGGCCATTTCTGAAGATTAAATCCTTGTCAGCTCTTGATTCGAAATGAAATGTATAGTAACCTTTCCCACAGAAGCGTATGGAAATTTTGCCACTGAATTTGTCCGTCCAGTTTTTCTCGATCCAACGTTGAACAGTTTTGGGAGAAGGCCATAAACCAGTGAATTTCCCAATGAGCCCCCGCTCAGCAAGAGAGAGGGCAGCCATTCTTGGCAAGGCAGGGGGCATAACGACCTCCTGAAGACCATCCAGCTTCTTGACAAACTTAGAAAGGGAAGGTCGAGGGCGTTGAAGCGGAAGAGAATTGACAAGAGCAGAGAACGCTGATTGAGCATCGGCCCCCTCCGAAGAATCCGAAGGAGCCATGGCAGCCTGAGAAAAAGTCAAACATAGCAAATGTACTCAGAACCCATCACCTTGACCAAGGGGGACAGAGCCAAATGCCAAAGAAGAGCGCAAGGCCAATGAAAACAATAAGCAGCCGAGTGTGCCGCGGACCAAGACCTGAGCGCCGCGTAGCCTCGATGTGCCACACAAGAGCTAGGAAAACGTAGAGGGCGCCGACAGAGGCGCCGCGCCAGCCCAATGCGTCGCGTGACCCTACCTATGCGCCGCGCAGGGGGGAGGCACAAAGAACAGCTCAAAACTTGATGCAAGAGGAAAAATCTTCTGGAGAAAACCAGCATCAAGGATGAAGAGCAAAA